>ONZH01019777.1:0-376785 GCA_900303285.1 Rhinella marina | reverse complement strand
TCAGGCCGAGCGGGCCGGTCAGAGACAGTAGGCGGGCCGGATGTGACCCGCGGGCCGTGCCTTGCCCAGGTCTGGTCTAGACTGTTGTTTTACGCCTGAAAACTGTTTTGTCATTCCCATTGACTTGTATTAAGGTTTCAGTACAAGTCTATAACAGACTGGAACTGCAACATTGTTTCTGTTAGGCTGTGTTTTCTCCAGTTTCACCTCTCCCACTAGAAGGTTCTAGTTCTGTTAAAAAGAACAGTCAGAGGAACCACAGCACCTCAGCCACAAAATAGCAGACCACACCGAGTGCTTGAGGTGAGCATATTGCATAAATGCCACCAACGCTTACTGATTCAATAAACTGCAGAGTTCAAACTTCCTCTGCCAATAACATCATTACAAAAACTGTGCAACCCGGAGCTTCATGGCATACCATGCAAACCTTACATCACCAAGCCTTAATGCCAAGCAGTAGGATGGTGCAAGGCAAAGGATGCCACCACAAGACACTGGAGCAGTGGAAACGTGTTCTGTGGCGTGAATGAATCACACTTCCTTATCTGTCAATCTGATGGACATGTCTGGTTTTGGCAAAAGCCTGACTGCATTGTGCCAACTGTAAAGTTTGGGGTTGTTAGTTCCATTAAAGGGAAACAATTTGGACAAGTGTACGCTTCCAACATTTTTACTATATTTTCATGTAAATCCTTCTGTGCCGTTAATGTGGTTAATTCACAGTCTGCATGTTACAAGAAAAGCGTAGCAGTGTTCAGCAGGTAATGGCATGACTGTAGCTTTTGGAGCTGCCCTGCTGTTGCAGGTAAGTGTAGGCGTTGTTAATGTGAAGTGTACTTGGATTTATTGTGAACGTCTCATTATGTTGGTGCATGAGCTACTTAAGACTTAATGTTGTTGGTGATGAGTGGTGGAAGGGTAAGACTTGTCCTAGAACTACATTGTACTTGTGTCTGAAGCTTATGGTGTGTGTTGTCAAAGGTGAACGTACCATAAATGCAGCTGCTATAGGGCTCATATAGACATGGCTGTAAAGCTGGCAGTCCAAACACCGTCGGCATCTCCTTGCTCCTGGGGCGGTACAGTTGCCAGAGTACTCACAGTACTGCATTCTCCTGCCGCATGCTAGGCCTGGCCTCTCACTCCCACCCGCAGTCCTTCATTGCTCTTAAAGAGCCAGCATCAAGGGCGTACATAGAAATCATTAGGCCCCATAGCAAGAATCTGGATTGGGCCCCCATGCCCCATCCTTAGCCCCTCCCACTACGTGTTCCTGGTCCCTCCTCCTGGCTGCCTGCTGCTGCTTACTATATAATGCGCCATACCTCACCCCACATAAACTGTGCCTGTTGCTGCATATAATATATAGTGTGCCATACCCCATAAATTCTGCTTATTGCTGAGTAAAAATATACAGTGTGCCTTACCCCCCCACACGAACTACGGTATGCCTATATATAGAGATGAGCGAATCTATTCGCCGCTTCGTAGATTCGTATCGAAACTTGGGATTTTTCAGCTGCGAAGTGAATCCGAATATTAGGTGATTCGCTTCTCTTTTGTACGCATTCGCTACGTAATGTGTCCTATAAATTATATGCTATTCTACGTATAATTTAGTTACTCTATACGCTGTTGCGTACGAATTCAATTCAGTGATGCAGACTCCTCCCTGGTAGTTCCGCCCCTTTCTCCAGCGCGGGAGGATGACGAGGCAACTCAGGAAATTAAGTTGCGCATTCGTGTGCCTCATCCCTTTTTCCCCCTTTTCAGGTTATTTGGGGCGCCCCTTGAAAGAGGGTTTTTTAAGGAACCTTTGCTGCTTTTTTTTACCCATTGGATTACAATTTTACCTATGTGGATTACAAATTGCGACTGAGTTTGGGACTCTGCTCCAGTTCTATGACAAGTGTCAGAAGAAAAGAGATTTAAACGTGTCCATGAGCATACTAGGTAGGTGATATTTAAAATGTTTATATTATACCTATAATAATGTATTTGCACTTTACCATATATATGTCTCGAATATTCGCTCTGCCTCTGAGGAGTGCACGCCGCGGCCTCTCCTTGTACGTGCCTGCATATTACGTAATCACGTACACAATAGTTCGCTGAGATTTGTAAGCTATTTGTATGCTCATGCGTACGTCTTCTAGAAGTTGCGTACATTTGTAAATGAACGTTCGTTATTAGTGAGCGAATGTTCGCTAATAGCACATAATAACGCATATTTTGTACGCAAATACAACGAATCTATTCGTCGATATACGAATTTTAGGAAAAAGTTCGGCGAATGTTCGCGCGAATAATTTTTTGAATGATTCGCTCATCTCTACCTATATAGTGTGCCATTACAGCCAAGAACTATGCCTATTGCTGCATATAAAAAGTGTGCCTGCTACATATAATGTATAGTATGCCATAGCTCCCCAATGATCTGTGCCTGCTGTTGGGCATTATATAGTGTGCCCATACCCCCCTCCTCCACAGAACTGGCCCTGTTTCTCCCTATTATATAGTGTGCTCCCCCAGGAACTGTATCTGGCTGCCTGCTGCAGCTTATTATATAGGCTGCCCTATAATGCATAGTGTGCCTTGCCTCCAATGATCTGTGGTGTTGCCTCACCTATTATATGATGTGTCCTACTTCACTGCCTCGGCCCCAGCCTCCATAAACTTTTAATTTTAAACCTGTATTAAACAGGGCTGACTTTACTTACACCATTGAAGCTGCTGTCTGCAGTGCCAAGCCATCAGCATTACATTGCTGGCAGGAGGGACTCCCACACTGGCACTGCATCCCTGATGGTTTCTCTAGCTGGTGCTGGGCTAGGGCCAAGGCCCAATCAGCCAGCAAGCCTCTGCTAGCACTGCAAATTGCTGCATTGGCCAGCCCAGCAGAGAGACAACAACACACGCAGAGTGATTGCTGGTCTGGACTTGAAAGATGGCAGCCAGACACTGATGTGCTGGTAAGGAGGAGGGGGAGAGCAGAGACCTGGAAGGCAAGGACTTGAGCCAAGACAGGAGTTGGGAAGTGACAGGAGCTTTGTATGATGTTACTTAGGAGGCATCCATGGCCGGGCCCCTTTCCCCCAGGGGCCCCATAGCAACTGCGTGGGTCTGCTCTATTGGAGGTACACCGGCCAGCATGTGCTTGTCCTAATTAGTCGCCAGCCAATGGCTTCTTGTCCTGGGGTACAGTGGGGAAAAAAGGTATTTAAGTCCAGCCACCAACTGTCCTCCACTCATTACCTGTAGTAATGGCACCTGTTTGAAATTGTTATCAGTATAAAAGACACGTGTCCACAACCTCAAACAGTCACACTCCAAACTCCACTATGGTGAAGACCAAAGAGCTGTCGAAGGACACCAGAAACAAAATTGTAGCCTTGCACCAGGCCTGGGAAGACTGAATCTGCAATAGGCAAGCAGCTTGGTGTGAAGAAATCAACTGTGGGAGCAATAATTAGAAAATGGAAGACATACAAGACCACTGATAATCTCCCTCGATCAGGGACTCCACGCAAGATCTCACCCCGTGAGGTCAAAATGATCACAAGAACTGTGAGCAAGAATCCCAGAACCACACGGGGGGACCTAGTGAATGACCTGCAGAAAGCTGGGACCAACGTAACAAAGGCTACCGTCAGTAACACACTACACCGCCCGGGGACTCAGATCCTGCAGTGCCAGACGTGTCCCCCTGCTTAAGCCAGTACATATCTGGGCCCCTGTATGAAGTTTGCTAGAGAGCATTTGGATGTTCCAGAAGAGTATTGGGAGAATGTCATATGGTCAGATGAAACCAAAGTAGAACTGTTTAGGTAGAAACACAACTCGTCGTGTTTAGAAGAGAGTGAATGCTGAGTTGCATCCAAATAACACCATACCTACTGTGAAGCATGGGGGTGGCAACATCATGCTTTGGGGCTGTTTCTTTGCAAAGGGACCAGGACGACTGATCCGTGTACATGAAAGGATGAATGGGGCCATGTATCGTGAGATTTTGAGTGCAAATCTCCTTCCATCAGCAAGGGCATTGAAGATGAAACGTGGCTGGGTCTTTCAGCATGACAACGATCCCAAGCACAACGCCAGGGCAACAAAGGAGTGGCTTCATAAGAAGCATTTCAAGGTCCTGGAGTGGCCTAGCCAGTCTCCAGATCTCAACCCCATAGGAAACCTTTGGAGGGAGTTCAAAGTCCGTGTTGCCCAGCGACAGCCCCAAAACATCATTGCTCTAGAGGAGATCTGCATGGAGGAATGGGCCAACATACCATCAACAGTGTGTGCCAACCTTGTGAAGAATTACAGAAAACGTTTAACCTCTGTCATTGCCAACAAAGGATATAAAACAAAGTATTGAGATGAACTTTTGTTATTGACCAAATACTTATTTTCCACCATAATTTGCAAATAAATTCTTTAAAATCAGACAATGTGATTTTCTGGATTTGTTTTTTCATTTTGTCTCTCATAGTTGAGGTCTACCTATGATGTCAATTACAGGACTCTCTCAGGCCTGAGCAAGATGATTCCTAGCTTGCTAGTCATTGAAAGGATGTGTGTTACCATCTAATCTTCCAAGTCTGACTTATGCCCATTTACTGTTTTCAACCATGTGAACCTGCCCTGAGCTCTGCCTATCATACTGACCCTGTGCTGCCTGCCCAGGCCTGTTTAACAGATTGCCTGCCCCTACTTCAGTTTGTCCACTCACTATGATTTTACCTGTCCCTCTGTGCCATGCACCGGTGTCTCTTCTGGGGTCAGCTGTCACTGAACGGAGACTATTCCAAGAGGTAGCAGCCTGGTGGTTCCCCTGTAGCCGTGACCAGGGGACCCACTTAGATAGCACTATTAGGAATAGCCCTAAGCTACCATACCCGCTGCATTAGAGGGGTCTAGCTTGGGTTAACCCTACACCCCTTATCTATGTCTATATGGCACCCCCTCCAAAAGCAACACTGGCATAATAAGTAAGGGGCAGGCTGTGCATTGGGCGATCAATATCATAGTTCCCCCTTTATGCCCCATGGGTCCCTATTGGGGACCGCGTCCAAAGCTTTATTCTTCGCTGACAATTTATGACACCCACGTAGTTGCGTGACATCATAGAACCTTGTTGGTGACATAATCACAGCCTGGACCCCAAAACAATTTAATTCCAACAAAGACTAGTTCAACTACTACTAATTATATCTGTAATAACTGATAAATGCTGGTATTGGGTCCTTGGTAAGGATTTATGATTCCGCACTGATGTGATGACATCACAGCTCCCGATATATACAGTTATAATACAGAGCAGTTTAAACACCTATTCTTAACCTTTATTGGATATTGTAAGGGTTTTACCTTTTGATGTTTTTCTGATGTCTTTCGCACCCTGAAGAACTTGGTTTGTTTCTCCCATTACTGACTTTATCCCTGGTATCGGCTTCAGGTACGCTGTTGGATCTTGTGGATTTTACCACTGGTGTATATGTTTGTGAAGAAATCTGGCTAGATACAAAGACATCACTGTGGGTATTATAGATGATTCCAGAGGGTTCTGGTTGCGTCTGGGCTCCGATTTGGGACAACCTCAATACAAAAATGGGTGATAATTGTTGCATTGTAACCAATCATTATAAACATAAAAATTACAAGATCCATTCACCAAAGTGGTTATCAGTCATGTAAATAATGATAAGAAGGAAATCATTAGGAGCATAGCTACAAGATGTTTATGACTTTGCAGGAGGCCCTGGTGCCTGTTGACTGATGGGGTTCAATGGTCTACTATTAGATAGAATTATAGTGTGCTATATATGGAATATCATAATTACTGGGTTCTGTACTAATTTTTCATCAGAGCCCGTGTAAGATTTATTCAAACCCAGCATCCTGATAATTGAGAGGGGTTTCCTGCCTTGTGTAAATGAAGCTTCATCACCAGGGTCGTAGCTATAGGGGGTGCAGAGGATAGCAGTCACTACCGGGCCCAGGAGCTTGAGGAGGCCCAAAGACCCTTGTGCTGCATAAGAAGACACCGGTATTATAGAAAGTGTATACTGGTCAAGTTACTCCTCAGGCTGGATGGAAGGGGTTTGGTCAAGAATTTTTTTTTTGGGGGGGGTCAATTTTTGCCTCAGGCAGCATGAAGGCTATGTGCTTCCCTGCCCCTGGCCACAAAGCACTGAGGGAAGGGGGACCCAAGATGAACTCTTGCACCAGGGCCCATGAGCCTTTAGCTACGCCCCTGTTCATCACTATATAATGAAAACTTCTGCAACTTTGTAATGGCTTTTGGGGGGACTGTATCAAGCTCTCTACACCAGAATTCTGCCTTCAAAAAGTCACAAAATAGGTTTTACATGTCCCAAAAATTTTGATTTTTACACCACTCACATTCCAAATGTGCGTTGGAAAATGCATGTGGTTAAGAATGTTAATTACTTTAGTTTTTTTACCAGATTTAATATTGCAACCTTTTTATAAGTTGCAAAAAAAAAAAGCTACAAATGCAAACCAATAGGGGGTGGTATAAAAAACTGGCGATGCATTTCTAGACAAAAGTGTTCAAAAGGGTTTAAAAAGCTTGTCTAGGCTTGGCCATCACTAGCTGTTCAGCGGTAGATCAGCTGTTCGGTGTAACTATGTCACTGGAAATAGGTGCTGAAGCTATAGGGCACAGCATTGTCCAGTCTTTTTTACATGATGCAGTGCAGCTCTGCTTCCCATTCAATGGGAGCAGCACCACAGTGGCGAGCACGGTCCTTTACAATGTTGATGGTGCAATGTAGTTCCAGCGCCATCTTCCGGTGAAGACACTTGAACAGATGATGAGTACCCCCATGTGGCAAATTTAACAAACAACGTGCACTTTTTGATAAATATGGCAAAAAGTACACAAATGCAGACTCAAGCAAAACTGACATCAGATATTACCCTCGTGATAAATTCCCCCTACTCCTTTGTATTTCAACTCAAAAATACTTTGTTCATTTTAAAGGAACACACTGGGCGAAACTGAGTCACTGTCTTCTGCCTCGTGCATGACTTGAGGGTGTGGAGCATGACATAGGGATTCTCTCCTTAAAGAGGCTTCCCATAAAATAAGCTTATCCCCAAGTACAGCACTTGGCTATTTCCAGCAGTTCCATAGAGAGGGAAGGGAATGGCAGCACACATGCTCAATCTACCAAACCAACCATACAGGGACCCTTGTTATAGTAATCTGTGTGGATCACAGCAGTCATACCCCCAACCTTTCAGATACTTATGCTGTGAAGCCCCTTTAAGTTTTGCACTTAGCATAACACATTGAATCAGCTTTGCCCAGAGTAAGTAATACATAATATTTCTCCTCACCTGGGGTACGTATACGTCTCCATTAGATCTCGTGTGCCTCCGACAGTTTCCATAATATGATAGCCATCTCTCATTTCTGCGGGTCTCATGCTCTGGTAATATGCCCATTCATTATGGATCTGGATAGGTTCTTGTGAAGAATATGGACCCATCAACGTTGTAAGGGAATCCCTATATCTATCTGGATAACTGGCAAATGTCATATATTCGGGTTCATACTCCCCAGAGAAAACCCCCATATCCTCCCATTGTGAAGCATTGATGTTTGATAAAGAACCCTGTATTTTTAAGGTCTTTGGTGTTTTCTCTTGGATGTGGCTGCCGGCTAATCTTGAATCTTCTATGGCTTCAGGCAATTTAGCTTCTTTCTCCAGATGTGATTTGTCCTCCACAGGCTGCACATCTAATTTTTCATTGCACTAGAAAACATTTCAATGAGTTACATTAAAATCAGATTACAAAAAAACTCCAAAACAATAGAAACAGTAAACTATATTTATTAATATTATAAATGATAAGAAATCTCTATGATGGATGCTACCATTAATGTTGGGTTTAAAAGCCATACACATTAAAGTTGATTAATGATCTAATGTGTATGGGGGTAGACCATGGACTATACAGGTTATTTAATGAATTATTCCTAGTCGATATATTTATCTGCAGGACCTGCCTAATGTCTGATGGATGCAAGTCTCACCCCTGAGCCAGCTGATGAAGGGGTTACTGCAGCCAAGTGTAGAGAAAATGGAGACTTGACTATGTGTACTTGTGTACAGCACTTTCCGTTCTGTCCTATAGTAGTTTACATGCATGGCCACTTAAAGGGGTTCTGCAGTTCTGTAAAACTGATGATCTATCCTCTGGATAGATCATCAGCCTCTGATCGGCGGCGGTCCGACCCCCGGGACCCCCGCCGATCAGCTGTTTGAGAAGGCAGCGGCGCTGCAGGAGCGCCACAGCCTTCTCTGTGTTTACCGCAGGCCAGTGACGTCACGACTAGTATTGCAGTGTCCCTCCTGTCGTGTGAAAGGGACACTACAAACTGTATTTTGTATAGCCATGTCATCCCATGTCATGTTATCATTATGTATGCTGCTAGAATAATGTTTGTAATGTACAGGATAAAACCTTTATGGCTGAGTGTTGTAATAATCCTAACCACCACTAGATGGTGCTGTTATGCCTTTGTATATAAGGCCTAGCAACAGGTTAGAACAGGTGGTCTTTTTCTAGATGTGAGGAGAGAAGTCAAAGGAGGAGCAACTCAAGTTAAGAGCAGGAGGAGAGTAGGAGCAGTCATCCAGCTTGAGGCTGCCATTTTCCTTGGCTCTGGCCAAGTCAGGATTCCATGATGGCATTTATGATTTCTAAGCCGCTAGTATCTGAGCAACTAACTGGATAAAGCGAGCCTGACTGAGGTGAACACCATTCAAATGGTTATTGGACTTTGTCAGCACTGACATGATCAGGAGAAGCTTAATACACCTGGACGTGGACTTTACAACCAAGTTGTATTTTTCCCCACTGAGAACCCTCAGGGTAGTGAGGATATTCATAGAGAAAGTAACAGCATCCGTGGGAGTAATGTATCTGAAATACTAATTCCTGCCATGGCGGATAGCTGCCTTGAAATATCATAAAGATATACCATAATCATCCAGAGCTAGAACTAGTGCAAGTGGATTGACATGCGAAGAAGAAAAGGAGTGTAACAGGATTTAAAGCAAAGTAGCACTTTATTGAAATACCAACTTAAAAAGGAATTATTACAACACCAGCAATTGATTGACCATATTGGAGAAGTGATTGACAGAACTGCAATAACTGTAAACTGCACTTATGAGGAGAATTGCCTCAGGGCAAAAGTAAAAGTTTATTTTTCCAAACTAAACTGCCTCATCATTGACATCAAGGGTGTGTCTACCTTAAAAGACACTGGCGTCAGGAAATAACCAGGACCCAGTCTTCCGACACGGTCAAAATCAACACCAAGGGCACCTCAACTGACCATCCTGGAGTCCTGCGTACGGAGTGTGCCCCGAGGGAAGTCGTGTCCACCCTCCACACAACTGCACGCTGGTCCAGGGGCAGTCCGTGAGTAGAACCGTGAGTACCGAGAACCGAGCAGAACCGTGAGTAAAAACCATCGGCAACACCGTGTTCCCTGTGACAAAGTCCCTAAACTGACACACCTCCCTGTGGCTGGTGGCTACAGAAAATTGGCATCACGAACAGGATACAAACTTGTACGCCATATGCGAACAGGATACAAACTTGTACGCAATATGCAAACAGGACTTGAAAACTATACGCTATGTGCGAATAATATGCGAATAAACCCCACTTCGATGTATAAGAACTGTGTTATTGAAATATACGCCTGAAACGTTTATTACAAGTGAATGGACTGTAAATTGTCATCCAAAATGGCGCCTGACCGCCATGACAGTTAATTTTTGCTACGCCATCATCACCCCAAAAGCGGGAAAGTCAAGTCACCGCCCAAAAGAATTGTTTGCTGCGACAACATAGACCTGCATTATGTCGCCCAATGTGTATGCCACCCCCATTATGCAAAAGTGCCTAGGGAGCGGGCAAATCAGAAGAGAGAACTTGCGAGACCTGCAAGGAAGCAAGATGGAGGACCGTTCTCTGCGGGCCCGGAGTGAAGGCCATCATGTTAGCGCAGGAATGCCAATAACCAAACTTCCTCAAGAAAGCCAAAATGTTTACCCAGGACGGAAAGAAAGATACCCTGGAAGACCGCTTCATAAGCGCCGTTCAAGACCCAAACCAGAGACTGAATCCAAGTGTTATGGCAGTCCCTGTTTATGTGAACTATTAAAATCTGCTGCCGCAGAACAAGTTGTACCTGGATCACCTCCAGTATCAACCCAGTGTTCGGATACCGAAGCTGAAGATATGGATATGGAAGAAGAAATTCCAAAAGAAACCCCTCCAAGGAGATTGTGGGACCCCCGCAAGATAGAAGAAAATCATCATCTGATTGATGCGCTTCATACTGCTAGTCTACAGCAGCTTGCTAAACACCGTTCATACTGGTGTCCGCCGGAACCATCTACAGTATGGGCTGAACCTCTACAGACCCAAGATGCAAGTACTTCATCATCTACCTTGCAAGATACAGCTGTGACATCATCCGACGTTTGGATTACAAATACTGAGAGAACCAGCAGCCAAGGAACTGCTCAAGAAAGAAATCCCTGTAAGTAGGCTGAAAAGCCGCTTTTATATGTTGCATGATATGAGTGACTGTACAGGGGTCTACTTTTAACTCAAACCCCATAGACTTTGCCCAGTTTTTGTTGTGTTGGGCCTATTGCGTAGTTTTTGCTTAAAGGAACTGTAATGGCGCCCTTTTTCGCGCCCTTTTTCTGAAGCCCCACCTATTGAAATTTGAGTGACTGTTCATGCTGAGTAAGGTGCGGCCCCGGAGGCGGGCCTAGACTTGAGTGCCGCGAGAACCTAGTGGGCGGTACAGAAGTGACGTTAGTTATTGCCGAGAGCAGACGTGCCAGATCTTGTGCTCATCCTACAATGGCGAGTGTAAGTACGCTGAGATGCAATCATTAATGGACCCAAAGGAGCAACGGTCGTGGGAGATTTCCGCGCGTGTCGTTGTCGATGCCCCGAGGAAGCGCTGGGAGATGCTCGGAATAACATCCCATTCTGATTCGACCAGGTCCAATTCCACCATGTTGGCTGTACCCACATATGTGAAGCAGCAGGAGTTACTAATGGAGTTGCGGGAGACCCGTTTTGCAAAAATTACTGAAACTAAGCAGCACTTTGAAAAATTGACCAATAAGATGTTACGTTACCCAACAGAAGCGCTGCCTGAACTAGAAAGGAGACGTGGGCGCGTCAAAGTCTTTGATAAGCAACGGGGGTACGGATTCCTGACAGATATAGAGTCAGGAAGGGACTATTTTGTCAACCGTCGAGCAGTTAAATATCCCGACCTGCCGGACCCGCTCCATAATTTGCAGCCAGGAGAAGAGGTTCTCTATATGCCTGCCGAGTGTCCCCGTGGTCCCTACGCCAGATTCAGCATCACTTACACTATGCAACGCTTACTCTAGTTCAGGAGGTGTTTCGGAGATGACAGGTTCCCTTTAAGAGCAGGAGGAGAGTAAGAGCAGTCATCCAGCTTGAGGCTGCCATTTTCCCTGGCTCTGGCCAAGTCAGGATTCCATGATGGCATTTACGATTTCTCAGCATCCAACACCAGTATCCACCCCTTCATCCAGAGGATAGATCATCAGTTTTATAGAATTGCAGAACCCCTTTAAGGAGAGATGGAACCTGCATTCATCAGATGCTGATGGAAAAAGTCTTATAATTTTCTATTCAGCTACGTCTGAGTTATCGTCATCTCTTACACAGGTAACAGATGCTGGATGACAACCATTTATAGCTGCCATCACAGCTTTCCATTCATGCTATACAATTCATGGACCAAGATAACCCATGACATTAAAGAGTTTGTTGCACTTCAGCAAATGGCATTTATCATGTAGAGAAAGTTATTCCAATGTACTGTGATTGTACATATTGTATCCTTTGCTGGTTTGATTCATTTTTACATCACATTAAACACTGCTTGTTTCCAGGGGTTACGTTCACTGCTGCACCGCAGATAGAAGGTGGCCAGGTGGGAGCTGCTGGTGGTGGTCTCCGCCACCAGAGAGGCTGGCGCCTTTTCCAAAATTGTGCAAGCACAGCCACCACTACTGGATTGTAGGATGGTCGTAACCCCTGGATATGAACATTATGTAGTGTGATGGAAAAATGAATCAAGCTAGCAAAAGAGGCAATATGGATAATAACAATACATCAGTAAGTGCCTTGTATTAACTTTCTCTACGTGATATATGCCACTTGCTGAAGTGAGACAACTCCTTTAAGAAGTTATGTAGAATTGATGGCACAGTTCTTCAGTGGTTCAGTTGTTTAATGACAGACAGGCCACAAAAAGTATCTCTTGGCTCATTATCTTCTTCACCACTTCACTCAAAATATTGAGTACCACATGGCTTGGTTCTATCCCTATGCTGTTTGCAGTTTATATGCTACCATTACACAACATAACCCCGAGACATCATCTGGCATACCACTGCTATGCAGATGATAGCCAATTGTACCTGTCCTTGAGTCCAAACATAAATTCTTGCCGATCTGAACTATAAGAATAGATGAATTGTAGCTGGATGAAACTGAACCCAGACAAAACTGTTCTTCTGGTTGGAGGTCAGCCCCGGACAGCAAGGCTGGCAAGTTGCTCATCCATCACCTCTATCCCTGGCAAACCCTTCAAAGGTCTGAACATGTACTTAATTTGGGTGTAGTTATTGATAGGGAACTGTCTCTCAGGAAACAGAATGAGCCATTATTAAATTGGGTTTCTGAGTGTTTAATACTAATGACCTTTTCTCCGCATAGGCCATAAGTATCTTTTCAGAAGGCGTCCAACTCCCTGCACCCAGCCAAACAACTGTTTGAAGAGACTGTGTTGCTCCTATGAGCACCTCAACCTTTTCTTAGGCCAGTGATGTCACCTTCATTGGTCATATGGCCTACGTGCAGCTCAGTCCCATTCAAGGGGATGGGGCTGGGTGGCAATACCAAGTACAGTGCTATCCAGGAACAGCCCTATCCAAAGCTACAAGCAGGTCTTTTCATACAGCTGATCGGTGTTGGTGCCAGGTCAGAAACTGTTCAGAAATTCATTACCTATCCTGAAGATAGGTGATCAGTATTAACCACTCTGAGAACTTATTTAAACCTTCATACTTTTTTTTTGAGGAACGTTGCAAGAACTAAACATTTCATTCCACCAGACGATTTATCCACACTGGATACCTTTATCAGGGGCGGATTGGCCATAGACCTTACAGGGAAATTTCCCTGTGAGCCAATGCCCAGGGGGCCACCTGAGCCCTCCTCACGGCCAGCCAGTGGAAATTTTTGGGGATGTATTTTGTGATGGACTGTGGTATTTGGATTTAAGGATCAATCAGCCCTGGGCACTAATCTTTCACTCTCTACACTGGCTGTACCTTTTAAAGTTTGTTGCAGACCTTTAAACCATATGGACAAACTTGTCCATACCAGGATCCACCATAAAACTTTTGGACCCAGAGCCTTCTGTTGTGCTGCCCTACTCTCTGGAATGCACAACCTGAATCAATAAGAAAGAGATCATCATTGGACTCCTTTAAAACAAGACTCAAAACGCACTTGAGGGCAAATATTTCATTTGCTTCAATAAGGTCATTATAGCAAACTAATTGTCTGCTCTTGTACTGTGCTTTGAGTCCTTTGTGAGAAAAGATCATTACAAATTGTTGTAATCTACAGCACTTTTTTGGAAGATGCCTCCAATCTTCTGTGATTTCCACCACCAGTTCCATCCATGGTGTCATCATGTTGTGACTCCATGTAGTCTTCACCACGGAAACAATTAGCACCTATTAAGTAGTTCCTGCCCAAAGCAATCTATGTAACAGTAATGCATAACCATCTCCAGTCACTTCCGCCTTGGTTGGTCCTATTGTCTCTCCGAGCTTGCATTGTGTTGGAAGGTACATTGTATCAGTAGAGATGTAGTTTACGGGGCCAGTAGATACATACTTCTGCATTAGCCCTTTGAAAAGAGGAACAGGACGCAACCTCTGCTTGCCTGTTTGTGAACTGTTCTATTAATACCAATCAAATTGAGAAAATGATCAAATGAAATTGCATTTTGAGCATCATAAGCTGTGTAATGTCTATTCTGTTAAATTGAGGCTCATAATTGCTTCTCTACAGAAAAGGTACAACAAAGACCGCAATCATGTCATGTCATTATCCCAGACTAGGAAACGGCCTTAGGAGCTGGGACATCAAAGACTTGTGCTTCTCGAATTGCATTTGGCTACTATTGTAGAAGCGCAGACAATCTTGATGAGGTGTTTATACTGAGCCCAGCCTTAGTGCACATAGAGTCTGAGTGCCTTGGTCTAGGGCCATTAAAAAATTGTACATTATGTTCCTGCCTTTGAAGTGATGTTGTAGGTAGGAAAGCAAGTCGCATTGAGTACGGCTGAGTGAGATTGCTTGTCTACTTGTCATTCTCTCTCTCAAAGAAACATAAGGTTCTTAGACAATAGGAAAACACTAAAAAGTTCATATTATGGAGAATATTAGGAGCCTTAAAAACAAACCCACAAATGCACTTAGCATCTGAAAACAGCGAAGTGAAAGAAACAATTATACTTTTGCGGAATTTGGATAATCTTGGCTCTCGGGAAATATTGAACAAAATTTTTCTAAAACTAGGAAGCGGAATTGGGCGTCTTCTTGTTGATTGAGCTCTGGATTAATAAAGCTGGGTTGGTTTTGTGGAGTATTTATTACGTAGATTGTAAATGGCTTTGGAACTACTGGAAAGATGATGTAGATGGCTTCTGCTGTTTTGTCTTTGAAAATACAAACTGTGAAGCTCTGTAATTGACATTTATGGGAAGTTCTAGTAAATGTGGAGTAGCAACCACAGCTTGGTACCAGAAATATGTTCAGAGCAGTTGTCACTTCCCTTCCCCCCACATTGCACATAGTTCTTTTTGCTCAAGTGGGAGGCTTTTTTAGGGTAAAGGAAACTAAAAAAAAAGCAAAAAAAAAGTCAAACTTGTCCATGGGTTGTGTCTGGTATTGCATGTCAATTTCACCAAAGTGAATGTAGACAGCAGTGGCACTGTTTTTGAAAGAAAACAGCCAGGTTTTTCTAATACTGGTCAACTCTTCTAAAAAAAACCATCTCTGTTTACAGCCTACAGTGAAATGTTATTACCGTATAATTACTATCAGGCAGGAGATTGAAAAAGTCTATTATGCTGAGTCACACTGAAAATGTATAATGTGTACAATGGGGGGCATAGGTATCTTGAGTGGGCTATTCGGGTCACCCCTTATCTTAAGATACAGGCTGGGAATACTCCAGCTTTACAAAATGATTATGCTCATGTCATATGGCTCGCTCTAGTAGACCAAATTGGCACCAAGTTAAGGGCACCGAAATGGCAAAGACTCTTGACAACACTTGACGTTCATTAGGTAGGTCAATTCTTGTTCACAGCCTCATGATGATGCTCACAAGCCAATCCTCATGGTCTTACCTGTTCAGATTTGCTTTCCACTATTTTCTTTTTGTGAATGTGAACGTAGGATTGGGTTTTCTCTTTCCGTACCCCCAATGTAAACTTGTTCTTCTCTATAATGTCTTTTTTAGATGCCTCTGGTTGTGCCATGGTTCTTTTTTCCATTGCATTCTGGTGGGCTCCATGTTTTCTTATCTGCCTGCTTTCTTTAGATTTTGGTTTTGTTGTAGCTTCAGCTTTCTTGTTCTTGGAGGATACATCAGTGAGGGGCTTCCAAAATGGGTGATCATCTACACTTTCCCTGTCTTCTGAGGTGTCTAAAGTCATCTCTTGTGAACATTGTTCTGAGCCAGTAGAGGACACATCTAGAAAGTCCTCCTCATCCTGGTCATATTTGTGGAACATTTTCTGGTGTTTCCTCCAGTCTGGATCATATCTTAATTCAGAGTAGGATGTGTGGATCTCTTGTGCCCTAAAGGAAATGTTATAAAGATTATAGAATTATGTTATGCTATATATATTATTATATTATTGAGTACTTATACTGATGACCTATTCTCAGGATAGGTCATCAGAAAGTGATCACTGGAGGTTCATCTCTTGCCACTCCAGCTGTGGTAAAACTACAACTCCCAAGATGCTTAACAGCACAGATAATATTAGGAGAGGAGTGGGCTGATCGTGGAGGTCACAGACTTAAGTGTAGTTAAATGCTATTGACACTTTTTTATTATTATTGCATTCTAATTATTTTTTAATTGCTCTTAAAATTTGACAGCCGATTCCCTGTATAGCTGTCAGCTTCTGTGTATTTGCAGAGTTGTAAGCTTTCTTTTTACACCGAGTCCTTGTCAAACAGCAGCCCTGATGGCTGGATCTGTAGCCCTTATCTCTGAACTCAGGACAGCTTAAAAACACTCATTACAGCTCAATGTTTTATTAAACTGCTTGAATGAATGTTTGAGCTGTCAGGAGTTCAGAAATAAGGGTTACAGACTGAGCCATCAGAACTGCTGTCTGACAGGACTTAGTATAAGCAGAAAGGCTGCTGCTCTGGAAATACACAGAAGCTGACAACTTTACAGGGAACATGGCTGAACATTTGTAATACAGACCAATTAATTTTTAGCCCAAAATAAGTTGAATGTACAATAATAAAAAAATTGCCCCCATAGTTATCCATACCCTTTAAGAGGAGCAGTGTATTGGTCTTGTTGGAGGTAGCGGGCTTAGATTTATGTAGTAGAAGAAGCAGAGTCCCCCAGCAGCATAGAGTATTTCAGCAGAAGAGTGTGTAGATCTCATGAGAGGTCAGTGACTGTGTAAAACATAGTGAAAGTATATGTGAAATGGACCCCCCCCCACCACCACATAACCCGCTGCAGATTTGTTTTGTTGGCCGCTGTCATTTTGTTGCTGGAAAATAAAGTAATAAACCTCTAAACTGTAATCATAATAATTAATAATCATAATATTGAACAATTTCCTGCATCCAGGTGAATGCGTTCGGCTCCGTCTCACTTTCTAATTGTCCGTTGTTGTAATGTGAGTGGTTTAAGCCTGTCTGCAGCCACAGCCATTAAGAGTAATGATCGTTTAATTAAAGTTAAGAAATGGTTTTAATGCAACGTGAGTGATATTGGATTTTTACACCTCAAACTGTTCCAGTCAGAAATGCGTTTCTCCTTAATAATCTTATAGATTTTGCCCTTTTATTGCCTGCTCTGACTGTGCCATATAGCTTAGCGTGTCTCAGATAGATGATCAGTACTGAGCTTTCAGATGATTATTATTCATTAGATGTGTTACTGACAAGCCATGGCTGCCAGGAATCTGATAACTGTCATGTCACTACCCCAACTGTACATGAACAATTCACCGCCATCTGACACGTGCTCCCATGTTAATGGGCTTTTCCAGGATTTTACTACTGATGACCTATCCTCAGGATAGGTCGGTGGGGGTCTGACTCCCAGGACCCCCAGCTGTTTGACAAGGCACCTTCGCTCCTGTGTGCACCGCGGCCTTCTCTTAACTTTTCTTAGGCCAGTGACGTCAAGTTCATCGGTCACGTGGCCTAGGAGTGGCTCAGCCCTATTCACATGAATGGGGCTGAGCCCGATACCAAGCACAAATGCTATACAATGTATATAGGAGTGCCGGTACCTTCTCAAACAGCTGATTGGCAGGGTTCCCCCGGGTGTGAGAACAGTGGAAGAGTAAGGGGTGCATCACTTTGGAGGGTGGGGGGGTGGTATGGGGCGGTGTCAGAATATTGGGACCCTAGAGAATAAGCTCCATCTCTGTAGTTGGGTACCAGGTTCCAGACTTTTAGATTAGATAATGTGTATTCTGAAATGTTTACCATTTTGGGAATACAATTGGTAGCACTGTCCACTGATAAATGCCACGCGTGTTTCATTGGTCATATTTACTAACCTACTTGTGCCGTTTTTCCATTACAAGCAGTGTTTCCATTACATTGTTAACACCTCACAACGGTGGATTCATTTCATATATTCAACTGAGACAGCGGAAATTTCTATGTGTTACTGTGAGGAAGACAGGAAGAATCGAGAATTTACAGATGGCTTCTCGGGAGCATCTGCTGCTAGCCCACAAAAATCCTTTTCAAGGACCGCAGTAAATGGATGTAAACACTTGCAAGGCAACGCTGCCAGATGCTCCTAGGGTGGAAGTCTGCCCATTCTTTGCCAAACTATTGAAGAATCCTATTAAAACATTTAACGACATTTAATCCCTATGTGTTTGGCATAAGATGGGATGTGTTTATGAGGCTCAATGTCATTTGTCCCTGGTTATTAGTTATCTTTATGCACTGCATTGATCCTACATGATGTCCACGAGAGGGAAGCGGGTATTGCTCATAGAAAATACAGGTTGTTGGAGTCACTGGATAAGACAGGGTGACGGGACACAAACTGCATCATCTGCTGTAGAGTTTATTAGATTTACAGCTTCAATTTATGCAACTCTCATATACTAAAGGAAACTATCATAGACAACACTAGAGTTGGAGCAGCCCTATAATGTCATGTAGTCAGGGACAGGCCTGGGTAGTTCATACATGGCAACTCTCCCGAAATATCTGGAAGGCTCCTGAAAAAAAGAGATCTCTTATGGAAGAACCGACAAGTCTACTTGGACTCATGGAAGAACTTTCAAGTGTGCGTAACACCTCAAAAATCTGGTGATGCGTCTCACCAACATTCCATATGTGGTGTAACAAAAGGTTGTAAAACATTCCATTGCTCATGGCTTTGAATAGAGCTCATGTCCAGATGTGGAACCTAAGGGAACAGGGCGGATCAGAAGATATAACTGCTCAGGCGGCGTGTCACCTGACTAGCACTGTGTCCTGTGGAGAGGAGTGAGACATAACTGAGGGATTCTTCTGCAGGGAGAGAAAAGATTAGGAAAGAGAAGAAGGCTTAGCAGGCAGAGCGAGCAGAGGCGTGCTCAGGTGTAGCTGTACAGACAGCTACTGTTAATAGGAAAAGGTGTATGATATCCCACACAGTGGTTCCCAAGCCTAGGAAGTTCTATACATATGTTTTGGAGCAAGGTAGTACCCCCACAGAAATTCATCAGTGATGGTTCAGCCACCTGGTCTGCACCCCATTACCTTGTAGGACCTTGCAAAGGATATATGGCCCTTCAAAGGAAGAGAATTGTAAAAATAGGAATGCTTTTGGTGCCACATTCTTATCTCCCTTTCTATTCGAAAGTGTTATTTAGGCAGCATTTAAGAATGATAAAAAGTGCAAACAGAGTATTCAAAACATCTTGATTTATTCAGTATGGAGTATGAGCACCATGTGTACATGTCTTAACATACTATCAATGACGTTATTAATGTTTGTCTCAAGAATATTCTGCCATGCTAAATGCACTTGAACAAACAAGTCATCAAGATCCTCTGCTGGCAGCGTCCCAATGACGTTCCATATGTGCTCGATGGGAGACACGTCCAAAGACTCTGCAGGACATGGTAGCACTTTTAGACCAAGCAGGCTTTTCACAGAAGCAAAACAACATGTGGCCTAGTGTTGTCCTGTTGAAAAGGCTTCTGGGACACTTCGGAGGAATGACTGTATCACTGGTTTTACAACCAATTCAATGTAACACTGAGCTGTTACAGTAACTGAAATGGACTAGAAGGATCTAGCTACAGTACATTATACCACCCCACACTATAATCCCAGGAGTAGGACTAGTGTGATGGTTCCTTGTGAAGGCCTCTTTGTGGTTTTGTCCAAGTGGTCTCCAGACCAATCTCTGGCTATCACGGCATCTTAGACAAAAGCAGGACTCATCGCTGAAGAGGATAGACCTCTATTTCAGCATTTATTGCGGTCTTGCTGTGCACTACAATAGCTTTTTGAGAGCAGTTGCATGAAGTCAATGGAACACCTGTAGCTGGTGTCTGGCTCATAGCCCAAAGTCGTGCAAATGCCTACTGATGGTTTGTGTAGACACTGTTTGCTACCCTAGACTTGAGATGTGACATGCTCTATATTCTTCTAATCAGATGATCCATAAATGCTGAGATTCACCTATGTGCACCTCTTGCTTTCATTCCAGTTCTTTATTCTCCCAACCACCGTGATACAGTGAACAGTGTTGACATCTTAGCCTAGCTGCATAGCGATCTTCCAAAGTCTCTCAGTTCAAGGATTCTGTCCCTCTCAGTTTGTGACAAGTAGCAATTACTGGCATGTCATCGTACAGTAGGCATCGAACAATGATCTCACACGACTTTATCCAATTTTTGAGGTTTTATGTGGCTAAAAACCTTTGTTTTCAATGTAGCTTTTCTTCCTCTCCAACATGCCACAGATTGCAGCTAGGTGCTTGAATATGTATCATCTGCAGATCTTAGCAACACCTGCTACTTCCTTGATTTCCTCGTTTTTCACCTTACGGCTTGTCCTTTTTTATGTTGACATTTCTGTGTTGAGGGGTGTATTTCAGCAATATATTATATGGTAATCCATAAGTTGGGTCATCATTAGAAAAGTTTATCAGGGATAGTGATGGGCAGGCACAAGAATAATTCTCTCCTGTTCTTCTGTGCTGCTGTATGCTGCCCATACCTCCTTCTCTTAAACTGCAGCTAAGAGGATGAAGGACCTTTAATGACATTACAGTCACATGATCAAGGTCCTGCAACCAAGCACAGCAGAAGAGGAAAACTCAGCCAGCTGGGGTCCTGTCCTGCTCCTCAAGGCTCACCAGGAGCTGGAACTGTTGTCAGTCTATTGTTTGCAGCCAGTTTGGCTGTGAGTCAGGGGAGTTTTATAACTGCACCTAATCAATGGAAATTCGGATTGTGCCTAGAATGTATGAGCTCCTAGTAGAATCTAGCCCTGCCCAAAACATGCCTCAAAACCCATGTCCACCAACCCAACAACCCTCATCCTAAACCTAACACACAAGAGACAACACAGAAGCCCTTTAAAAATTAAAAAAAAGTCCCACAGTGCCTAAATGAAGAAGAGAAGTAAGTTGAGTCATCTTGGGTCAGTTAAACTTGCAGACACAGAATAGTGTGCACTCTTTCCCCAGTAGTTGCTGCAGCAGGGGAAGAGGTAAGAGCACCCAGGAGACTGCATCAGAGTTCTCATCATAGGTGTCATGCAGAGGAGACGCAGAAACAGCAGGAGCATTGTGCATTGTTCTACCAGTGGTGCACCAGAACAGTACTGCAGCACATGCTTCATGCCCATGAAAAAGTGGTGCAGTAGTGGTGGAAACCATACACATTGCCATGCTGGAGATGCACAAAAGAAGAAGGGATACAGACCAGGCCAGCAGAGTAGTCTGGTGACCAGGCCTGAATCAAGTCCCTGGTTAGGATTGTGGATCAGCGGTCACCATGGCTGCAGTGACCTGAACAGAGCTGTATATGCAAAGGAGGGCCATGGATCTTGCAGAGGAATCTACCTAAGGCGTGAGAGTCAAACAGGAGAGGCCATGGCGATGGAGCAGCATGTGATACTGAGTGCTTGCTGGAGAGCAGCAGTGGAAGGAAAAGGAGGGTCCCTTCACACAAGTGTGCCACAGAAGACAAGATGACCCGCAGATGACAAGAGCTACAGCACTAATAGTGGCTTACAAGTCAATGCATAGGAATGAAAGAGAGTCTCAGTATCACCAGAGTGCCAGGTGAAATAAAAACTGGGTCTATGTGAGAGAAGAGGCAACTGAGAATAAGCTAAATGCCACTGGGTAAGAAGAACCAACACCATCGTCTGTGTGTCAGCCCCTGTGAGAAATGGGGCAGATGGAGGGAAAGTATCCTGGGAAAGTGTGACAAACTGCAAGGAGAAGACACTTGAGGCCCTAGAAGCCAAAACATCACCCCTGGATCATTGAGGTCCCACTTTGGGCTAGCACTTAGGTAAATATGGACCGTATATAATTGCAGAGACTCTACAAATGTTGCGGAAGTAAAAATATGTGCATTTACGAGATATGTACACTACTCACTGGCTTGATTTTGGCTTGTGGGTGAAATTTCAGGATGAACCTAAAATGCACTCTAACCTTTACAGGTGAACTTAATGTGACCTTCTCTAAACTGTTGAATGCACATGTCCAACTGTTCAATGTTTCAGTACTTTTTGGACAACTTGCTGTTCTCTAACAATGAGCTTAACAGCAAAATTCATAGCAGGTATTTGATCCATGAATTGCCCAATAAATTTCCTGGTTCAATTAGAATTGGTATTTAAACAGTCCTACGATACATCTATACTATATACTATACTATACTATATACTATACTGTATACTATACAAATTGGTATTTAAACAGTCTTACTATACATCATACTATTCACATTTTGACATCATGAGACCAAGACGACACCTAACAATTGATCACCAGTACCTTGCCATTGTGGGGCTTCAAGCAGGATGTTCTTAGATGGAAGTGGCCCCTGAGCTTAGAGTGTCACAGAGTGTCATCAGCAGGTAGCAACAGAGTTACAGAGAGACTGGAAGAATCACAGAAAGGCATAGAAGTGGATGTCCTTTGGCCACATCCCACACTGATGACCGCTTCATTGTAAACAATGTCCTGCGGAACCGGATGATGAATGCCACACAAATCCAGGCACATTTAAGGTAGGTGAGAGGCACCCAAGTGTCACATCAGACCATTCAAAACCGTTTACATCAGCGTGGTCTGCATGCTAGATGACCTGCAATGGAACCTGACCACGCCACCAGGCACAGGCGTCATCGTGTTGCATGGGCCAGGGAGCATCTACACTGGATGAGGGACCAGTTCACTGATGAAAGTCATCTCGCTGAGCAGAAATGATGGCCACCAACAATGTTGGAGATGTCAAGGAGAGCGCTATGCATCAGCCACTGTTGTCACCAGACGAGCCTTTGGTGGTGGTGTTACAGTGTGGGCAGGTGTGTCTAGTAAATACAAACTGCCCTACACTTTGTGAATGGTACAGTGACAAGCCCATACTGCTTGAATAAGATCATTAATCCAGTCATTGTGCCTCTGCATGAACAACACAGGCCTAATTTCATCTTTATGGACAACAATGCACCTGCTCATTGAGGTCGCATCATTATAGAACAGCTGCTAGAAACTGGGGTACCTCAAATTGAGTGGCCTGCACTTTCTCAAGACCTAAATCCCATTGAAAACCAATGGGATCAGCTGAGTCACCATGTACAGGCTCATAACTCTGTACCCCAGAACCTCAATGACCTGAGGGTCGCCCTTCAAGAAGAGTGGGATGCCATGCCTCAGCAGACAATAAGTCAACTTGTGAACAGCATGAGACATCTTTGTCAAGCTGTAATTGATGCTCAAGGCCACATGACAAGTTATTGAGACACTGACATTTTTGTGGGGGTATACACACCACTGTTGTTGGCTTTTGTTTAAATAAATTGTTTGAGATGTGGAAATCACCATTGCATGCATCTACTTAAATGCCCTACTTTCAAGATATAATATCACTGTAGCGTGAACTTTTTACGTATTCCAGAAGCCAAATATCCCTAACTTTTTGTAAGTAGTGTATATATTGTACCATAGATTTTTTTATTCTCTCTGTAAATATTTGCATGCCTCTATCTTCCTTTTATTCAGCTACATCTAAAGAACCTGTAAGTGCATCCCCTCCCGCACTTTTTATACATGCATATACAGACCTGCTGCATGTATGTATACAGACACGATGCATTCACACTGTTATGTATGCAAAATGGGTGTATGCACACTTATATGAATACAGACCTAGTGGGTTCATCCTGTTACATTCAAGCTGCCCAGTCTCTGAGTGAAGACATGCACTTTCACACTCACATCTACGTATCGTAGTTCCCTCATTTCCATGCACTCTTAATAGCCCATAAATTGGAAACAATTGCCTATTTAAATTATTAAGAATTGCAGCGAGGTAATAATTAGCGGTCCCCATCTTTACTTAACAGCCTGGCATACTAATCACTAAATTGAATTATCTCTTCAATATTCATCATTGCCCTCTGCAATTTACTGTGGAGGATGCTAATTGCTCTCCATATGTTCCGCATTTACTCGTTTCTATTTACAACGTGTAGATTAGGAGCTTTCTGCAGAGCACATTTTTTTTTGTTTTGCAACTATTAAAATAAAAGGCATTCAACGTTGCGCAGTGAAGCCCCACATATCACACATTACAAAGGAACAATCACCTTTTTATGTGCAGTGAGCGCTCAGCTCGGTGGGTACTCTGCACAGGAGAAGGATAAAACCGTCCATAATAAACATGTAAAGTATGTTCTAAAAATATCTGCAAACAGCCTTTATTATGTTAATATGGCACTTATCAAGTGGCCCAGCTCGATATTCTCCTGACTCTATATGGTCTGATAAATCCAACTTACACCCAGAAAATTTTAATTTATAAAAATATCTATGACCGAAGATGAACAAAAAAAATCAAAGGGGATTTTGTGATTCACAAATTGAATTTCAATACGGTTGCTAATGAGGTCTTAATCTGTGGACCCATGATTCAGTAGATTGGGAGAGTTGGCTGGATCAATGTTATCAGAGTGAGTTGCTCCGTGCTTAGGCTCTTTAAGGCATACAAGAGAACCCTTCACTGCTACCATCTTAGGGTGTAATAGGGTTTAGTATTCTTTTTCGTTGTTATATTTGGTACTAATTGAACCATTGTCTGGACTTATATATATGTTGATGGTCTCTGGCTATGGGTTCTTGTTGTACATAACTTCTTGTATATTGAGGAGCACTATTTTTACAGTTTGTAGACATTAAAAGTTATATTTTAGTACGCCCTTATTTTTGGATAGTCATATTTGTAGCCCTTAAGGGTTCTCTTTTTCTTTTTCCACTTCACTATATGGAAACTTCACATATTTTTCTGGATCACGTTATTCAAAATCCTTTAAAATTATTGATTGCAACTTTATTCTTTGTTCCTTCTCCCTTGTTGGCGTGCCACTGTGAGTGGAGCTCTCACCCAACACTTACATCATTCCTGGTTGCCAGTTCTGGCCCCTGGTCTGGAAGAAGAGCCTGATGTCCGTGTGGGCTCAGGCAGTGCCTGACACAGGGACAGAATTGTGGCGCCGTGGACCTGCCATAGGGAGCATGCAGAAGGATCTATATGGTGAATTTGTATAATGGACACCACAAAGATTTAAGCTGATGGCCTGATGATACTTGAAGAGTTTAAAATTAGCTCATAGTAGTGGGTCACACCCTGGAGAAAAGGATGTGTATCACACACCAAGTTTCTGAGAAGAAAAGTCATGCATCATTCAGTCAAGCAGAGAGAAAAATGGAGACCATCTCACCAATACATTCCACCCTAAGTGTCCTGGAGGGAAGGATGTGGATCACACACCAAGTATATTAGGGAGAAGAATGAGGATCACACATTAAGTGTCTTGGAGTGAAGGATGTATATCATGCACCACGTGCCTCAGGGGAATAGACGTAAATCATGCAGTCATGCAGAGGGAAAAATATGGTTCATACACAATACATTCCCTTTAAGTGTCGTGGAGGGAAGGGTGTGGATCATGCACCAAGCATCTCAGAGAGAAATGTGTGGCTCATGACCAATTGTCTTTCCATGGAGGAAAGGATGGGGATCCTACACCCGTGTCTCAAAGAGAAGGATGTGGATCATTCACAAAGAGTCTTGGCAGGAAGGACGTGGATCACACACTAAGTGTCTTCGAAAGAAAGATGTGGATCACGCACCAAGTGTCTCCATACAGAGGGAAGAAAGCGGATCGCACACCAAGTGTTTTAGAGTGAAGAACGCAGATCACTTAGCAAAGGAAATCACAGGGCTCATACACAAGTGTCTTGGAGGGAATTATGTGGATCATGCACCAACTGCTTTGGAGGGAAGGATGTGAATCACACACTAAATGTTTTGGAAGGAAGAACATGGGTTATGCACCAAGTGTCTTGGAAGGAAAGATGTGGATCATGCACCAAGTGCAGGGGCAGATTGGACATAGACCTTACAGGGAAATCTCCCGGTGGGCCGATGCCCAGACAGCCACCTGGACCCTCCTCATGGCTGGCCAGTGGAAGTTTTTGGGGATGTATTTTGTGCTGCTGGCAGTATTTTGTGATGGACTGTGGTATTTATCTCTGTTGGGGTCATACAATGTGCCACAATATGGTATTGTTGCCCCTGCCTTCCATCAATTTGGGCCCAAATACAAACAGGACCACTTTAAGTATTTTTTCCAGGGCCACTTTAGGTTCCCAGTCCGCCCCTGACCAAGTATCTAGTAGGGAAGGACGTGGATCATACACCAAATGTCTCAGCGGGAAGAACATGAATCGTGCACCAAGTGTCTTAGAGAAAAGGACACTGATCATGCACGAGGTATCTTGGAGGGAAGGATGTGGATCCTGCACCAGGAATCTCAGAGGCAAAGATGTGGATCATACACCAAGTGTCTAAGAGGGACAAACTTGGATCATGCACCAAGTCTTTCAGAGGGAAGGAGGTGGATCACGCACCAAGTGTCTGTTCCATTTGCTATTTTAATACCTGGTAGCAAACATCACTTAGTACAGAATATGTGATTAATGTCTTGTATGCAGCTTTTCATGGATTATGT
Organism: Rhinella marina; assembly: GCA_900303285.1. Taxonomy (NCBI): domain Eukaryota; kingdom Metazoa; phylum Chordata; class Amphibia; order Anura; family Bufonidae; genus Rhinella; species Rhinella marina. Next base: position 350,105 of record ONZH01019777.1, on the reverse strand, counting down.
AATAGCTCCACAGGCAGAGAAAATGGATGTGTAAGTGATCATTGCGAGCTGAGCGTCCTGCCGATATTTTTATTATCCCCTTCCATTAGTTTTCATGAGAGCAATGCTGCCCTGCAGGAGTCTTTCAGGCTGCTTCTTTTATAGGGGTCTATTCAACACTTTCATAGTCCTGGGATTTCAACTCACAGGATGCAAAATCTATTCTGCAGAAGCCATTCAGCTCGGGTGGATTTATTTATCTATTTTCCTTTATGTTTTTTTGTAAAAAAAAAAAAGAAAAAATCTTCTCTGATGTTTATTACCCTCAAATCTAAAGAAATGTGTCCCTGGAGGATCTATGCGATTGTCTAAAGCCCGGATTATTACATTATTGACCTCACTAAGGTCTATCTGTATCCAACAGGTGTATTATAATATATTGGACACACTAGATATGGAGAGTTTTGTTCCTGATACATATTTTTATATTGTACATATCATAACTGCGCTCCCTATAGATCTGCAGATCCATCTCCATCCAGGTGAAAACAGCAATATTCTGGTAATATTGCATTACTGACCTCCGTACGGACCTGCAGAGATTAACTCGATACCCATCCAGCAGATGCACAATACTATATGTTGAAGATTAGCACATTAGAGATAACCAAATATCTGCAGAACATCACTCTAGTACATTTACATCCAACAAGTGCAGTTTGTTCTCTTCTGCAGATGATTACATAGTAATCCAAGTATCTGCTGAACATCAATCCATCTACACGCAAAATGTGCATATCCTACAGATTGTTAAAGGGCATCTGTCAGCAGATTTGTACCTATGACACTGGCTGTGACCTGTTACATGTGCGCTTGTCAGCTGAAGACATCTGTGTTGGTCCCATGTTCATATGTGTCCACATTGCTGAGAAAAATGAAGTTTTAATATATGCAAATGAGCCTCTAGGAGCAACAGGGGCGTTTCCATTGCACCTAGAGGCTCTGATCTCTCTACAACTGCTGCGCTCTCTGCACTGATTGACAGGGTCATGCAGTGTAAAAGTGATCACTCCTGCTTGGCCCTGTCAATCAAAGTGTAGAGGACACAGGGTGCAGATGGCTGTTAAGGTCTTGGGGCCTGTCAGCTACGGAGGCCTATGATGCCCAGACCCAGGGCTCTATCTAATAGTCAACAGTCAGTGTAAAGCCTTATTCACATGTCAGTGTTTTGGACAGTGATTTCCATCACTGAATGTCAGCCAAAACCAGGAGTGAAGGCTACACAGAAATAAGGTATACTGGAAAGATCTTCCCTGTTCTGTGTTTAGAGCCGCACCTGGTTTTGGCTCACAATCACTGATGGAAATCACTGACAGAAAACTGACTGGGAATAAGGCCTTATACTGACAGTCACAAAGCATTACAATACACTGTGTATTGCAATGCATTGTAGATAAAAGATAAAGTCTGCTAATGAAACAAAAATAAGAAGTATAAAAGAAAGTAAAAAAAAAAAGTCTTTTATAAAAATAAAAAAATATATAAGTAAAAATGTTCCCCTTTCCCCCAGGGAATAAGTCCTTAATGATCGGTTCTATAAAAATATCCATTATCTACCTGTAAAAAAAAAATAACAACGGTTCCAGAACAGCCATTTTATGGTCACCTCGCCTCAAAAAATGTAATATCCATCAAAAAGTACTATGTACTCCAATATGGTAAAAATGATGACGCTAAATCATCCCTCAAAAAATGAGCCCTCACACAAGACCATTGCCAGAAGAATAAAAAAATATAGCTTTCACAGAATGACGACATAATAACATTTTTTCTTTTCAAAAATGACTTCACTGAGTAAAACTGAACAAAAATTAAAAAATAGATATTTTTGGTACAGCCGCATCCATAACGACCAGTTCTATTAAAATATCAAATGATCTACCCCATCAGGTGAACTCCGTAAAAAACAAAGTAAGCATAAAAACTGTGATAGAACAGCCATTTATTGGTCATCACACAAAAATCATAATCTCAAAAGTTGAATGTACCACAAAATGGTACTAATTAGAGTTGAGCGAATGTGCTCGTAACGAGCACTGTACTGCTCGGATCCCCTGCGCTTGCATGGCCGCAGCCATCCGGATCCGTCCTCCTCACCCGACTGCAAGTCAGTGGGGATGGATCCGTTTGGTATGACACACTCGTGTGTCATACCAAACGGATCCGCCCCATTGACTTACAGTCAGTAGAACACAGATCCGGATGCCTGCGGCCATTCAAGCGCAGGGGATCCGAGCAGTACAGTGCTCGTTACGAGCGCGTTCGCTCAACTCTAGTACTAATGAAAATATCATCTCATCCCACAAAAAGCCCTTAGGCCCCATTCACACGACCGTATATTTGCGGGCCCGCATTACTGCGGACCCGCAAATATACAGGGGCCGCCCGGCGTGTGTTCCACAGCGCTCGGAACACAAGCCGTGTGGCCCCATTGAAAATGCTTATGCTCGTCCGTGCGCACGGACAAGTATAGGACATGCTAAAGCCCACACTGCGGGAAGATATAAGTGAGGGACATGAAGATGTGGAGTCACTGTGGGTAGAAATAAATGGAGCCAAAAACAATTATAAAATACTAATAGGAGTTTATTATAAACCCCCTAGTATACCACAGCCCATAGAAAATCTACTTCTAAACGAAATAGACGAGGTGGCAAATCATAATGAGGTCGTTATTATGGGGGATTTCAACTACCCAGATATAGACTGGAAAACTGAAACCTGTATATCTCATAAAGGAAACAGGTTCTTGGAAATAACCAAAGACAATTACCTTTCCCAACTGGTTCAGGACCCAACTAGAGGGACGGCCATACTGGACTTAGTATTAACCAATACACCTGACAGAACAACAGATGTGGCCAAGGTCGGGGGACTCCTAGGAAATAGTGACCATAATATAATAACCTTCCAATTGTCATTTAAAAGAGCGTTTCTTCAGGGAGGAACAAAAATACCTAACTTCAAAAAAGCTAAATTTAGCCAACTAAGAGAGGCCATAGGCCTAACTAACTGGGACAAAATCCTCAAAAATAAAAATACAGCCACAAAATGGGATATTTTTAAAAGCATCCTAATATCTAATTGTGAGAGGTACATACCTTATGGGAATAAAAGGTTAAGGAACAAGATGTGGATAAACCAATGTGGATAAACAGAACTGTAAAGAAAGCAATAAATGACAAACAGAAAGCATTTAAATCACTAAAACAGGAGGGGAGCGAGGAAGCATTGAAAAACTACAAGGAAAAAAATAGGATATGTAAAAGACAAATAAAAACAGCCAAACTAGAGACCGAGAGATTAATCGCCAAAGAAAGTAAAACTAACCCTAAAATGTTCTTTAATTATATAAATGGTAAAAAGTATAAACCTGAAGGTGTCGGTCCCTTACAGAGTAATGAGGGGGGAGTTGCAGAGAGCGATGAGGAGAAAGCAAAGCTACTAAATATCTTTTTCTCCACTGTATTCACTGAGGAAATTAAACTGTCAGATGAAATGCAGAATATAAAAGTAAATTCCCCATTAAAAGTGCCCTGTCTGACCCAGGAAGAAGTAGAGCTGCGTCTTAAAAAGATTAAAATAGACAAATCGCCAGGACCGGATGGCATACACCCCCGTATCCTAAGAGAATTAAGTAATGTCATCGCCAGACCCTTATTTCTGATATTTAAGGACTCTATACTGACAGGGAGTGTTCCACAGGATTGGCACATAGCAAATGTGGTGCCAATATTCAAAAAGGGTCCAAAAACAGAGCCCGGGAACTATAGGCCGGTAAGTTTAACATCTGTCGTGGGTAAACTGTTTGAGGGTTTTCTAAGAGATGCTATCTTGGAGTACCTCAATGAAAATAAGCAAATTACTCCATATCAGCATGGCTTCATGAGGGATCGGTCATGTCAAACCAATTTAATCAGTTTCTATGAGGAGGTAAGTTCTAGACTAGACCGCAGCGAATCAATGGATGTCGTATATCTGGACTTCTCCAAAGCATTTGACACTGTACCACATAAAAGGTTAGTATATAAGATGAGAATGCTTGGCCTGGGAGAAAATGTCTGTATGTGGGTAAGTAACTGGCTCAGTGATAGAAAACAGAGGGTGGTTATTAATGGTACATACTCAGATTGGGTCACTGTAACTAGTGGGGTACCACAGGGGTCAGTATTGGGCCCTATTCTCTTCAATATATTTATTAATGATCTTGTAGAAGGCTTGCACAGTAAAATATCAATTTTTGCAGATGACACTAAACTGTGTAAAGTAATTAACACAGAAGAGGACAGTACACTGCTACAGATGGATCTGGATAGACTGGAGGCTTGGGCAGAGAAGTGGCAGATGAGGTTTAACACTGACAAATGTAAAGTTATGCATATGGGAAGGAATAATGCAAGTCACCAGTACATACTAAATGGTAAAATATTGGGTAACTCTGACATAGAAAAGGACCTAGGAATTTTAGTGAACAGAAATCTAAGCTGCAGAAACCAGTGTCAGACAGCTGCTGCCAAGGCCAATAAGATAATGGGCTGCGGCATAGATGCCCGTGATGAGAACATAGTCCTGCCACTTTACAAATCACTAGTCAGACCACACATGGAGTACTGTGTACAGTTCTGGGCTCCTGTGAACAAGGCAGACATAGCAGAGCTGGAGAGGGTTCAGAGGAGGGCAACTAAAGTAATAACTGGAATGGGTGGACTACAGTAACCAGAAAGATTATCAAAATTAGGCTTATTCACTTTAGAAAAAAGACGACTGAGGGGAGATCTAATAACTATGTATAAATATATCAGAGGTCAGTACAGAGATCTCTCCCACGATCTATTTATCCCCAGGACTGTGACTGTGACGAGGGGACATCCTCTGCGTCTGGAGAAAAGAAGGTTTGTACACAAACATAGAAGAGGATTCTTTACGGTAAGAGCAGTGAGACTATGGAACTCTCTGCCTGAGGAGGTGGTGATGGTAAGTTCACTAAAAGAGTTCAAGAGGGGCCTGGATGTATTTTTGGAGGGTAATAATATTACAGGTTATAGTTACTAGAGAGGGGTCGTTGATCCAGGGAGTAATTCTGATTGCCTGATTGGAGTCGGGAAGGAATTTTTTTCCCTAAAGTGGGGAAAACTGGCTTCTACCTCACAGGGTTTTTTTGCCTTCCTCTGGATCAACTTGTAGGAAAACAGGCCGAACTGGATGGACAGATGTCTTTTTTCGGCCTTATAAACTATGTTACTATGTTACTATGTAAATGAGCCGCGGCACGGCTCCCGGCCCCATAGAGGTGAATGGGGACGCATCTATTCCCGCATTTTTGTGGATAGATACGGCCCCATTCATATGGTCGTGTGAATGGGGCCTTACACAAGACCATAATAAAACAAACAGAAAAATGAAATCAAATATGGCTTTAAGAAAATGGTGACGCAAAAACATGATTTTTTTTCAAAAATGTGTTGTGTAAAAGTGGTAAAATGCAAAAAAAAAAAACTATATAAAATTGGTATCTCTGTAATCCTACTGACTAGCAGAATAACCGATATTGTGTCATTTTTCCTGAAATAACAAAATCCAAAAAGCAATGGAAAAATTATTGCCTTTTCTTTACCCTGATTCCCAAAAAGCAAAATAAAAAGGGATCAAAAAGTTGTATGTATCCCAAAATAGAACCAATGATAATGACAACTCATCCTAAAAAATAAATGCCCCCACACAGCTGTGTCCAGAGAAAAATAAATGTATAATTCCCAGAAAATGGTTGTACTGGTCCCCAGAGGCTGTATAATGGCAAAATGGTACCTGTAAGCCAATTCATCAAAATCTGCACTGAAAAGGCCAAAAGGTTGTTTTTCTGTTCTAAACCCTGCAGAATACCCAAACAGCAGTTTACATCCAGATTTATGGCCCCTGCTCATTCATTTTTGAAAAACATTGCGTCACTAATTAGGCGTTTCCACTGTTCAGGTAACTCAAGAGCTTTGCAAATGTGATGTGGCGCCCAAAAACCATTCCAGCAAAATCGGAGCTGACCATAGCATAGAGGGCAATTTTCACTTTGGGGGGGGAAGGGTCTTTTTTTTTTTTCATTTATACTCAGAGCCTCTGCAGATGTCAGCCAGTGCCATATAAATCACCAAACTAGGCCTCAAATGCACAAGGTGCTCTTTCTCCTTTGAACCCTGCAAGATAGGAGTGGGTCCCAGAGGACAGCTGTCTGACATTGGTGGCATATCCTAGCAATATGCCACCAATGTCTGAAACGGGAAAATTGCTTTAAAGTTACTTTGTCCTTGTGCTTGTCAAGTATTATACATGTTTAATTACATACATGTTACTAGACTATATATCACAGCGTTACCTGATGTTGGATCTTGCTCCCTTTCCTTGGTGAGACAAGCCCTCAGTATCTCCAGCTTTCACTTCACCCTTGGGCTCCTCGGTGTCCACCTTGCCATGGAAGATAACCTCATGGTTGCTATGTATCCGGTTCTGGAGTTCGCTTTGATACCTCCTCTCCTCATACAGACTGTCTGTATCACTGTCATCCAGACTATCTGAACTGAGGGCTAGATCTGTGTCACCACCACCATATACAGGACTGTGATGAGATTGCATACCATTGCTGGCTTCCATTACGGATGTGAGGAACACCTATTTCCTGAAATGGGCAAAACATAATACTAGTTAGATACATGAAGATGCTTAGTTAAAGGTTCAAATAAGCGGGTACTCCAGTGTTAGGAGTGGGGGCACATTATATGCAGATTTCAGGTTCTTATAAAAAATCTGTCAGCCATATTGGATCTCATGGGACAATTTACTTGTCTCCCAGTCAACCAAGTTTACAGTTTATCTGTTTGTTAAAGAAATACCTTCACAAAAATGTTATTCTCCCACCCTGTTAGAAAGGTGCATGATGTAAACTGTATTGGATGTAATCCTCTTACCAGTGACTGTATTTTTGAGTTATAACCTCCCTTATGAGCCTCAGTTGTATCATGTGACCAGCACTCAGATTTTCCAAATAACACAGCATCTTATGTGTGGACAGGAAGCCAGCTTCCCTATGTATTCCTATGGGAGCCTCAATGTCAGTTTCATAGGAATCAATAGAGGAGTAACTGACTTCCTGCCCTGTGTCAGTTGGAGATCAGAGTGTTGGTCACATGACACAGCTGAGGATCAGAAGGGAGGTTATAACTCACAAATACAGTCACTGGTAAGAAGATTACCTTCATTACAGTTTACATCAGTCACCTTTTTAACAGGTCAGGGAACATAAATGTTTGTGGGAGTTCTTCTTTAAGTTGCTCTTCTTACATCTGTCAGTTCTTTCTGTCATACAGTCAGCCCTCCTACTCCCACCCTCTCATTGTGAACACAGAAGTCCCGGGATGGGTGCTCCTGACTGTGGCTTAATAGTCTCCTTCCATAGGAATGTGCAGTATACAATATCTTACCGAAGCTACAGCTGCACACGGATATTTGTCACACCATGTCTGTCTATAGAAACACAGTGGGCAGATTTATTAACGAAAATGCACCAGAATTCTGCCACATATGCTATGTGCTACACATTTAGTGTCAGACACTAGCTGAGTAGGAAAGGGGTATGACTTAAAGGGAGTCTGTCACCTAATTTTCACCGATATAAGTAAGAGCACTGCCCCACAGAAGATTGCAGACACATCCCAAACATACCTTTGTGCACTTTGTGCCTTTATTCCATGTCCAGGAAAAGCACTTTTAGGGTGCATTCACACGAACGTATTTTTCATCCGCGTCCGATCCGCAACTTTTGCGGACCGGGTGCAGATCCATTCATTTCAATGGGGCCGCAAAAGATGCGGACAGCACACCATGTGCTGTCTGCATCCGTTGTTCTGATTCCGCGGCGCCGCAAAAATATAGAGCATGTCCTATTCTTGTCTGCAAGCACGGTCAAGAATAGGCTTTCTCTATATAGCGCTGGCCATATGCGGTCCGCAAATTGTAAAACGCACACGGCCGATATCCGTGTTTTGTGCATCCGCAATTTGCGGACCGCAAAACACTTACGTTTGTCTGAATGCACCAGGGGCGTAGCTATAGGGGGTGCAGAGGTAGCAGTCGCTACCGGGCCCAGGAGCCTGAGGGGGCCCAAGACCCTTGTGGTGCATAAGAAGATACCAGTATTATAGAAAGTGTATGCTGGTCAAGTTACACCTCTGGTTGGAGGGAAGGGGGTTAGGTCAAGAATTTGGCATGGATGGAGGGGGGGTTACTGTTTCAATTTTTGCCTCAGGCAGCAGGAAGGCTATGTGGAAGGGGACCCCAAGTTGAACTCTTGCACCAGGGACCATGAGCCTTTAGCTACGCCCCTGGAATGCACCCTTATTCTGCTGAAAAACAACTCCTAAGCTCCCAGCTGAAAGTGAAAGTAAAAACAGCTTTCACTCGTGACTCGATTTCTAATGGCTATATCTTCTGATATAGTGGATATAATGCTGGTATAGTTTTATAGGTTGGTTTCAGTCCTTCTGTCACAAAAGGTAAAATGAGAGAGCAGACATAAGGAGTCGTCAGAAGAGCTGCCTGACCGAACAGAGTGAAAATTCTGCTTCTGCTTCTAGAGAATCTCAAGGCTCACAAAGACAGTGGTTCAGAATTTTCAATAAAGACCTATTGAAAAAATTATGTTTAGTTCTAAATCAGTACAGTGTAGTAATAAAAATAATTGCCCCCAAAGGTGTACAAAATTCTGGCCCACAGTAAGCTTACAGGTCAATATACTTACAGAGTAATGTATCAAGCACACTACGCCAGAAAAGTGGAATGATTTTGGCTGTTTTGTCGGTGGAGTAGGCATTTGTGCCTAATCTATGGTACATATGCGCCATTTTTAGGGACCTTGTGCCTCCCTGGCAAGTTGCCTTTACTAAGGGTCAGTCAGATGTTTTGTGGGTGGGGCTTCTTTTTTAGTCAAATGTATCATTATGTTTTTTTTCAAAAAGTCACAAGTGTACACCAGTCCCCTGGTGACGTCCAGTGATTAATGTGATTAGACTTTAGACTGAAAAATCTATTTTGTGCAGCAAATTTTAAATAAAATGATGTGCAACATTTTGTAACTTTGGTGCACAAAAGTCTTTAAACTAAGAAAGCCCTCCAAAAAATCAGTTCAAAAAGTTGCATCTTGATATATAATCCTTTTAACTAGACAGTGTAAAATACTCCATATTTATCATCCAGCATCAGCCACTTGTAAATCTGGCTCACCCTTATATTGTCTACAGTAATCCTAGGGGTAATGAATCAAGATTCAGCTTTTTGAACTGATCTTTTTGGAGTGTCTGCTTTTTTTTAAAGCCATGTTTTGCTTCAAATTTTGTCACATGGATTACTTAGTGATTTTTCAGACTAAAATCTAATCTTATGTATTAAAAAGGCACCATCAGTTTCTACTCCACCTGGGGACTGGAGTACACTTGTGACTTTTTTGAGACTTTTTCAAAAAGTCGGAATTACATATTTGTCAAAAAATGTAGCTCTGCCCACTAAACATCTTTTTACCCCTCACTAAATACAAAATGCCATGCATTGTGCAAAACAACCTAAAAATATCATAAACACTTCCTAACATTTTTGCGGACCGCACATGGCCGGCCCTATGATAGAAATGCCTATTCTTGTCCACGGTGTGCTCTCCACATCTTTTGCGGTCAAATTGAAATTAATGGATCCGCACCCATTCCGCAGAATTGTGGAACGGATGCAGAGCCAGAAATACGAATATGTGAATGGACCCTTAGACTTAGTAAATCTGGCCATTATGTCTACAGCAGCATTGCTACATTTCCCTTAGGATTCATGCACCCAGCTGTTGCTCGGCCATGCTCATATTGAGGCCCACAAACAGCCATTGACTTGAGTGCTTCTGTGGGTTTTCTGTCCGTGCCGTTTCACCACAAAACATGTAGTGCATGCACTACTTTTTTGTGGTGCGGACCCTCGGATGCAGATCGCAGACCCCCGGATGCGGATCGCAGACCCCATTCAAGTGAAGCAGGTCACTTTCTAATGGATTAGTCTGTGAAACTTGTTCCATTTGATGGTTGCATTACCGGACCTGAGCACTGCTACTCTGGCCTAAACTCACAGCATCATGATGACTTATGATGCTGTGAGTTCCTGCCTGACCGTGGGCCTACTGTAGAGTTGTCCTCACATAATGCCAGGACTACAGTACAGTAGACCCACGGTCAGACAGTAACTCATAGCTATGAAGTTGAAGTTTGGGTCAGAGGAGCAATATTTGGTCCAGGAAATGCAGCCATCTCACGAAGAGTGTTTCCTGGACTGAACACAAGCTCTCCAGATGTTGGCTGAAAATGTACTGGAAATATGAAAATGCACATGCATTTTTTTCCTTGCTACAAACATTTTATCAGTTTGCTAATGTTTGTGTTTTATTTGAAGAAATGGACTTTTTTCAGGCATTTTTTCACCATCTTCTCAATAGGGACAAAATGCTATTCAAACAAAAAATGCTATAAAAACACATGCCTTATGGAAAATAAAAACTCAACTTTATTTATCAAAACCAGATCAGATGTGAAGGAAGTCTTATAGTATTTTTTCCAGAAGAACTCCAGAAAAACACATGTAAAATAAATGATGCTAAATATAAAATCCAGGAAAAATGGCATTAAAAAAACACTATGCTAAAAAAAAAAAAACACATTACACTGGAATTTACCTTCCAGCAGCTGCTTCCCCCAAAAATGTGTCTTGCTGCTGGGACCCCTGGGACCCCTAGAGATAAGAAGCTATCACCAGAGAAATCAGCCGCTTATCATTCATTTCACAACACCTCTGTACAGCAGCTGTCTGCTCTGGTTAATAAAGGGGGTCCTCAGTTGGGACCCCTCCTCCATTAACTTCATATTTCCCAACATAGATCAACCCTTTAATTAAGAGAAATTGAAAAAGAAACAAAAAGGTAGACATCAAAATATAGTAAAGCTATAAAGTGTCTCTAGTTTGAAGATACAGACTCAGTGACCCTGCCACCCCAATTTCTCCTACTTATAATACATATGACATTTATAAGTATATGAAATATGTCAGGTCACTTAACTCCTCGCATACCTTATCCTGCAGCTCACACCGGCCTGCTCACACCCAGGGCTGCTCTTCTTTCTGCTGTTGACGTTTCCATAGAGACCAAAGGGAAAACAAACTCCCTAGAACAAAGGAGGCATGTGCAGGCCTCAGCCACAGAGCAGAGAGGGCCCGGCTCAGGCTGGCCCCCGGGGCCACCTGCAGGTTTCTCTTAAAATAATATATGAGGAACTCTATATATAATAGTTACATATATACAAGTAGTGAAATGGCTGAAGTTATTGCAGCAGCACATTTAGCATGGGGAGGGTCATAGGACAGAGATCTAGATCAGTGATGTCACCACCTGTCACAGGGTAATTGGGGGCTTCACAGGTCACTGATCTTATGAGGTGTCTCCTAAGCCAGACACCAGCTAATACGAGAGAAGGGAAGTAAACCGGAACTGGACTAAGCCCTGTATTCACTGACACCTATATACTGTATATGAAGTATGAGGGGAGTATGTATGATGTACGAATGTACTTAATGTATGTATGTGTATAGGTATGTACAAAGTATATATGTGTGTATAATACAGAAATGTATGTATTCCTCATTTAGGGGATATTCACATGACCGTATCCATTCTGCGCTCCACTAATCGTGTATCTGTGAAATACGCATATGGTCCGTGTACATGCCCCAGTTTTCATCGGCCCCATTGTAAACAATGTCTATTCTTTTTAACTAAATTGACAATAGTAGGACATACGCTATCCTTTTTGCAGGGTTGTGGAATGGGCACGCTGTTTGCGTTTTTGCGGCCTCATTGAAGTGAATGAGTCCTTGTGCAGACATGGACCGGAAATGCGGGTGTGTGAATATCTCCTTATCTGGATGTATGTTTTTATTTGTGTGTGCATGTACAGTATGTATAGAAGTGTATGTATACTGTATGTGTGTATTAATATGTATATATAAACTGTATGTATATGAGTATTTACAGTTTGTGTATTATGAATATATAATTAATATACAGTATATATGTATGCATGGGAGTGCAATTGTCAATGATGCTTCATGCAGCGAGCCGCAGGGGCAGTGAAGAGAATGGGAGTAGTTGTACTCAAGATGGTGGTTCTCGTGCCTGGGCTCCTTGGGTCGTGCAATGACAGGAGGGAGCACCCTTTCTTCTCTCAGGGCACACCCTGGTGATGTGGGGGTATTATGTCTGGTGGTAGTTCAAGTTGCCCTTGGTGTTAAGGAGTTGTGGGGCGCAAGACAGGGTGCCAGTTAGGATGCAGTGGGAGCAATGCAATACTGTTGCAATGCAGGTGTTGCTGCATGCAATGCTGAGGACAGGTTTTGCAACAAACAACAGATCTTTACTTGGCAATCAAGTTCAAAATAGCAGTCACGGGTCTTTGGCCACACAAGCATATGGAAATCTGTGTGTTTCCTCCTCTGGAATATGCACAGATTCTGGATGATATACCATCCAGACTGTCATCTGTACAACCATGGAGCAGCCCTCCTATATGACAGACTAAGTTCTGTTCCTTTTACAGGTTGCAGGCTCTTTCGATCTTTCTCATCAAAATATGGCACTACAGTTCCCACCAAACCTGTAGCGGATGGCCAGTATGGCCAGTCTTCTAAAGTGACATAGTAACATAGTTTATAAGGCTGAAAAAAGACATCTGTCCATCCAGTTCGGCCTGTTATCCTGCAAGTTAATCCAGAGGAAGGCAAAAAAATAAAAAATCCAGAGAGGTAAAATCCAATTTTCCTCATTTTAGGGGGAAAAATTCCTTCCCGACTCTAATCAGGAATCAGAATAACGCCCTGGATCAACGACCCCTCTCTAGTAATTATAACCTGTAATATTATTACCCTCCAGAAATACATCCAGGTCCCTTTTGAACTCTTTTACTGAATTTATCATCACCACCTCCTCAGGCAGAGAGTTACATAGTCTCACTGCTCTTACCGTAAAGAATCCTCTTCTATGTTTGTGTACAAACCTTCTGTCCTTCAGACGCAGTGGATGTATGGAGTCACAAAGCTTGATGTAAGTTATCTCCACAGTCTTTAAGCACGCACCTCTTCTCTAAGGCTTGTATGCTCCCAAATACCTCTCAATTGCTTCCTCAGAGGTTTAGTTTCTGACTCTGCCTCACAAGACACTCTGCTCTCTAGACACACACTGAACTGACTGTAAGAAGATAATCTAAAAATGGGGTGACAGATTCTGTTAATGATAAATCCCCCCCCATGGTTCCAAGCTTCCCATGCCAGCTGCATTTGACATCCCTGGCTCTGATCCTCTGTACTAACTACAGACTCTGTGGCAGGTTTTACATGTTGCAGACAAGTTGCAGTAAAAAAAACAAAAAAACCTTAATAAACAAGTGTGCATGTTTAGTGTGGTTTTGTGATGCAGTTAAGCGGCAGCAATCACGTTAAAAATACACAGACTTTTTAATATGTGGTTTTTAACCATATATTGGATCAATTCATCCACAACTGTAATCCCACCCCTAAGGCCTCATGCACACGAACGTATTTTCTTTCTGTGTCCGTTCATGGTTTTTTTTGCGGACCGTATACGGAACCATTCATTTCAATGGGTCCGCAAAAAAAAAAACGAAGTTACTCCGTGTGCATTCCGTTTCCGTATGTCCGTATTTCTGTTCCGCAAAAAAATTGAACATGTCCTATTATTGTCCGCATTATGGACAACGATAGGACTGTTCTATTAGGGGTCAGCTGTTCCTTTCCAGAATACAGAATGCACACGGACGTCATCCTTTTTTTTTGCAGATCCATATTTTGCGGACCGCAAAATACATACGGTTGTGTGCATGAGGCCTAAGGGTACAGCCATGAGGCATAGAGGTAGCACGGCTGGGGTGTGAGTTGCATGCAAGGCACACTGTGATCATATTAAAGGGGGTTTCCAATTACACAAAGAAAAAAAAACACTGGCATTCAACCATACTGCATTATGTGCAGGATAAGTCAGATAATGAATTTCTGAGTGCATTTTGACTCCTCCACCATACTTGTAAGGTGGCCACTCAGACCACCCTCATAAGCCGGACTTAAGAACCACCCCTCCGACTCCGCTAAGCCACATCCTGATCCCATCAGGCCACGCCCCATCCCCACACACACAGCCGACGGAGATTTAAAAATCAAATGCAATACCAACTTCAGGTCAGCTACAAAGGGTGGGTGGGATGCTGACTTTATCCCTGCAGTGCTGCTTTCTGAGCATTAGCTGTTAAAAAGGACATCCCTGTGTCCATTCAGGCCCTGCGCCAGATGGAGGACAAGGGCTCAGAAAGCCGGCCTAAAACCAGACCCCTGGCCACCCTACATACTTGTGATCTGTAACCCTCACCCTGTGTTTACATCCCAACACAAGACTCACGGGGAGTGTCTTTAGCATCAGATCTCTGCCTCTCCTTCCCCAGCTCCAACATCCCAGATCCAAGCCTGCTTGAAGCCCTGCTGGGAGATTTGAGATGTCCTGTTCATGGAAAAGGTCATAATGTGGACATGCACACTCCCCCTCCACACACGCACACACTCAGTATAACCCCATCATTTACATATATATTCAGGACCCACACATGTGAATAAATCCCAGAAAAAATCATCAAGTATAAATACTTTATTATCATTATGTAACATATAGAAGACATAGACCGTAACTGTACAGAATAGACGCGGGGGTGCAGGGCCCTGGCCACCTCACAGAGGCAACTGGCTGTTGTACTGGATTCCGGGGACTTTGTGGTTGGCATTTACTATGGAGGGAGATAGAAACAGACGTCATATATCCGTAACCTCTGTGCTCACAGAGCAGCGCTGGAGACACAATGGCCGCCCTGCTGTCTTAATTACCGGTTACTACACTAAGTATTTAATCTTCAACTCAAGAAACATGGGTTATTAGTAAATAAAACAGGGGGAGGCCTGCAAGACTTACAAGAGTGTTCCCTTGATAAAAAAAAAATCTCCAGCTCTAACATTATTTTATATTTTCTCACATTTTTCAAGATTGATGTTTATTGTCAGTGAATGGAAACATTCTAATTTACATCCAGATGCTCAAAACCTGTGTAGACTTAGGGTATATCCATACGTGTGTGGGTTTTACTGCAGTTCCGTGACAAAAAATGCAACAAAAACTGTGTTAAAACCACATATATTACAGTTTTTGCCACGGAAATGGCTGTGGATTTCATTCTCTTCATTGCAAAGGGTGAAATCTGCAGTGGAGATCCACAGCATAAATTGACATTCTGCACTCATGCAATGTGTGCATGAGGTTTTTCAAACTCTCATGCACTTTTTTAGTACTGTACAATGCTGCGGATTGAGACAAGAACATCCGCAACAGCAAATGTGCAACATTTCAGCCATTTGTGGACATAGCCTAAAGGCAGTTTTTTTCAGGATTTTGCCCTTTTTTACCTAGAACCCAGAGTGTGTGGTACCTACAGTGAGCCCAATAGGAGCCGGAGCAGAGAATGGAAGTCGTAGTAGCTCTAGCTAGGCACATGCTTTCTTCCCGCGGGGCACACCCTGGTTGTCAGGCTTCTCCCTGATGGAAGTTGGAATGCCTGTGATGTTAAATGTTTGCATAGGTGCAAGGCAGGGCAATGGCCAGCGTATCGTGCAGGAGTCAGATAACTAGGCCAGAGTTAGAAGAATAAATATCTCTTTTTACCCAAGTGCAAAATTATAGCTGTAGTACATCCAATTATAGCGGACACAGATCCAACTGTCCAATTCTCTCCCAGTGTTTGGATTTAGGCAAGGATGGGAGTTATGGGCATCTTCCCTCTCTATCTATCTGAAGTCACTTTTAATAGAATCTATGGTTGGCAGCGGTACCCTGGCCATAACGACTGTAATGTCCACTGTGGGATACAGGGTTTTGAAGACGCCTCTGGCCAGGACCTGGCCAGGTGTGAAGGGTGTCTTAACAGTGTCCCTCACTTCAGCAAAGTCTGAATAGCCATAGTAGCAAGTTACCATGCTGACTCCTGTGCTTGGCCATGCAGAGTCTTAGTTTTACAATTCTCTCCTTTGTCTTTCTCCTTCTCTCCTTCTGTAGATCATGTAGACATCAGTGAGTCTCTGTAGCTTTTTGGGCCTTAGAAGAGGAAGCATAAGTCACTGCTTCCTTCCTCTTCAAACACTTAAGGCCCTTTTAGACGGGCCGATGTGTCTCCCTGCCCGAGCGCCGATCAGCGATATCGGCGCTCGGGCAGGGAGCCTTTACACGGCCCGATGAATCGAGCGCTGGGCCGCACGAGTGATCGCTGTATCACTCGTGCGGCCGGGAAGCTCCATACTGTCAGGCGCACATCGCCTGTTTACACAGGCCGATGTGCGCCCGACAGATTGGATCTTTTGTAGAAACCAAAAGATCCAATCAGCCGAAGAACGAGCGTTTTGCTCGTTCGTCGGCTGATTAGGGCCACTTTTACACGGGCCGATTATCGGCACTAGCGTTCCTAGGAACGATTTTTCGGCCGATAATCGGCCCATGTAAAAGGACCTTAACTCTCAACTCCCTAACTAAGCTGGGGGCAGATCCTGGATCCTCACCCAAGCCAGGATTGTAAACCCTGGCTGTGCTATCCATACACAGTGATACTGGGTAGTGTATAATACATTACATAACAAACTATTTGCAGATAGCCCCTGCTCCGGGATACTGCATACAGTACCTAATAAAAAAATCATACCTACCTGCTCCTCATCGCTCCATTCCAGGGCACTGGCTCTGTTTGGCGATCTTCTGGGTCAACGCTTATTTACCTTCTGGCTGGGGTTTGGAAGGGCTCACATTTGCCAGCAGTGACCTGCCACTGGGAACGGAGTCCAGTCATTGGCTGCAGCATCATGTCACCCCTTCTATACCCCATCCAGAAGTAAACAAGCAGGGGACCAGAAGATCACCGGAAGTAGCCAGGGCACTGGAACAGAGCGGCAGGGAACAGATGAGTATGATTTCTTCATTATGTTCCACACACTTTGGCAGCTAGGTAATAATGGCAAAATCGTGTAATCCCCCTTTAAAAATTTCTCACAGCAGAAGGTTTGTGATAATGTTATTCAGTCTACACAATCCTTTGTAAGGTAACCAGCTTGGACTCCAGTGACCCCTGCAGTGGTACACTAAAACAAACTATCAGGGCACAAGAGAGATATGCCAACTGATGTGTATAGCTCACAGAAGATTGTGTAGACGATGCAATTGTACTAAACCTTCAGCTGTGAGAACCATTAAGTCAGGGAAGGTTTTTAGCCTCAGAATGTTTTTATTCACTGACGACATGCAGAGATCTTGAAACTGGGAGACATTAAAGGGGTTATCCAAGGCCTATAATGCCTCCCCATGTGCCCGGGCCCCTCACACAGATAGTACTTACCTTTCTCCCCAGCACCCACTTCACTTCTGATGCTGGCGTGGCCACCGCTGTATCTCCCTTTCACGTGGATGAAAACATCTGGTGTCAGAGGAGAAAGGGGGGCAGCCAATAGCAGGCCGCAACGAGAACGAGAATCCCTAGCATCGCGGGTGACGCTAGGGAGGCTCGTTCCCATCATGGCCTGCTATTGGCTGGCCAACCAATCCCCCTCCTCCCCAGATGCCAGATGTTTTCATCCACATCACGGGGAGCTGCAGCAGTGGTGCCGGGGAGCCAGGTAAGTGCTATCTGTGTGAGGGGCCCGGGCATGTGGGGGGCATTATAGGTCTTGGATAACCCCTTTAAAACACACAGATAGGGGGAGATTTATAAAAAGTGGTGCAAAAGAAAAGATAGAAACCAATCCGAAGCCACGTTGCATTTTTCAGAGCTCCTTTGGAAAATAAAAGGATCAATCTGATTGGTTGCTATGGGCAACTTAGCTAGTTTTCTTTTGTACCACTTTTAATAACTCTTCCCCATAGCATATTAGAAAATTGTAGAATTTTCTATTATGAAATGTTATTTACGGACACTGGCCCTTTAACCCCTGAGTGCTCAGTCATGTATAAAAAAGAACTGCTTATCTAGAGCTATGTAAAGGCAATGTACCAGAAACCAGAACCCGGTCCTGACCTGGTGCAGCAGGGGCGGCTGTCTCTTCATTGTTAGACCGGGATTTCGTGCTCTCCAATGTCTGATCCGATGTTTCATTTTCTGGACAAAAGACACAATAAAAGAGACTCTGATTTACAGAAAAGTTTATAAACCTCAAAGGCCACAAAATCTGCCGGCCATAAAGCTCGTGGATAATTCATGGAGCGGGGGACACCTTGTCATGAGCCTATTGTGGCCAGGAGCCTAAAGAATGGCAAGCAGCAGGTGTGTGCAGAGCGAGCCACACAGACATGGCCATAGAATTCCCAGCTGCAGCCCCAACTCCACGTCTCATTCATTTTCACAAACTCAGCTCATTTAGTGATTGTGTCAGGTTGGTGAATTAAATTGAACGTTTTGTCCCTTAAAAAGGTGGAAATATAAACAGGCCTCGTCCATTAATTAATTAGAATCCCATTAGTGGAGCTGGGGGGGGACATGCCCGCACTGCATCGCTCATTACTCCACCTCATCCCTAAGATATTGTAGGGCTTTAAATGAGCGATTCTTAACCAGACGGTTTCTAGATTTTAAATGAAAGGGCAGAAAATCAGTGAAACGTCGTTAAGTGGAGGAAAGCGGTGTCTGGGAAAATGACAACAATTAGTGCGACTGCATTATCTCTGCGTCAAGTGCAGTTTATAGTGTGGATTGTAATTATGTGAACTGATAAATAGAAAAAATATTAGCAGTAATTATAAAAATATAATAATCACGTGCGTCAGCTCTTTTAGGGGGTCTACTTCACCAGGGGTGCACCACAAATTAGGCCAGGTGAGACGATCGGCAGCACCAGGTAGGGGCAAGAGGGGAGGAGCGGAAGGGCCATGGGCAATGAGCGCTTTCATTGTAGCAAGGTTAGGTTAAGAAATTGGCATTGGGGGAGGGGAGTGCCGTTTCAGTTTTCGCCTCAGGCAGCAGAAAGGCTATGTGCACCCCTGTCCTTCACAGATTTCATTAAAAAATACGGGACAAAATAGTACAGCAGGTTTTCTAACGGAAACCTGATGGATACCATCATAGTCAATGAGGTCCATCGGGCACTGTTTGTTACAATTACTTCAGCAAATCTGTTAAAGGGGTCTTCCAGGAGAACAACATTCACAGCCTATCCTCAGGATAGGCTAGCAGTATGAGATTGGGAGGGGTACAGCACCCGGCATGACCACTAATATGATGTTTGAAGGGGCCACAGACTCCTCACAGCATACCAAGAACAGAGCCATACAGCGTATGGTGGCAGTGCCTGATATTGCAGACCAGGACCATTCACTTGAATAGGATCAAGATGCACATAGGCCATGTGACTGATCAACACTATATAACTGGCCTAGGAAGAGGCCGCAGCACTCACCGGAGTACAGATCTCACTCTAGCCATGAGGCAGTCAAGCACATTGCAAAAAGAAATGATCTGGCAGGTAGTAAAAGGCACTTTGCCTCCATTGTTAAAGGGGTTGTCTCACCTCGAACATCGGTGGCACTTTGCCACTTTTTATTCCTTCATTGTTAAAGGGGTTGTCTCACCTCGAACATCGGTGGCACTTTGCCAATCTTTATTCCCTCATTGTTAAAGGGGTTGTCTCACCTCGAATATCGGTGGCACCTTGCCACTTTTTATTCCTTCATTGTTAAAGGGGTTGTCTCACCTCGAACATCGGTGGCACTTTGCCAATCTTTATTCCCTCATTGTTAAAGGGGTTGTCTCACCTCGAATATCGGTGGCACCTTGCCACTCTTTATTCCTTCATTGTTAAAAGGGTTGTCTCACCACGAACATCGGTGGCACTTTGCCACTCTTTATTGCTTCATTGTTAAAGGGGTTGTCTCACCTTGAACATTGGTGGCACTTTGTCACTCTTTATTGCTTCATTGTTAAAGGGGTTGTCTCACCTTGAACATTGGTGGCACTTTGTCACTCTTTATTGCTTCATTGTTAAAGGGGTTGTCTCACCTTGAACATTGGTGGCACTTTGCCACTCTTTATTGCTTCATTGTTAAAGGGGATATCTCACCTAACATCAGTGGCATATCTCTAGTGAGTTGTGTTGACACACTCTCAAATTTACAGGCGATTAATTCATATAACAGTGTCCCTTTAAGGCCTTGCGCCTAAAGTTCTGTACTACAGACTTATAGATAGTCGTGTCCACCTTATGGTGCAGAATACTGTGGTGCAGCTTCCAATGGAAAATTCAACAATTTTATTTCCCTCTGACTTGAGAAAAAGCCTCAATATGCTTCTGTATACAACAAGAAACATATAGCGATACAGCATGGCCCATGGTCTGCCTTGGCAGCTGTATTATGGCTCTATGCAACTACGTGCAACACTATAACTATATACAGTTAACCTTTTTGTGTAATTTTTTACTTAATGCATTAACCATCAAGTTTAGCTCGGCTGCATCTGTACCACTTTCTATCAGCAGATGGCGCTGTTGTTATAATTACTAAGACCCGTGGCTTCACTTTTAGGCCTCATGCACACGAACGTATCCATTATTTTTTGCTTATAGAATGTGATAAAACAAATACAGGCAGCACAGCGTGTGCTGTCCGCATCCGTATGACCGTTCCGTAGCCCCGCAAAAATATAGAGCATGTCCTATTCTTGTCCGTTTACGGATAGACATTGTTACAATGGATCCGCAAAAAAAAACATCATCAGTATGTTTTGCGGATCTGCATTTTGTGGACCACAAATTACATACGGTCGTGTGCATGTAGCCTTATTCTGTAGGATTATATATCTGGAATCATGCATCTGTAATATATGGCAACTCCAGACGTCTCTGACCTTTCTTCCAGGAGTAATGGGCTTTTCTCAGCTTTAACACGAACAGGTACACAATGACCAGGAAGACGCAAAGCATGAGAGATACAAGTGCAAGGATGAGGGAGCGGTAAGACTCCCTCTTGGAAGATTCCATATCTGAAAAACAAGAGCAGAAGTGTCAGCACCTTGGTACCTGAAGAAGAGGGGTACTCAAATATTACACCGAGGTTAACAAACAGTAACTGTCTTTTTAAACAGTCTAATATTTCATACTGGCATGTCAAAAGTTTTAGTAGTGACAAAATTAGGCGTATTTCGGGCGCAGATGGTGGCGTAACTGTTAGTTTGCCACACGCTAGGGACAGTGTTGCTGTAAACGATTAATAGAAGATTAATAAAGGGACAGACTGCAAGGAGACTTATTCTGCGTCAGTTTTATTTATTCATTCCTACAGCTGTTAACTAAGATATGTAATTCAATAGCAATAAGATGGAAGCCTTTATTATTCCAGTGCCAGCATGCCAACCAATACCATGCAGTCTGCACTCCTTAGGGCTCTTGTTATACCAAACTTGTAGCGATTCGTGACAAATTATTTCTGAACAAATCAAATTTCTTGGTGAACTTTGGCGAAGCTGCCAAATCGATTTCTTCAAAACTTTGCTCATCTCTAGCCATAATATCAAAACCCAAAAAAACCTTGTGTTTTTTTTTCTTTCAATTTTACCCCAGAAGTATTTTTTTCCGTTTTCCAATTCAAGACATGGTAAATTAAATGATGCCATTAAAAATGCATCTTGTACCGTAAAAAATAAGCCCTTATATAGCTTTATGAACAGAAAATTAAACAGCTATGGCTATTGGAACATGGGGAGGAAAAATCAAAAATGCAAAAAAAAAAAAGAGTATAAAATTCCCCCTATATGCCCAAACTCCTCCCCCCCCCGAATATACTTAGCTCACAACTCGCTCCCCGCGCCATCCCTGGTCCCCGCACTGCCGCTGCTGCTTCTTCCCATGCGTGGATGAAAACATCCAGTGTCGAGGGGTGCAGCCAATGGCAGGCGGTGACGGGGACAAGCCTCCCTAGCGTCACCCACAATGCTATGGAGGCTCGTCCCTGTCCCCACCTGCCATTGGCTGCTCCCCCTTGACACCGGATGTTTTCATCCGCACATGGGGAGAAGCAGCAGCGCCGGTGCGGGGACCAGGAGCTTTCTTGAAAGCAGATAAAACCATGAAACAGCAGAACTAACACTCCATGGGATTTTGGTCACTTACCATAGTCTGTGACGTTATTAGAATTTCCTGTTATGGTGACATCAATAACCAGTGTGGAGTTTTCCTCAGGGAATGATGTAAGTGTCACAATTTCTAATAAGGTTCAAACAACCATTAAAACATGAACTGACACAGAGAACATACTGTCCCCTTACACACAGTCATCAATATGACTCTCTGAAATACTCTGTGCTGCCGGAGGGCCTTGCTTCTTCTACTGTCAGTCTATGACCTCCCACTGAACTCTATTTTTTCGCCTCATATTATGACCCTGTCACATACAACCCTGTCCTTCCTAACATCATCACATGAATAACGTCTTGATATATCACAGCTAAAGCACTTTGTGCAGCAGTGTCTCTTCTACAGATCTGATCTTTCAGAGTTTATGCAGTCTCTATATTGGTAGGTTGATGGAGACATTACCTGCAGTTACACTTCCATTGACTCTGTCCGTTGTGTTTTCCTCTGTGTTTTCAGTAACTGGAAGGTTTCCTATAAAATAATACTGTTAAAAATAACACTGAGATTTTAGGTCAATAAATAGCAGAAAATCCCCCATAATTGACAGCATTTTACCAGTCAATGACACTTCTTCATTGTTTGCACTTGTCAGGTTTACATCAGTTGTATCTAGAATTGATGAGGACGTTCCTTGTACTGGAAAAATATAAAAATAGCAAAAAGTAATAAATAGTACAAAAAAGCTAAACATAACCATGAAATGTTTAAAGTCAAACAATAACACATAATAAGTTCAGGAGGGAGAGTGTGATAAATTAACAATGTGATTAAGTGTGAGACAGGAGGAGAAGAGAAATGAGAGGATGAAGAGAAAGAGGAGAGGCAAACAGTGGAGGAATGAGAATGGGAAGCAAGAGATAAGCTGGTAGAATGAGAATCAAAAGAGGAACAAGAAGAGAAAAGGAAGAGCAAGAGAAGAGGGGGTAGAGGGGTGGCAGAAGAGGAATAAGAGCACAGAGAGTAGGAGAAGAGGAGAAGCAAGAGAAAATGAGCAGGAGGAGAAAGAGGAGAAACAAACAAACAGAGGAATAAGAAAAGAAGAAAGGCAAGACTTGAGGGAGTGGAGGGGCAACAGTGGAGAAGCAAGCAAAGAGCTTGTGAAGGAGCACCAGGAAAGAGAAACATGGATGAAAAGCAAAACAAGAGGATATGGAGGAGAAAAAGGAAAAGTAGAGGAGAGGGGGTGGAGGGGTAGCAGCACGGGAGATAGCAAAGAGTTTGTGGAGAAGAGAAGCAAGAGGAGAAGAGGAAGAGAAGAGTAGAAAGAGTCTCCATAATTGATGGTATTTTACTGGTGGATGATGCTTTGCACTTGTCAGGTTTATCAATAGTATCTGGAGCTGATAAGGACTTTTTGCTATACAAATAGTAAACAGCAATATAGAAAGCAATATATCAAATAGCAATAAACACTTTAAAAAGTTTAAAGTAAATATGAAAAAGAGAGCAGAAGGAGAGGAAATGGAGCATGAGGAAGATTAAGAGGAAGGGTAGAGGAGAGATGGTGGAGGGCCACCAGAGGAGGAGCAAGCAAAGAGATGGTGGAAAAGCAGAGGAAAGATAAGTAACAAGGAGAGGAGCCGCAAGATAACAGTATAATATGCGAGAAGAGAAGAAATGGAGCAAGAGTAGAGGAGAGGTAATAGGATAAGTGGTGGAGGGACAGGAGAAAAAAAAACAAGAGCAAAGGAGGAGAAGAGGTAAGAGAAGAAGTAGAATATCTGAAAGAAGGATGAGGATGAAAGAGGATGAGCAGGATGAGCAAAATGAGCAGGATGAGCAAAAGAAGAGACAAGCAGGGGAGGGGCAGCAGAGGAGGAGCAAGCAAAGAGCTGGTAGAGGAACAGAGGACAAGCATGGGAAGCAAGAGAAGAAGAGGAATGAGAGGAAATGGTGGATGGGCAGCAGAGGAAGAGGAGCAAGAGAAGAGATGGCAAAGGGCAGAAGGGGAGCAGGAAGACAGGGTAGAGGAGGAGTAAGAGAAAGAGAAGAAGTGGTAGAAGGACAGCAGAAGAGGAACGAAAGAGGAGGAGGAGCAAGAGTAGAGGAGGAGAAACAGCAGGAAAGGAAGAGGAGTATGTGTAGAAGAAACAAGAGGAAAGAAGGAGGAAGGATTGAAATCTGATTCTTTACCTCTTGTTTCATCTTCCCTCTTTATTCCTGAGGTCTTCACATTGTGTGTTGGGTATTCCTCTACCGATGTAGTCGATATTACAGCATCTAAAATACAATTATATGGTGTTCTTTCTGCATTTTTTGTGGCCCCAATGACATGAATTGGTTCCGCATCCGATCTGCAAAAAATGCGGATTGGATGAGGACCAAAAATATGGTTGTGTGAATGGGGCATTCACATCTGAACCCGTAATACAGCCTAATTTATAATGGAAAGACAGCTTGCCCTGAAAAACCCACTGCAAAGGGTGAAAGCACGTTTCTTCCAACAGATGACTGTATAAAATCATCTGATCAAACTTTTTGCAGTTACTGAACAAGCAGAAAATGGAAAGGAAAGCAAATTAAATAAGTAAGACATTTTGTAAAATCTGATCAATTATTATTTAGCTGTGGAATGTAACATGACAGATATGTATAATTATATTTAGTTATCGCATTTGTGTCTGAGTTGCAGCTCCAGCTCAATTCTCCCCAGCAGTAATCCCTCCTGGTTGTCTGTAACGTAATGCTCACAGTGCACCGCTCTGTCATCCGCCAAAATTACTTTCAATTAATTTACTAATTATTTCTTTCAACCAAGCAATTACTAAATGCAATCAGCCGTTTGAGGGCTGTCATCGGGAGTGAGGTACTTTTATCTGCCTGGTCTAGACGCATTCAAGTCTCCGTCTGGTGCATATTAAAGGTGATGCACATGAAAGGTGAATTCTGTTTTATGACAAATTAATTTAATTGAACTTGAAACTCTTGGAGTGAATGCGAAGGAGAATATTATTTCGGTTAAATATTGGGAAAGCACAGAAAGAGGAGGAGGGAGAACTAGCATGGCAAACATGGAAATGTGCTATATGGAACCCCCATATACTTAAAGGGGTTCTCCAGGAATTAAAAAAATACAAATACTTAAATATTATTTTATTATAAATATATTCCCAAACACCTTTCATTAGTTATAATGGCTTGTTTTGTCTGGGGAGCAATCATTAAGAGAAATAAAATGGCCGCCATCCTATTAGTACACACAAAACTTGTCCTATCATACAGGAGGACAAGTTACTTCACAACACTGAGCTAAAGAGCTGCCTTATCCTCCTCTCTGCTCTACTTGTTAGGAATTATTATCCTGAATACGGCTGATAAGAACTTCAGCTGAATCTCTGTAGGAATGGAGTTCATGAGGAGACATGAAGTACAGAGAGGATGGGGGATGTGGCTAATGAGCAGCAGCACTTGTATGCAGTCTCCATTACTACAGCCCCACATTGCCACAGTCTGTCTTGTCCGTCCTCTCTGTACTTCATGTCTCCTCATGAACTCCATTCCTACAGAGATTCAGCTGAAGATCTTATCATCTTTATTCAGGATCATAATCCCTAACAAGCAGAGCAGAGAGGAGGATGAGGCAGCTCTTTAGCTCAGTGTTCTGAGCTAACGTCCTCTTGTGTGATTAGGACAGGTTTTGAGTGTACTAATAGGACGACGGCCATTTTTTTTCTAATGATTGATCCCTAAACAAACCGAACCATTATAACTAATGAAAGCTATTTGGGAATATACTTATAATACAGCAATATTTAAGTATTTTCATTTTCTTATTTCCCAGAGAACCCCTTGAATTATATACCGGGGTGGAAGCACTGTACAGTCCCTCCCAACGACTGGGGGTACTCTGATAGAAGGTCCTGTTTAGAGTGCACCAGACTTATGACAAGGTCATTTTAAGAACAGGTGCTCATCATGTATTTCTGACATTTTTCTTCCACTGAACAAAAGAAACAACACTTGGGTGTTACTGTATGTGTAAGAGAATGAGATTTTAGATGCAATAAGAGAGATTAACTAATGAAAATTCACCTGAATTCTGATACAATTTGCACACAAAAAACAGGAGTATATTCCTTGCACCAAATTTAATAAGGGCCTTTTTTTCGCCTTTTCCTAAAAAGGGGGCATGGCCTAGCAGGAACCAGTTATGGCTTGGTGGAGAGGACAATGTGGCTTAAAGGGGTATTCCCATCTGAGATGAATGGGGGCATATTGCTAAAGTGCTCCTCTGGGACACGCACCTACATCGAGAATGGATCCCTGAAAGTTGTGGAGTGCGCACTGCGTATGCGCAGCCGCCCTCCATTCATCTCTATGGGGCCACCGAAAATAGACGAGCACTGGCTCGGCTATTTCCGTCATCCCCATAGAAATTAATGGGAGCGGTGGCCGTGAAAGCACTGTGTGCTCTAATTCACTTCTATGGGGAGAGCACTTGGCAGAGGGCGGACCCTGGAAAATCTGGGTCCTCTGGCCACCACCTTCCCTGCTCCATTCTCGGTGTAGGTGCGGGACCCAGAGGTGGGACCCGCACCTATCAGACAATGGGGGCATATCCTAGCGATATGCCCCCATTGTCTGAGATGGGAATACCCCTTTAACATGTGACAGTGTGCATCAAAATATTGGTGCAAAATTGTGGTGCAAAGTAAGCCAAATAATAGGTGGCATGGCATCAGCCATTGTAATAAATCTGAGGCAATTTTATACTGCCTAGTATACACTAGTAGTTTTAAAAAGAGCTGGGAACAAGGAGAAGTCTCCACTGGTGGCTCCATCCAGCTTCCCCTCACTTGGTTTGATCACTCCCTTTAAGTAAATAAGGAGAGACCTGTCAATCAAGCTGAGCCCGGCGTGGAGAAGCTGGAGGGGCACTGCCCAGCTGACACGTCTCCCTGTGCCCAGCTCTATTTAAAACTATGGGGGAGATTTATCAAAACTGGTATAAAAGAACACTGGCTTAGTTGTCCTTGGCAACCAATCAGATTCCACCTTTCAGTTTCTAAAGAAGCTCTGAAAAATGAGAGGTGGAATCTGATTGGTTGCTATGGGCAACTAAGCCAGTTCTACTTTACACCAGTTTTGCTAAATCTCCCCCTAACACCGCAGGTTTAGATTTTAAGGTAGTGCTTTATAAAGAGAGAGTGTGTCCCTGTTTGAGGCTGCCCATGGTTAGGGCAGCATGAAACTCATGACAGGTTCCATTTAATAAAAGCACCATATTGTAAGCAGCATTTCACAGAGTGGAACCCGATTCTCAAAGGATTTTGTTTAAATGCATAAAGTGGCCAATCTGAAATGCCAAATATATTGTGTGTTTTTTTTGTAGGCACTAAGCGCTCTTTTGCTATTGATTTAAGTGGCGTGAGGCGGGTTGGGTTCAGCGCGAGAGCTAGGTGTTCAGCTCTCGTTCTGCCATTGATTGTTTCCAGGTGGTTTGGGCCCCACCAGCTGGGATTAAGCACATTTGCAGAAAATGAAAGCAATTTCACTCTATAAATGTACGAGTTGACTGTGATGCCAATACCATTATCACTAATGCTGTACCCGGGCTTCCTGCTCTGAGCACTGACATGACTGCAGCTCCCTCCTGACTCCCAGAGCCAAATGATGGGGGTCCAGCCAGGCCTCAGAGCTGTAGGCAATGTGCATTAACCCATTGTGACCAGCCGTGCAGAGAGTACTAAGAGTAGAGGTAATTTTATTTATCCAGTCATGAAAGGGGTATTCCTCCGAGACTGTGCAGCGCTGTCAATGAATTACATTAAACCAGAAGTGGAATTTTAAAAAAAACTCTTCGGAAACAGTGTGCTGACATGCTAATGTATCTAAGTCCCATATTTAATAATGTCTGCTGAGCTGCTAAATCTAAGCCTCTCATATGTGATACTGCCATGATTACAAGCCTGTTGTGTGTGATGCTGTCTGCTGAGCTGCTGTATCTAGCCCTATCATGTCTGATGTGTCTTCTGTTCCAATGTATCTAAGCTTGTCATGTGCGATACTGCCTGCTGAACATGTTTCTAAGCCTACGATGTGCGATACAGTCTTAGAAACCCACAATACTCCTGCATGTTTAATATTTGATTATAATAAGCTGTTTAACAGTCACCAAATGAATCCCAGGTTCATTGTATGATTAATCATCTTTATATTAGCTTCTTACTGTATAATACGTTGAGATGCTTTCACCTAACTACATGTTGCCATCTGGTGTCTATGACAGGTACTGCAGCCTTTACAACATTCAATGTAGTACAGGAATCACATGATTTTCACAGGATCACCCCACATTCCCCAAATATCTCCTTTTCCAGGGTGAAAATGACAATTATAAATGTGGAACTGTTTAAATTTAGACCTATCACTTAACTCTTTATTGTCTGCTTGACTTTATATGATAACTTAGTATAAATTTTCCTAAACTGTGGACTGGGTGTTTTATGTACGTCCTAAATGAATGTATTCAAAAAGAGAATCTCTAAGGCACGTTTACTAAGGGACTTGCAATTATTTTAGGAGTAAAATAGTCGCAGGTCCCCTTTTCTAACCGGCTGTGCAACAATATTAAGTCGCACATCCGGTTCTACGCCGTGTCTGCTAGTTGGGCGTGACAGAGGCAGGGGCGTGACGGGGCTGGGACTCCGGTCCCAACAATGTTAGCAGAAAACTAAACCAGCCAGGGACCAGTTTTTACGCACAGATCTCATCATAAATTAGACGAATGTAATGGCAGCGCAAGGGGGAAACTCAGATTGGCGTAAAAAGCCAGTCTTAGTAAATGAGTCCCTCTGCCTCCAACTTCTCGGGCTCTGCACTATATACAAAACTGTGTACCACTTCGGCTGGAGTGTTCTTTCAGCCCCAGAAGATTTTCAGTTTTTTATGTTTCCATTTTTACTTCCTGCCTTCCTAGAGCCATAACTTTTTTATTTTTCCATTCACATCGCTGTATGAGGGCTTGAGTTTTGTGGGACCAGTTATACTTTCTAATAGCACCATGTAATATTGTATAGAATGTAGTGGGAAGCAGGAAACAAAATTCCAAATGGGGTGAAATTGGAGAAAAATTCTGGCACAGTTTCATGAGTTTTGTTTTTATGATGTTCCCTGACCTGTTATCTTCATTCTCGGTCAGCATCACTACAGTGATGCCACATTCATATAGTTTTTCTTGTGTTGCAATACTGAAAATTTGGACTATGAAAAACTTTGGAACAACTTTCATCGCCATATTCTGACCTTCATAACTTTTTTAGTTATGTCTACAGAGCTGTGTGGGTGCTCATTTTTTGTGGGCCGATCTTTAGTTTTTATTGATACCACATTGGAT
Source organism: Rhinella marina (assembly GCA_900303285.1). Lineage (NCBI taxonomy): Eukaryota > Metazoa > Chordata > Amphibia > Anura > Bufonidae > Rhinella > Rhinella marina. The sequence continues at coordinate 320,404 of ONZH01019777.1, read as the reverse complement.
TGTGTTTGACTTTGTGATCACTTTTTATACATTTTTTGGGGAGGTGAAGTGACAAATAAATGGCAAACCAGACATTTAGATTTTTTTTCCATTATGCCTTTTACCGTATGGGATAAATATTTTAAAATGTTAATAATACAGGCATTTTGGCATCTGACCATGGCATCTGAGGAATTAAATGTCTGCGGTTCGCAGACATTAGCCCTGGGCGTGTGCTGTTTAAACAGCAGAAACCCGGCAGTTATGGCCCTCGCTGACCTAGCGAGTCTTCACCCTTTTTAAAGAACAGATTTGCACCATATATGTATGGTGAGATCCAGATACAATTAAAGCGGTTCTCCGGGATTTTGATATTGATGGCCTATCCTTAGGACAGATCATGAGTATCAGTTCGGTGGGGGTCCAACCCCAGACACCCCTGCAGATCAGCTGTTTGAAGGGGCCACAGGGCTTTGTCAGTGCTTTTCCCAGGCCAGTCAAACTCATCGGTCACATGATGTAAGCACATCTCAGTCCCATATAAATGAATCGGGCTAAGCTGCAACGCCATGCACGCCTGCTATCCTATGGACGATGCTGTGCTTGGTAAGATGTGAGGAGGCCACTGCGTTCACCAGAGCTCCAGTGGGCACCGTGGCTCCCTCAAACAGCTGATCAGTGGGGGTGCCAGAAGTCGGATTCCTGCCGATATACCCTGAGGATAGGCCATCAACATGAAAATACCGGAGAACCCCTTTAAATTTTATTTTGCAAGTCATTTACTCCAGTCACATCCAAAGCGGCAGTTTAGCTCCAGCACATTGTCAACAATGTAATCTAATGGCTGAATACTAACTGTGTAGTTGTCACCTAAGCTCCTACAATGTTCTGCTCTCTGGTAAAAGGAAACTAGCAGAGCTCCCAGTTTAGCTTTCTGCCTGACCAGAGAACAAAACGAATAAAGTAACTAGAATACAGAAAAAGAAAAGTAATAGGTATAGTTCTTATACAGACTTAAATTATAGTTCACCCTTTACCTGATGGATGGTGATGGGTGATTTCAGTGATCTGTGAGTCTGTAACTGTTGCTGTGAGGATAATAAGAAATAAATAAAAGTGTACACGTTATGATCAGACCAGTAAAGAAAGCAAGAAAATAAGGTGAAGGAGATAAAACAGAATTTTCTGAAAACCACAAGAAATATGTAAAGCTTAGAAGAGGAACCCAGCATTATTTATATCACTGCGAAAAACAGTGCGGCTCTGGAAGTGATGCAGCAAGCCTTGTACAATGAGAAGTGAGGTGACCTTCTATTATACGTTGGGGGGAATTATTATTCACCCTACTCCAGTTTTCTGACGTAAAAAAGTCGCAAACCCCATTTGCTACTTTTGAAACGCCCCTGCAACAAGATTTTGTTGCAAGTGGTGGTTCTATGCCACTCTTGCAACTTTCTGAAAAGTGGATGTGACAAGGGAGGAGAAGGGTCAGGGCCAGCGGACACGGCACATTTATCTTCATTTTCCCCCAGTTTTCTGGCATAAATGAAGACAGATAAGAGGCATGGACTTCTGGAGGATGAGCCTAAAATATGATGAGGCCTGCACTTCGCCATAAATTAGGCACATCCTCCAGCAGTACAGACTGGTCTTGATAAATCTCCCCCGGTAGGTTTTAGTTTCTCTCCATTTTAAAAATCTCTCTTGTTGTCAGTGGGGAAAATTAGTTTTATATTCAGAGGCTGAAAATATGTCCCGGGGGGTCTAGTGACTAGTCAAATGTTGCAATACTACAACCAGCAACTACACTTCCCAGCATGTCCTGACAGGTTTGTGCCATAACACAGAGATCACTGATCTGGACAATCCTCTGTGAGCTAAACACAGCAGCAGCAAAAATCTCCTTCCTGGATTCTAGGTTCATAGCTGATACATTGTAACAGGTTGATCAGGTGTGTAAGCAGGACTAGGTAAGGCTACTCTCACACCTCTGCTGTGAAACTCCAGCATGACCATTTTGGCAAGCAGAGGATCGGCTGGACACAAACCACTACATGCAGCGGTTTGTGTCCAGTTGGTTCACATTTGTCTGACGGAATGCATACGGATCCATTAATAGGGTCCGATGGACATTCCGTCCGCATCCGGCAGCGCCGGATCTGGAGAATTCTGGCAGGCTGTTCTCTGCCAGGAAAGGCTGCCGGAATTCAAACCGGAGGTGTGAAAGTAGCCTAAGTAAAGTTAAAGTAAAGCTGGACATACACATTAACGTTCCCTAGATTTAGCAGACGATTATCTGGAAGGAAGCATTTTTGACAATCGCCTTCTCATCAGTAAAGAAGACAGGTGCATTTACATGCAGCGATCTCCTCCACAGTATAGGGAGGCGTGATCACTAATGCCATCGCTCATCCCCAAACAGAATCATTGTTTGCCAGCAGCAGAGCGTGATTAGACAGCGCGATCTGCTGCCGGCAAATAATGGTTTAGGTGACTGCACCAACTATCACTTGATGGACAAGTGTTTTGCTCATTCATTGGGTAATTGATGGACCTTTGAACCAGCAGATTATTGCTAACAAGTGTCCGTAATAACAGTCGTTAACAATAATCTGCCCAAACATCAGGCAGTGTGAAGGCTCCTTTAGATAAAGGCTGGCCAAAGGCTGCCATGTAATATGCATGTGGGTCTCGATGACAAGTGTTGTGAGAGAGAAGAATCGAGCTGTTGGGTGGGAGGACCAGTAGCCTAGCAAGCTATGTATTGCATAAGGCCTGTCTAAAAGCTGCAGGAGGGTTGTTCTTAGAGGGACTTTCCCGGTTATAGATACTGCTGCCTTATCCTTATCAGATCAGTGAAGGTCTGACACCCGAAAACCCCACCGATCAGCTGTTCACAGCATTCACCAGAACTAACACAGAAAACAGAGGCAAAAGCACAGCTCCACCCAATGTATAGTGGCAGTGCCAGGTTACTGCAGCTCAGCCCCCACTGACTTGACGGGGGGGCCAGTACATAGCACCTGCACCCACCTCCGAGTATTCTGTGCCTGCCACTTACATAGTGTATGGAAGCTGTAGGATGCTGTGAGGTTTCCTGGAGTCAGCGTCCTGTGTCTCACTACACACCTGACCCTCGATGTATGTGACGCCGTACTGACCCTCAAGGTGCTGATCGCTGTGCACCGCCCGTCAGTCTGCAGCCTGCGATTTTGATGACCTTCAGAACACAAGAGAAATCAATGAGAAACATAGAACCAATATCCAGGAACCCCAAAAATTCCACAACATGGTGAATAGAAAATTACTAAAAATGTTGGCATAAATGGCTATAAATTGAAGAAAATTGGAATAATTGCATAAATATACTCTCCACACCTTCCCACAGGGGTGTATTTATATGTAGGGGTCAGTTTGGTGCCATTTCTCCATTACACAGATATATAACAAAAGGTTTGGTATCGTGTTAGCCAGTAGTGAGAAATCTTAATGCTCTCCAAAAGAGGAACAATATAAAATATTGTAATTTGATACCTTTTAATGGCTAACTAAAGTAAATGATGTAATAAGGCAAGCTTTCGAGACTCTGAGGTCCCTTCTTCAGGCCAGAAATGGAAAAAATCTCTAATGAAACATGGATATACAAAGGGAAGAACAGAGAGGTGGAGTAATAAATTGTAAGACTCCAACAAACAGAGGAATGGTCTTGGAGAAAAAGTCCTTAATTAGTTTACAGAAGGACTCCTTCTCCAAGACCATTCCTCTGTTTGTTGGTGTTTTGCACGTTATTACTCCACCTCTCTGTTCTTTCCTGTGTTGTGTATATCCATGTTTCTTTAGAGATTTTTTTCATTCCAGGCCTGAAGAAGGGACCTTAGAGTCTCGAAAGCTTGCCTTATTACATCATTTATTTTAGTTAGCCATTAAAAGGTATAAAATTACAATATTTTATATTGTTTCTCTTTTGTAGAGCATCAAGACAGATATATAAAAAGCACAAAGATTGTAAATGAAGTAAAAAGTGCAATGAAACAGGAAAAGCTAAAGTAGCTGAGACCAGGGGCGTTGTGGCTAACTATGGGGCACTGGAGGCATTGTGACTAAGGGGCCGGTCAGACGGCCGTGGTATTGCGGAGCCGCAATACCACGGATGCCAACCAGTGTGTCTTCCGCAATTTGCGGAACACACGGCCCGGCACCCCATTCAAAATGCCTATTCTTGTCCGCTACTGCAGACAAGAACAGGACATGTTCTATTTTTTTTTCTTGCGGAGCCGCGGCTGCCCACTCTCATTGAAGTGAACGGGGCCGCATCTATTCCACAAAATTGCGGAATAGATGCGGACCTGTTCACACGACCGTGGGCCCTAAGACTAGTTATGCTACGGACATTTATTTTTATGGTGCCGTTGTGGCTGACTCTGGAGACATCATTGCTGATATTAGGGGCGTTGTGGTTTCCTCTAGGGGCTAAGGCTACACAGTGAATGGCTCAGAGGTCTTACCAAACACCTCTGTGTGGTCGTCGATCAGCCAGGTGACTTTCGGGCAGGGGTGGCTACCTGAAGTCATGCAGGTAAGATTATATTTCTCCTTCAGGCCTTTCCCAGGGATTCTGACGACTTCTAAGGAAGGTGGAGATGGCACAGCTAGAATATAATCATATCCCATTAATACTGATTGTTGCTATGGACAATATAAAATGCTAAAAAAATAACCCAATGTTATATGAAGAATCCTACTCACTTCGTCGCTATGTCACTTTAGCCTGATAGTCGCTATGAACAACCCTAGACAATATTATTATTGTTACTTTGTATTGCCTATTGCTATGGACATTTCTAGACATGATTAGTTACCCATTGTGATGCTACTGTTGCTATGAACAATTCCCATTGCTTTTTTTTTTTATTGAAAGTCCAAGACTGAAAGCTGAAGAGTCTGTCACCCAAGTGCAACTAAAAAAATGCAATGTGCCACTCTAGAAAGTGTGGTTTCTTTCTCCTTCTGTTCTGCAAATGTCAGTATTTACTGTATTCATGAAGAATCAGGATGAACAGCATAGGTCAGATTCCTCCCAGATTGGAGTACGTGGATATGAATGTTTTTACTGGTTGCTAATTGTAGATTATATGCCTTGTGGCAGGGCCATGTGGCTGGCACTGTAAGGAATATAGGCAGAGGCGTTGGGTCAGTGGGTGAGTGTCTAAGATGGTAAGGCAGACTGGGTGCACTTTGACTCTATTACCCAAGTACCCATAAAAACCTGCACGTGATCCCAACTACAGAAGTATTTATTGGTTCCTTTATCCCTTGGTCAAATTTTCCATAATCTATGCTAAGGACAGGTGCAATGCCTCTCCTAAAAATGGAGGTGGCAATAGTCCCAGTGGTGATGCTATACTTCTCTCGCCCAAGGAAGAAACCGACCCTGTATGTAGGTTTATTATATATCAAGAAGAGGGTACAATGGATGACTGTTAGGCCCCCCTGACATATGTGTGACCCAATCATGAGAATTTCCCCTGTAACTATCTCAGGTACTTTCCAACAGCAGCAGCTTCATCTTTCTAATGTCAGGAGCTCCACTTTCGCCAGCAGTGGCTACATGAGCTGCTGAAGTGAGCGGCCGCTGTTGTAATGTCTTTTTGTGGCTTCATTTGCAGAACTATTTCATTTTTTTAAATTTTTTTATAAGAAAGTTTGAAGAAGTTTCATGTTTTGAAATACGGTGTCACAAGCGCCCTGACTGCCTGCGACTTCAGCCCGCTGGGAAATCCACACTTTATGCATCATTATGAAAGTGCCACTTACCCAACACCGAGACCCGGACTTTCTTGGTCTGCATTGGGGAGCTGTAATACAGGCAAGAGTACACCCCCTCATCCGCCAACGTTACATTGGACAGACGGATAACCAGCGTATTCCCTGAGGATTGTACTAACTGGTATCTGCTGTCTTTTAAAACTGTAATGACAAGGAACCTAATAAGAACATCAACATAGTGAAAGATATATACGAATCGAAGAGTCAAAGCCTGCAGATGTCTGAAGCTTTCCCTGTCAGTCTTTACTGTATTTGTGATATTGTATTAATAAACCTGAAATGTCTATATATCGCTTTCACACAATCTAAGGTTTTATTCACATATCACAATCAGATCAAGCTTTTTGCCAAAGATTTTTCAAAATCTAGAGAAAAAAATGTTCTGTTTTGCCGAAATTTTGGAAAAATTGATTAAATAATCACAACATGATTATTAGGGAACCAATGAGGGAACATACCCTACAGTGCATGGAGTTCTCAGAGCACTTCAGGTTCCAACAGACAATGCAGATAAACTAGAATCACTGATCTTAGCTTAGCCCTAATAGAGCAGACATGCAGTGTAAAGCATGGGACAATAAACTACCTATAACCAGAAGAAGACACTAAAAGATTTGTGAGAACAATGCGGGAATGTATTAAGACTGGAGTTTCCTCTGCCAGTCTTAATCAGAAGCACTTTGTAGAGCTATGAGGTGCCAAAACCATTAAGAATGACAAGCCTCTTGATTGATTTGGCGTATTTTGTGCCATATGAAGGCTTCTGCAAAAAAAATGACTTTTTGCCACCAGAAATTTGGCACATGGGTCTTAATTAATTCCGCCCATTGTCTCTGCTTGTATATATGTGGACACTCGCACAGCAGTATTCAGGAATGTCTATACTCACCCTTCTCCCCATTAAAGTAACTGGTATAGCCCCTCGGTGTCACCCACTGTATGCCTGAACCATTGCCCCCCGGAAACGCACATCTCAAAGTGACGGCTTTTCCTTCCTCCACAGTCAGACGTGAAGTGTGAAATTCAGCTGTAAGAAACATTGTGGTAATGAATCCCCCCGCACACACAGGATGTGCTGTGAATCAACAAGACACTCAGATCTAATAAATGTCTCATTAAGTTATGATAAATACATTTCTCCATTACAGGAACTGCATATTGTATGTAGGAGGAGAAACCAATGACATCACTGATGGCGCGGACAATCTGGGGTCCAGTGACAGCACAGAGAATCTGGGGGCCAGTGACATCACTGATGGCGCAGAGAATCTCGAGACTAGTGACATCAATGACGGCGCAGAGAACCTGGGGCCACTGATATCACTGACAGCGCAGAGAATCTGGGGGCCAGTGACATCTTTGATGGCGCAGAGAATCTGGGGCCACTGACATCACTGACAGTGCAGAGAAGACAGAAACCAGTGATGTCACTGACAGCGGAGAGAATCTGGGGTCCAGTGACATCACTGACAGCACAGAGAATCTGGGGTCCAGTGACATCACTGACAGCGCAGAGAATCTGGGGGCCAGTGACATCTTGGCGCAGAAAATCTGGGGCCACTGACATCACTGACAGTGCAGAGAAGACAGAAATGTTACCTAGGATTGCAGGTAAAACTTACTACATTATCTGTAATCAAAAGTTATCACTTTTTGTTATCTGTGGTGTTACATAGGACTGCAAGGAACATCTACTACATTATCTTTACTCGTAGAGTTACCACTGGTTTACCTGCGGCATTACCTAGGACTGTGGGTAACATCTACTACGTTATCTACATAGTAACATAGTTTATAAGGCCGAAAAAAGACATCTGTCCATCCAGTTCGGCCTGTTTTCCTATAAGTTGATCCAGAGGAAGGCAAAAAAACCCCTGTGAGGTAGAAGCCAATTTTCCCCACTTTAGGGAAAAAAATTCCTTCCCGACTCCAATCAGGCAATCAGAATTACTCCCTGGATCAACCACCCCTCTCTAGTAACTATAACCTGTAATATTATTACTCTCCAAAAATACATCCAGGCCTCTCTTGAACTCTTTTAGTGAACTTACCATCACCACCTCTTCAGGCAGAGAGTTCCATAGTCTCACTGCTCTTACCGTAAAGAATCCTCCAGTACAAACCTTCTTTCCTCCAGACGCAGAGGATGTCCCCTCGTCACAGTCACAGTCCTGGGGATAAATAGATCATGGGAGAGATCTCTGTACTGACCTCTGATATATTTATACATAGTTATTAGATCTCCCCTCAGTCGTCTTTTTTCTAAAGTGAATAAGCCTAATTTTGATAATCTTTCTGGGTACTGTAAGTCCACCCATTCCAGTTATTACTTTAGTTGCCCTCCTCTGAACCCTCTCCAGCTCTGCTATGTCTGCCTTGTTCACAGGAGCCCAGAACTGTACACAGTACTCCATGTGTGGTCTGACTAGTGATTTGTAAAGTGGCAGGACTATGTTCTCATCACGGGCATCTATGCCTCTTTTGATGCAACCCATTATCTTATTGGCCTTGGCAGCAGCTGTCTGACACTGGTTTCTGCAGCTTAGTTTGCTGTTCACTAAAATTTCTAGGTCCTTTTCCATGTCAGTTACCCAGTGTTTTACCATTTAGTATGTACTGGTGACTTGCATTATTCCTTCCCATATGCATAACCTTACATTTGTCAGTGTTAAACCTCATCTGCCACTTTTCTGCCCAAGCCTCCAGTCTATTCAGATCCATCTGTAGCAGTGTACTGTCCTCTTCTGTGTTAATTACTTTACACAGTTTAGTGTCATCTGCAAAAATTTATATTTTACTGTGCAAGCCTTCTACAAGATCATTAATAAATATATTGAAGAGAATAGGGCCCAATACTGACCCCTGTGGTACCCCACTAGTTACAGTGACCCAATCTGAGTATGTACCATTAATAACCACCCTCTGTTTTCTATCACTGAGCCAGTTACTTACCCACATACAGACATTTTCTCCCAGGCCAAGCATTCTCATTTTATATACTAACCTTTTATGGGGTACAGTGTCAAATGCTTTGGAGAAGTCCAGATATACCACATCCATTGATTCGCTGCGGTCCAGTCTAGAACTTACCTCCTCATAGAAACTGATTAAATTGGTTTGATATGACCGATCCCTCATGAAGCCATGCTGATATGGAGTAATTTGCTTATTTTCATTGAGGTACTCCAAGATAGCATCTCTTAGAAAACCCTCAAACAGTTTACCCACGACAGATGTTAAACTCACCGGCCTATAGTTCCCGGGCTCTGTTTTTGGACCCTTTTTGAATATTGGTACCACATTTGCCATGCACCAATCCTGTGGAACACTCCCTGTCAGTATCAACTCAGTCAGGGCAACTCAGTTATCACTGTGTTATCTGTGGTGTTACATAGGACTACAGGTAACATCTACTACATTATCTGTACTCAGTTATCACTGTGTTATTTGTGCTGTTACATAGGACTGCAGGTAAAATCTACTACTATATCTGTATTCAGGGACTTATCACTGCGTTATCTGTGGTGTTACATAGGACTGCAGGTAACATCTATTACTTTATCTGTACTCAAAGAGATATCACTATGTTATCTGTGGTGTTACATAGGACTGCAGGTAAAATCCACTACATTATCTGTACTCTGAGTTATGATTATGTTGTTTGTGGCATTGCATAGGACTGCATGTAACATCTGCTACATTGTTTGCAGTTGCTTTTTTTTTGCTCCCCTCACTTTATCGTTATCTGACAGGGGTAATATGTGGCCCCTCCATGGCTCTGATGCTGGAGTTTCCAGAAGTGAAGCCTCTTACCTTTCACGTTGCTCAGTGGTAGCAGGACATAGAGAGCTGCCGCCACAATCATCAGTCCAGACTCAGTGCTTCTCCCTTGTGCTGCTTCCTCTGCACTGACAGAATATATGTCATATACAATATGTGGCTTTTGGGGGCGTGGAAATTATCACCGACCAGTTTTGTCTGTATGTCACACGTTCTTTCCACCGTGAGAAAGTTACAGTATAGTGCAAGTCACCACAACTATCCACCAACCGCTTGTACTGTCTATACAGCAAACCTATGTACTATATATACAGCAATCCTTATGTACTATATATACAGCAAGCCGTATGTACTATATGTACAGCAAGTCCTATGTACTATATATACAGCAAGCAGGCTGTATGTACTATATATACAGCAAGCCCTATGTACTATATATACAGCAAGCAGGTTGTATGTACTATATATACAGGAAGCCCTATGTACCATATATACAGCAAGTTGTATGTACTATATATACAGCAAGTCCTATGTACTATATATGCAGAAAGCCATATGTACTATATATACAGCAGGTCCTATGTACTATATATACAGAAAACCCTATGTACTATATATACGGCAAGCCCTATGTACTATATATACAGCAGGTCCTATGTACTATATATACAGAAAACCCTATCTAATATATAAAGCTGAGTGTGTGTGTGTGTGCAGGGGCAGACACAGACAGCAGAGGGCCCCTGTGCAAAGGTTGTGCTTGGGCCCCCGCACCACCCCATGCCAAATTCTCAACTTAACCTATTCCCTCCTAACATTACATACAGCAAGACAAAACATAGGGTGAGGCTACTTTCACCTGAAGCACTACGATCCGGCTGGACACAAACCACAGCATGCAGCAGTTTGTGTCCCGCTGATTCTCAGCATTTTTGCCTGAATGTGGCCGGATCTCTGCCGGACCCCATTATACTGTATTTTTCGCTTTATAGGACGCACCCGAAGATAAGACGCACCCCAGATTTTAGAGTAGGAAAATGAGAAAAAAATATTTTTCATCAGACCCCCCCCCATAAATTTCAGGACATCACATCAGACCTCAGATCAGCCCAGTGTGCCCCCATCAGACCTCAGATCAGCCCAGTGTGCCCCCATCAGACCTCAGATCAGCACAGTGTGCCCCCATCAGACCTCAGAACAGCCCAGTGTGCCCCCATCAGACCTCAGATCAGCCCAGTGTGTCCCCATCAGACCAAAGGTGAGAGGATGATGGAAAAGTAGGAAACTAAGATGTCTGTCTGTGATACTCTGCAGAGAGAAGAGATGGCTGAAAGAAATCATCATGGCGGTCAGTCTGAAAGGAGAAGATGAAGAAAGAGAACATCTATATCTAAGGAGACGTCACTGGATGTAGGAGGTATATGGACCTGTATTGGGCTACCTTCCCATCTGCGTTAGTGATTCTGGCAGGCTGTTCTAGCAGAGAACAACCTGCTGGAATTCATCGGTTCTGGCACTGCTGGATGCAGAATGCCTGCTGGTCCCATTAACTACCATATTTTTTGCTTTATAAGACGCACTTTTTTCCCCCCAAAAGTAGGGGGGAAATTGCGGTGCGTCTTATAAAGCGAATACAAGTGAGCGCTTCCATTATGGAAGCGCTCACTTGTATGTTTTAGCTGCGGCACCCCCATCAGATCTCAGATCAGTCCACCCATCCCCATAACAATAAAATAAAATCCTCTATTACCTGTCCTGCGCCGCGGCTCCGCTCTGGGTCCAGCGCTCCTCCAGCTTCCCGGGCCGGCGCTGCACTGTCCTGACTGCGTACAGCATCAGGACGTAGTGCGCGCACTATATGACCTGACGCTGCACGCAGTCAGGTGACAGTGCAGCGCCGGCCTTAAAAGCCAGAGGAGCGCCGGACCCGGAGCAGAGCCGCGGCGCAGGCTTTTTAATTTATTGTTATGGGGCTGGGTGGGCTGGTCTGATGGGGGTGCCGCAGCTAAAACATACAAGTATTAGCTTATATTCGCTTTATAAGACGCACCGCAATTTTCTCCCTACTTTTGAGTGGAAAAAAGTGCGTCTTATAAAGCGAAAAATACGGTAGTTAATGGGACCAGCAGGCATTCTGCATCCAGCAGTACCAGAACCGGTGAATTCCGGCAGGTTGTTCTCTGCTAGAACAGCCTGCCAGAATCACTAAAGCAGATGTGAAGGTAGCCTAATACAGGTCCACATACCTCCTACATCCAGTGACGTCTCCTTAGATGTAGATGTTCTCTTTCCTCATCTTCTCCTTTCAGACTGACCGCAATTATGATTTCTTTCAGCCATCTCTTCTCTCTGCAGAGTATCACAGACAGACATCTTAGTTTCCTACTTTTCCATCATCCTCTCACCTTTTGAACACCCCATCCTGCCACCTCTAATACTGAGACGCTGTGCTCCCCAAAACTATACTGCAGAAGCTACTAGTACCACACAGATAGCGCCCCCTTTAATAATTATTGGCATAGAGTGCCCTAAAAAATAACTGCACCCAGGAAACTGTTTCCCCGACACTAGTGTAAACCTGAAGTCCCCCCAAAATAATGATACAACAAATGCCCTGTTGTGTGACAGTAAAAAATACCTCCTCTTAGTGCCCCAGTGGAGCAAATGTCCCTATAGTGCCCTCATAATGTGTGCCAATGCCCCTATTTTGTGCCCAAAAAATCCTCTTAGTGCCCCCAATGAAGTTAAGGTCCCCATAGTGCCCCATAATTTGCACCAGTAAAGAATACTCCTATAAAGTGCTCCTAGTAGATGCCCCCCATAGTGCTCCTCCCCGTCCCATGGTGCCTGACATAATGTGCCAATATAAAATGCCCCTATAGAGTGCACCAAGTAGATGCCCCGATAATGCTCCTCTCCCCCCTTCCCCATAGTGCCCCCATAATGCAAGTATAAAATACCCCTATAGTACTCATCACCACCCCCACATTGCACATATAGTTTGTGTTAGTATGAAATGCCCCTATATAATGCCCTCCAGTAGATGTCCTCATAGTGCTCTTCTCCCTCTGTGTGCCAGTATATAATGCCCCCATAGTGCCAGTATATAATGCCCCCATAGTGCTCCCTCCATCTGCCAGTATATAATGCCCCCTTGTAGATGCTCCCTATAGTGCCAGTATATAATGCCCGCTAGTAGATGCCCCCATAGTACTCCTCCCCCCCCGATGTGTGCCAGTATAATGCCCCCATAGTGCTCCTTTCTCCCATGTGTGCCAGTAAATGTCCCCTAATAGATAAAAATGCCCCCTCCATACTGGGCAAAAGCGTAGCGTTAATAAAAAAAAAAAAAATAAACAGTTATACTTACCTCAATGGCAGGCCTCTTCCGGCCTGTGTCCCGTGCTGTTCGGCTCAGGCGGCGCGATGACGTAATGTAAATTTCACATATTTATCATTCAGTAGTAATAAAAGATGTTTTCTTCCACTGCTACCCACTGTGTTTCCTCCTAAATTACTATGGCATCGACCTGTAATTCAGGCCACCCTCAAAAGAAGGATTTAAAAGCCCCACCCCATAGGCCCCACTAAGCCACGCCCTGACTCAGTCAGGCCATGCCCCTTCCACTCCGCATCTGACCGGGATTGAAAAAATGAAGGTAAAAATCAACTTCTGTGAGCTGCAGGGGAGGGAGGGTGAATTTCTCCCTGCAGCTCATGCTCAGACTGCACAGTGCTGCTGTCTGAGAGTGAGCTGTTCAAAAGGATATCCGTGTGTCCATCCAGGCCCTGCGCATGACAGAGGACAGGGAGTCTGAAAGCCAGAATGTCCAGCCTTCCCCCAACGTGAAGCCATGCCACCGGTCCCCATGAAGCCATGCCCCCTGGTTCCATGAAGACACGGAGGAGAAGCTGTCTGAGCGTGAGCTACTGAAAGGGTGGACATCCCTGTGTCTGTCCAGGCCCTGTGCGGATGGTGGACAGGGCTTGGGCAGACACAGGGATGTCCACCACTAGGGGCAGGCTGATGTTAGGGTGGCCAGATGTCCGGCTTTAGGCTGCACAGTCCGGTTTTCTGGCTCCCTGTCCTCCATCCGGCGCAGTGCCTGGACAGACGTAGGGATGTCCACCCTTTCAGAAGCTCACGCTCATACAGCTTTTCCTCTGTGTATTAATGGAACCAGCGATGTGGCCTCATGTTTAGTGGTGTGGCTTCATGGGGACCGGGGGCGCTGCTTCACGTTTGGGGGAATGACCGGTGAGGTCCGGCTTTCTGGGCTGAAGACAGTGACCACCCTAGCTGCTGTGGAAGTCACAATTAAAGGGGAGGGCGCTGTGGATGTTTCTGTTAAGGGGGCGGACTGCTGTGGAGGTCACTGTTAAAGGGACGGGCACTGTAGAGGTCACTCTCGATTAACAACACTAAAACATTAAATGAAATAGATTAAATATACCAGGGCGAAGCCGGGTCCTTCAGCTAGTGTACTATATATACAACAAGTTCTATGTACAATATATATACAGCAAGCCCTATGTACTATATACAGTGCCTTGCGAAAGTATTCGGCCCCCTGGAACTTTTCAACCTTTTGCCACATTTCAGGCTTCAAAAAAAAAGATATAACATTTTACATTTTTGGTGAAGAATCAACCACAAGTGGGTCACAATTGTGAAGTGAAACGAAATTTATTGGATCATTTAAACTTTTTTTGTAATAATAAAACTGAAAAGTTGGGCGTGCAAAATTATTCGTCCATTTACTTTCAGTTCAGAAAACTCACTCCAGAAGTTCATTGAGGATCTCTGAATGATCCAATGTTGTCCTAAATGACTGATGAAGATAAATAGAATCCACCTGTGTGTAATCAAGTCTCCGTATAAATGCACCTGCTCTGTGATAGTCTCAGGGTTCTGCATCATGAAGACCAAGGAACACACCAGGCAGGTCCGTGATACTGTTGTGGAGAAGTTTAAAGCCGGATTTGGATACCAAAAGATTTCCCAAGCTTTAAACATCCCAAGGAGCACTGTGCAAGCGATCATATTGAAATGGAAGGAGTATCAGACCACTGCAAATCTACCAAGACCCGGCCGTCCCTCTAAACTTTCATCTCAAACAAGGAGAAGACTGATCAGAGATGCAGCCAAGAGGCCCATGATCACTCTGGATGAACTGCAGAGATCTACAGCTGAGGTGGGAGAGTCTGTCCATAGGACAACATTCAGTCGAACACTTCACAAATCTGGCCTTTATGGAAGAGTGGCAAGAAGAAAGCCATTTCTCAAAGATATCCATAAAAAGTCTTGTTTACAGTTTGCCACAAGCCACCTGGGAGACACACCAAACATGTGGAAGAAGGTGCTCTGGTCAGATGAAACCAAAATCGAACTTTTTGGAAACAATGCAAAACGATATTTTTGGCATAAAAGCAACACAGCTCATCACCCTGAACACACCATCCCCACTGTCATACATGGTGGTGGCAACATCATGGTTTGGGCCTGCTTTTCATCAGCAGAGACAGGGAAGATGGTTAAAATTGATGGGAAGATGGATGGAGCCAAATACAGGACCATTCGGGATGAAAACCTGTTGGAGTCTGCAAAAGACCTGAGACTAGGATGGAGATTTATCTTCCAACAAGACAATGATCCCAAACATAGAGCAAAATCTACAATGGAATGGTTCAAAAATAAAGGTATCCAGGTCTTAGAATGGCCAAGTCAAAGTCCAGACCTGAATCTAATTGAGACTATGTGGAAAGAGCTGAAAACTGCTGTTCACAAACGCTCTTCATCCAACCTCAAAGAGCTCGAGCTGTTTTGCAAGGAAGAATGGGCAACAATTTCAGTCTCTAGATGTGCAAAGGGGGCTGAATAATTTTGCACGCCCCACTTTTCAGTTTTATTATTACAAAAAAGTTTAAATGATCCAATAAATTTCATTCCACTTCACAATTGTGACCGACTTGTTGTTGATTCTTCACCAAAAATGTAAAATTTTATATCTTTTTGTTTGAAGCCTGAAATGTGGCAAAAGGTTGAAAAGTTTCAGGGGGCCGAATACTTTCGCAAGGCACTGTATATACACAGCAGGTCATATGTACTATATATATATATATATATATATATATATATATACACACAGAAATCCCTATGTACTATATATACAGCAAGCCCTATGAGAGAAATTTATCAAGCTCTGCAGTCCCAAATTATGGCTTTAAATGTCGCAAAATAGAGTTTGTGTGCAAAATGTTTGCGTCATTTTACATTTTTACATCACTCTGTCAAGTTTTGAAAAGTGTCTGGGAAAGTGGACATGGTTAACTCACTGGGGAAGAGTTATCAAAACTGGTGTAAAGGAAAACTGGCTTAGTTGCCCATAGCAACCAATTAGATTCCAGTTTTCATTTTTAGAGCTCCTTTAGAAAATGAAAGATGGAACCTGATTGGATGCTATCGCCAACTAATCCAGTTTTTCATTACACCAGTTTTGATGAATCTCCCCCACTGAGCTGATTTAAGCTTGATGATTTGGTCTCAGGCCGCCGACTCCCGACAAAACTATCAATCAGATGTTTTGGGCAGCTGCAGTGCCCTATGAAGGTCGCTACACAGTGCACAGGACCTTGTGCTTCCAGCTACGTATAGTTTTTGTTTCTGGCATAAAACATAAAAAGTCATGGAATTATATAACGTAAAATGTAATTTGCACCAAATTTTGCAACTTCCTAGCTGTCTTACATTTAAAGCATTTTCTATGCCTAAAACAGGCATAGAAAATGGTCCCCTTCACCATACCACGCCCACAATTTTAGACCTGGTGTGAGCAAGGGAGAAGTCGCAGATAGTAGAGCAACTAACCGTTACGCCTCCATCTGCATGTTAAATACGCCTAATTTAGGCGTATTTCAGCTTAGTAAATGACCCCCTATATTCTCATCATGGGACGGTGACCCAATCTGAATGTGTTTTCTGTCACTGAGCCTATTTACCCACATACAGACATTTTCTCCCAGTCCAAACATTTTCATTTTATAAGTTACCTCTTATGTGGTACGGTATCGAATGCTTTGGAGAAGTCCAGATATACAACATCCATTGACTCATCTCAGTCAAGTCTAGAAATTGAAACTCATAGAAACTGATTAAATTAGTTTGACATGACCGATCCCTCATGAAGCCATGCTGATATGAAGTTATTTGCTTATTTCCATTGAGGTACTCCAGGATAGCATCTCTTGGAAAACCTTCAAACAGTTTACCCATGATAGATGTTAAATTTACCAACCCTTTTGTTTCCGGGCTCTGCTCTTGACCCACTTTGAATATTGGCACCACATTTGCTATGCGCCAATCCTGTGGAATACTTCCTGTCAGTATAGAGTCCTTACATATCAGAAATAAGGGTCTGGCTATTACATTACTTAAAGGGTTATTCTCATTTTAGACAATGGGGGCATATCCTAGCGCTGGGACCTGCACCTATATCCAGAACGGAGCCCCCGAACTGAATGAGGGCGCACTGCGCATGCGCAGCCGTCCTCCATTCATTTCTATGGGGCCGCCGAAAATAGCCGAGCTCTGGCTCGGCTACTTCCGTCGGCTCCATAGAAATGAATGGGAGCGGTGGCCGCGCTTGCGCTCTGCCCTCCCATTCATTTCTATGAGCGCAGCGGGGAGCTGCGCCTGGTGGTGGCCGGACCCCCGGAAACCCGGGGTCCTCCAGGCGCAGCGTTCCCCGCTCCGTTCTGGATATAGGTGCAGGGCCCTGCGGTGGGACCCGCACCTATAAGACAATGGGGGCATATCCTAGCGATATGCCCCCATTGTCTAAGATGAGACTACCCCTTTAATTCTCCTAGGACAGAGGGGTGTATAAATATTTAATAGATTCACTTTCTCCTCATCACTCTCTGCAACTCCCCCCCCCCCATCACTCTGTAAAGGGCCAACACTTTCAGGTTTAAACCTTTTAACATTTATATACTTGAAGAACATTTTAGGGTTACTTTTACTCTCTTTGGCAATGAATCTCTCTGTCTCTACTTTGGCTACTTTTATTTGTCTTTTACATATTCTATTTTGTCCTTTTGTTTTTTCAGGGCTTCTTTGCTAACTTCCTGTTTTAGTGATTTAACCCCTTCGCGCCCAGCGCCGTACATGTACGGCGCTGGGGCGATGCGGGCACATGGCGCCCGCTCGCGGGTGCGGCGGGCGTCATGGCCGGCAAGTCTCTGCTGTTTCTAACAGCAGAGACTTGCCGCTACCTACTGTGTCGGCGGCGTCTTCCGGGGTGATCACGGCATCTAGTTGCGTCTAAACCCGGAAGTGTTCGCTTCCGGTGGTGTACAGACACCCCGTGTGGCCAATCGGGGTGTCTGTACACCATATGAAAACTGTAATCCTCGCTGGTGAGGATTACAGTTTTCAAAGTGCAATTCTTATTCTGGCCACTAGATGGCAGGCCAGGATAAGAAATGAGCAACTCATGGATTTCTGAGTCTATAAAATCCATAATTGCTCATAAAGAAAAAAAAAAGCCACAATATATAAGCCCATATTTGAGCTTTCTAATAGTAAAAAAAAATTTAAAAAAATGTTAAAAAATATATAAAAAATAAAAAAGATGTAAAAGTTCAAATCACCCCCCTTTCCGTATAAGTAAAAAATAAATACCTAAATAACAATAAATATAGACATCATGGGTATCACCGTGACTGAAAACGCCCGTACTTTTAAAATATAAAAAAAAAATTCCAATACGGCGAATTGTGTGGCGGAAAAAAGCGTCCAAATGGCGATTTGCCGTTTTTTGTCGCTTTTTTTTTCTAAAAAAAATTAAATAAAAAGTGATCAAAAAGTCATACACACCCCAGAATGGTATCAATAAAAACTTCAGATCGTCCCGCAAAAAATGAGCCCCCATACAGCTCTGTACACATAAATACCGAAAAGTTATAGGGGTCAAGATATGACAAGGAAAAAAAAAAAAAAAAAAGGGCAACTTTCTAATTATTTTATCACTATGAAAACGCAGGAAAAACTATACATATTAGGTATTGCCGGATTTGTACTGACCAGTAGAATGAAAGTAACGCATCAGTTTTAATGCACATCGAACGCTGTAAATAAGAAACCCGTAGAACTGTAGCGGAATAGCGTTTTCTTTGCAATTTCACCCGGTTTGGAATTTTTTTCCCGCTTCCCACTACACCGTATGCAATATTAAATGGTGGCGTTGGAAAGTACAACTTGTCCCGCAAAAAACAAGCCCTCATACAGCTATGTGAACAGAAAAATAAAAGAGTTATGGCTGTTTGAAGGCAGGGAGCGCAAAACGAAAATGCAGAACCGAAAAAAGCTCCGGGGGTGAAGGGGTTAAATGTTTTCTTGTTGTCATTCTGTTCCTTTACAGTTCTATTTATCCACATTGTTTTTTTCTTGGTCCTTATCCTTTTATTTCTTTAAGGTATGTACCTCTCATAATAGAGTTTAGGATTGGTCACTATTTCCAGGTGTCCCCCAACCTGCATGTCTGTTGTTCTGTCAGGTCTATTGGTAAATACTAAGTCCAGAATGGCCGTCCCTCTAGTCGGGTCGTGAACCAGTTGGGAAAGGTAATTGTCTTTGGTTATTGCCAAGAACCTGTTTCCTTTATGAGATATACAGCTTTCCGTTTCCCAGTCTATATCTCTGTAGTTGAAGTCCCCTATAATAACGACCTCATGATTTGCCGCCTCATCTATCTCCTTTAGTAGTAGATTTTCTGTGCACTCTGGTACATTAGGTGGCTTATAACAAACCCCTATCATTATTTTATTATTGTTTTTGCCTCCTTGTATTTCTACCCACAGTGACTCCACATGTTCATGTCCCTCACTTATATCTTCCTGCAGTGTGTGCTTTAGACAGGACTTTACATAAAGGCAGACAACACCCGCCCCCCCCCCCCCCCCAGGTTTTGACAATACTTTCTAAACAGACTGTAACCCTGTACGTTAACTGCCCAGTCATAGCTATCATCCAGCCATGTCTCAGTTATTCCCACTATGTCATAGTCCTCCTCACATATCACTAATTCCAGTTCACCAGTTTTATTAGTAAGGCTTCTGGCATTAGTGTACATACAATTAAGAGGTTTTTGGATATTTTTTTACCCTACACCTTTCCTTATAAACTGCTCCATTCCTCCCCCAGCTCCATTACCTCACCCCAGGTCTCTATCTGCATCTCTATCTTCCCTCCTATAATGTAATTACTTCTCCCCCCAGTCCCTAGTTTAAACACTCCTCCAACCTGCTAACCATCTTCTCCTCCTAAACAACTGCCTCTTCCCCACTGAGGTGCAGCCCATCCCTACGATAGAGCCTGTAGCTAACAGAGGTCGGCCCAGTTCTCCAGGAACCCAAACTCCTCTTTCCTACACCAGTTGTTAATCTCCCTAATCTCCCGCTGTCTTTCTTGCATGGCTCGTGGTACTGGTAATATTTGAGGTCCATGCCCTGAGCTTGCGACCTAGGAGGGTCATTTACGAACAGATATATGCCACTTTTATGGTGAATATCTGGCACAGCTGCCACTTCTTTTCCAGTTACGCTAAGTCTAAAAAAGAGGACATGGCGTGGGAACTGAAGGGAATGGGTCGGTAAGCCCTTCTAACAATGGTCTAAAAATCAGCAGTGGATACTTCAAGTTATGTAGAGTCTGCAGCAATATTTAGCAATATCTATGTGTCAAAGTAACATCCATATGAATACCAAGTCCCAAAGTTTCCCAGGAGAACATTGCACATAACATCATATAGCCTCTGCTGACTTGTCTTCTTCCCATAGTCCATCCTGGTGCAATCTCTTCATCAGGTAAGCGACGATCACACACCTGGCTGCCCACATGGTGTTAAAGAAAACATGATTCATTAGACCAGGCCACCTTCTTCTACTGCTCCTTGGTTCAGTTCAGTGGTATTCAGGGGTAGGCTACACAGCCTCATACAAGCTTTGATGAACTGTGTGTTCTGACACCTTTCTATCATAGCCAGCAGTAATGTTTAGAGAAAATTGTTCTGTAGTAGCTCTTTGGTGGGATTGCTCCAGGCATGCTAGCTATCACTATCCTTGCATGAGTGAGGGTATGGCCACAAGTTCAGGTTTCTGCATAAGCCGTAGATCATAAAAAGAGATAAAGTATAAAGCAGGCATTGCCAACCTGCGGCTCTCCAGCTGTTGTAAAACTACAACTCCCACCATGCCCTGCTGTAGGCCAATAGCTGTAAGCAGTCTGAAGTTGTAGTTTTGCAACAGCTGGAGAGCCTCAGGTTGGCCATCCCTGGTATAAAGCATAGACACAACCTCTTTTATTGGAATTCGCTCCTGGTTTTGGCATCCAGAACTGTTTCAATAAACTTGAACGTGTGGCTGTACCCTGACCCACCCTGACCCTTGGGTGTCCATGACCCTTTCCCCAGTTCAACTGTTGTCCTTTATTGCACCACTTTTGGTAGGTACTAACCACTGCATGCCAAGACCACCCCATAAGACCTGCCATTTTGGAAATGCCCTTTGCAAGTAGTCTAATCATCAAAATTAGGCCCTTGTCATGGTCACTCGAATCCTTATGCTTGCCCATTTTACCTGCTTCGAATACAATACTTTCAAGAACTGACTGTTCACATGCTGCTATACTATATATCATCTGCTAGAAATACTGTACTCCTGTTGTGTTACAGTTCTTTCCACCTCCGGGTGCTGCAGTCAGTGTGTGATACCACATCAGTGGGCTCTTGATCACCGGTTAGCATGGGCTCTACCTACATATGAAGGTCAGAAAAGTTTTATGTGTCACTTTCCTTTACATATTTGTGAGGATGTGACATCATTACCACAGCTCCCAGGCAATGGAACGCATGTTTATAATAAACCTGTAATGGAGGAGTGTAGCTTTAACGCTTCTTTTACACTTGCGCTAAAAACTTCTGGCAGGCAGTTCCAGCAGAGGAACCGTCTGCCAGAGTTCATCATTTCTGGCACAACAGGATACTACCTTTCGCCGCAACATGTCGCGGTCATGTGGCGCTTGTGATGCACTGTTCAGTAGGTCTGTGACCACGTGGCATCTTCAGTACTGAGCAGCGATTAACAATACAGACCCACTGAACAGTGTAGTCTCATTAGATTAATTAGAAACTGCTGTGGACCATACACAGGGCCGCGCCGCACAAGCACCACATGACAACACCGTGTGGTCGTACCGCAATACAGTACCAGACAAGTAGATGAGATTTTCAAATTCAAGTAACACGTGGAGTTTGGTTTGGATTTTGTGTGCATGTAGTCTAAAATACTATGGTAGTATTTATTTGTGTCCTGATCAAGGGTGGATTGGCCATAGACCCTACAGGAAAATTTTCCTGGTTGGCCGATGCCCAAGGGGCCACCCAAGTCCTCCTCTCTGCCGCTAACCATGTTCATAATGAGCTCTCAACAGTAATTAACGTTGTGAGAATCAGTTACTCATGTACCTGGCCAGTGACCACACATACCCTCCTGAATTTAAGTGCTGTGGCCCCATAGACAACTGGAGGACTATTGGAGTATTGATGGTTAACACAGAGGGCCAGTTTTTAGACAGTATATTGTGCTACACTGTGTTATTTGGTTCTGCTGGGATGGTATTTTGCACTATGGTATTGTTGACCCCACCTACTTGTGTTGCCCCACCTTCTGTTAATTTAGACCTGCCTACAAAATGGGGCCACTTTTAATTTATTTTTTTTCCCCAGGGCCACTTTAAGTACCCAGTCCACCCGTGGTCCTGATAAAGGGGTTGTGCATCTAATGTTGATAACCTTTGCTCAGGATAGCTCCTCAATATCAGATCTGTGTGGCCATGCTGCCTTCAAGTACTGCGTGGCCGAAAGGGCCGCAGCAGCGTGATTTAAACCAATAGAAAGCACTGTTGAGTGGGTATGTATTATTAAGGGCCATGCAGTATTAAAGGTGCCACTTGACCATTAAAAATACAGATTGATTAAAAAGTGTGGTCTTTTTAGTTTTAATACAGCCCTCTGCAGCCCTTTCCACCATCCGGTACTGCAACGCAGCACGGTTATGTTACAAGCGCTTTACGACAGCTCCGTGTGGTCATATCCTAACGTGTACATTTTGTGCAGAAAAGCTGCGAAATCGGCATGAAAATCCACATAAACTACACTGCTGTATACAAGTACCCTGAAGGGGAAGTTCTGCGCTCAGGCAAGGAACTTGAAAGAAAGCTGCAGGTTCAGTACATGCAGAGCAACAGTACAACACTCATACTACATCCTGAACATGTAAAACTAGGGAATTTTCACATGTAACGGTTGCTGACATTTAGCACAGGTTGTTGTCTCCTATATTCCCTTTGTCCTGTAGAAAAGGTCACTCCCTCTTGTGCATCCCACATTGTGCTCCCTCACTGCTGAGCCTGAGTGTCTCATGTTAGTTCCCAGCTTCAGCCTCCTATAATTTGTCCTGGAACTGAGCATGTTCGACCAGCAAGCTGATGTACAGGTCATAACCCTAAGAACAGGCTATAAACATTACATTCTGGGCCACTAGGTAGTGAGTGATGATGTGGAAGCTAATGAAAAGATTTAAAGGGGTTATCAAGGATGCAAGACATGACAGACCCATAGTGGTGATACTCACCTGGTCCCCACCGCTGGATTCAGCCTGCGTGGCTCCTGGACAGGCACTTCCTCTCCCCTCTACGCCAACATGAATATCAGTCAACGGTGGACACGAAAGTGAGGCACGTCGCAGGCAGAGGAGAAAAGCTTGCCAAATTCAAAAAGAGGACTCCAGCCAGCCGTCCAAAGAAGAGCCTGGAAGCAGCTAATAAGCTAAGCAGCAGTCTCTAACTAACCTACAGCGCTATAATGAAGGCAGAAGGAGAGGGGGACCAGCGTGCTGAACGCCAGGACACTATTGTGGAGCAAAGCATGGTATTTCTGGTGGTGCAAGATTAAGGTTTCCCCTATCTCTTCTATTTATTATTTCAACTTAACATGTGGTATATCTGTGATTTCAAGGACCTAATAAGACTTATAGGAAGGCTACACATAAAACTAGGAAAGATTGTGGAGTATGCAGGAAGAGGTTAAATCCCTTTTACGCAAAAGCAGTTTGTCAGTCGTGCTTGGAAAAAATTGTGACTGAAGAAACTCCCTCTTTACTGCATAATATTCAAAGTATCAGTAAGTCTGAAGAACGTCTTCCATGATGGAGTTTAAGAGGTTATTTTCCTCTGTGTCGACTTCCACTTCAGCCAAAGAAAAATCTGTTAGAAATTGTTAATAGGGAGAGGGAGAGGGGCAAATAATGGACTCTGATTCGTCATCAGGCGATCAATCTGGGAGACCATTATTTCAGGTTGAGGATACAGATCTCTTTCCTAAAGGGAGTCTTTCACCTGTTTTTCACCAATATAACTAAGAGCACTGCCCCACAGAAGATTGCAGACACATCCCAGACATACCTCTGTGCACTGTGTGTCTGTATTACATGTCACATCCCAGACATACCTGTGTGCACTATGTGTCTGTATTACATGTCACATCCCAGACATACCTGTGTGCACTGTATGTCTGTATTACATGTCACATCCCAGACATACCTGTGTGCACTATGTGTCTGTATTACATGTCCAGGAAATGCACTTTTATTCTGCTAGAAAGCTGCTCCCAAGTGCCCAGCTCTGCTGCAAACCAGACTAAAGAGGGGAGGGCTGCTTTAGCTACTCATATCTTGGGATTGGTAGCAGATAGAAAAATGACCTTTTAAAGCTGACATTCCAAGCTTTCAAATGATGCCAAAATCGTCGCATTATTACTAGTATATCAGAAGATATAGCTGTTAGAAATCCAGTTTGGAGAGAAAGCTGTTTTTAGTTTCACTTTCAGCCGGGCACTTGGGAGCTGTTTTCCTGCTGAATAAAAATGCTTTTCCTGGATATGGAATACAGACACACAGTGTACACAGGTATGTCTGGGATGTCACATGTAATACAGACGCAGAGTGCACACAGGTATGTCTGGGATGTGTCTGCAATCTACTGTGGGGCACTGCTGTTAGTTATATAGGTGAAAATGAGGTGAAAGACTCCCTTTAAAGCAGTAAGAGCTACTATGGAGTGCACTGAATCTAAATCGGTCCAGGAGCAAATGTTTGAGAGTCCTAAACCAAGGAGGTCTAGGGTTTTCCAATACAGGAAATTATCTGCTCCCTTATTAAAAAAGAGTGGCGTAAGCCTGATAAAAAAATTCTTCATACTCAGAGTGATTATAAGAAAATATCCCTTTAAAGAGGAAGATTTAGAAGTCTGGCAAAATGTTCCCTGGGTAGATGCACCGTAACAAAAATGGGTAAAAAGTCAGCATTAACATTTGACTTAGGAGCACTTAAAGGCTATGTACACCTTTGGGGAATTTTAATTTTACTATTGCATTGTACTCATTTTGAGCTAAAAATAATTTTTAAAATCTGTTTTTATTTTAAAAAATGAAGTACCGGTCCTTTTTTCTGTACAGAGCTGACATTCTCTTGTAGCATCCTTTGGATTTTCTGTCTTTTCCGTCAGACCAGGAGCAGACTACTTTTTATCTCTGACCTTATAAACACTCATTATAGCTCATTTCATATCTTACTGATAAGAATGTGGCTTAAATAAGTGTTTATGACCTCTCAGTAGTTTAGAGATAAGGTTTATTAGATGACCGACACAAAGTGAAATTACCAGTCACACAGCTAGAAAAACAGTCAACCCTTTGTGACAGAACAACTCAATATTTTTAATAAAGGCCAATTGAAAAAATGATTTTTAGAAAATGAGTAACATGCAATCATAACATTGCCTCTGAAGGTGTACAAAGCCTTTAAAGATCCAATGGATAAAAGGGCAGGTATAAACCCTAGAAAACATTGGGAATAGAGATGAGCGAACGTGCTCGTAACGAGCACTGTAGCGCTCGGCTCCCCTGCGCTCGCATGGGCGCAGGCATCCGGATCCGTCGGGTGAGGAGGACGGATCCGGATGCCTGCGCCCATGCGAGCGCAGGGGAGCCGAGAGCTACAGTGCTCGTTATGAGCACGTTCGCTCATCTCTAATTAGGAAGCTTCCACTTCTGCATTTAAACCTAATATTGCTACCACATCAGTCGCGAGTTCATTAAAAAGCTTGAGACACACATAGTTAACTCTGAGAGAACAGTTACTGGAGGCTATACTCACTATGTCAAAGGCAGTGGACTTTATTTCTGACGCATCAGCTGATACTTTAAGATTGAGTGCAAGGGTTGCTGCATTATCTAACTCGGCTAAGAGAGCCCTATGGGTGAAAGGTTGGAAATGAGATGTGGCGTCAAAATCTAAGCTATGTGCTCTACCTTGTGAGGGACAATTTTCTTTTGGGACAGCCCTGGACCACATACTGGCATCAGATAAAAAAGAGATTCCCAGTAGCTACTTTCTCTAGACAAAATAGATGCTTATGTCAGAGAGAGAAAAAAGAGAGGAATTTATAAAAAATACACAGTGGAAGAGAAGTGGCAAAACCAAGAGGTTTCTGTTTAGCTCCCAATCAAAAACTGGGAACCTGCACAGCAATGACACCAGGCCTCAGGTGGAGGGTCGCCTTTCGTCTTCGTTTGCCTGGGAAGAAATCTCTGCAAGTTTCTGGGTCAATACTATCATAAAGGAAGGCTACAGACTCGACATAAGAGACTTCTCACCAAGAAGATTCAAAGTCACGGATTTAAGGTCAGACACAACGAAATGTACAGTTCTGTTAAAGAAAGTAAAATACCTTGTAATCAAGAAGGTTTTGGTTTTGATACTGGCAGAAGAGTTGGAAGGTTTTGACTCTTTTTCTAAAGGATCTAAACGGATATCTGTCAAATCAAAAGTTCCGCATGGAGTCCATAAGTTCAACAATCCAATATCTTTTTCAGCACTAGGTGATGGCGTCAATCGATATAAAAGACGCATTTTACCCTGTACCAATCCATCAGTCTTCACAAAAATATCTGAAGGTAGCAATTCGAATGGAGGGCTTGATTCATCATTTTCAGTATCAGGTTCTTCTGTTTGAGGTGTCTCAAGCTCCCAGGGTCTTTACAAAGCCGATGGCGGAGGTAATGGCACATGTAAGAAAATTACACATAATAATTGTGCCGTATCTGGACAATCTACTATTAGTGGAACAATAAAAAGAAGAGATACAGTAGAAGTCCAGATTTGAGAGGTCCTCAATATGCGGTAATGTCTAGGGTGGGAAGTAAATTGGCAGATGTCGATCATTTCCCCAAGCTATTTTTCTAGGAATATGTCTAAACTCAGTAACTCGGACCTGCTTTATTCCAGAAAAGAAAAAGAATCAAATTCTATTCGAAGTGAACAGGATTTCCCATTTGAGAAGAATAACGGCGAGGCAGGCATGTCTGTGTTAGGATTCATAACCTCATGTATTCCGGCAGCGAAATAGTCTCCGTTTCATTCCAGAATTCTTCAGAACCATGTGCTGACCTGTTGGGACGGTTCCCCCACTTCCCCAGACAAGAAAATAGTGATTACGTCCTTCTCAAAAGACCAGAACTCCACCTTGGGATCTAAATCTAGTTATTTCCAGAGTTTCTCAAGCCCCATTTGAACCTCTGGAATGTATCCCTATCAGGCTTCTGTCTTATAAAACAGCGTTTCTTGTCGCTATTACATCAGCTAGGAGGATGGTTGAAATTTCTGCTCTATCTGGTGTTCCCCCTTACACTAGTATTTTGAAGGATAGGGGTATAATAAAACCAGACCCTTCTTTTTTCAAAAGCAATGAAAGATTGTTATCGTTCATAAGAAATTGTTTTCCCTTTTTTTTCTCAAAATCCATCCAATGAGGGGCAAAGGGGTTTACATAATTTAGATGTCAGAAGATATCTTATTAGGTACCGCGAGGCTACAAAACCTGAGAATCTTTTGTCCAGTTTCAGAGGAATAGGAAAGGTAGAAAGATCACTATAGATCTTTAAGCACTACAGGCTAGATTTGTCATTTACTAATGACCCTTTCATTGGTTGTAAGGTGCTACAAGCAGTAGTCCCATCATGGAACACAGATTAGCAGTAAATTTTTGCTTGTGACTAGTAAGCTCAGGGAAGGGCATGTTTTACAAAGCTATGGCTGTTAATGAGGGCACTATGACTGTCACTATACATAAAGCACTATGGCTGAAAAAGTGGCACTATCCAGGGGCTTGTCAGGTTAGGTTTTCAGCAGTACCCACATTGCATTATACCAGAATTAAATCAGAAGGGAACAATAGGTAACTACAGAAATAGTTAATGCAAGCAATGTTTCAAAACTTCAGATTACTTTTCACACTTTTCCAAAACTTACTGAAATTCCCCTACATCCCCTCACCCAGCAAGGAACTATTTATCTCTCCCTTCATGCTACCTACTCATCTGACCACTTGCAGAAACCTGTTTAGCAACATAAAAGACTTCCTTCCCAAACACATACAGCCACCTCATGCCCTCTCCTACTCCCAAATACTACCAATTTCTCTGCTCCTTATTGCTGGCGATATCTCTCCATATCCAGGCCCCCTCTATCCCCACTATCATATCTACATTCCATAATGCTCCCAGCTAGTAGTGGTAGGGGATTCCATAATCAGGAAGACGGATAGAATAATTTGTCGCCAAGACCGCCTCAACCGAATGGTTTGCTGTCTCCCTGGTGCCAGGGTTCGGCATGTGGTGGAACGGGTGGACAAATTACTGGGAGGGGCTGGGGATGACCCATCTGTCGTGGTCCATGTGGGAACCAACGACAGAATAAATGGTAGGTGGAGGTCTGTTAAGAATAATTATAGAGAACTCGGAGCCAAGCTGAAGGGATGGACCTCCGAGGTTGTATTCTCAGGAATACTGCCTGTGCCATGCGCATCGCAGGACAGACAGCGGGAGCTGAGGGAGTTGAATGCATGGCTCAAGTCTTGGTGTAAGGGAGAAGGGTTCGGGTTCTTAGAGCACTGGGCTGATTTTTCATTGGGGTACAAATTGTATTCTGTGGATAAATTGCACCTGAATGGAAGAGGGGCTGCTGTGCTGGGGGAGAGAATCCTAGAGGGGGTGGCTGAGTTTTTAAACTAGGGATGTGGGGGGGAGGACAAGCAGAAAATAAAGCAAAGCATGCAGTGGTAGATAGGTTAGAGAGTGGTCAGAACAGAGTGGTGGGTGGAGAAGTGGACCACAGGGGGAGGATAACAGCAGTGGATAATGAGATCCATGTGTTAGAAATCAGCAGAAAAAAACATGTCTAGGCAGAAAACATCAATAAATTACATTTCTAAACCTAAATGTACATAAACACGTGGTAATTTAAAGTGTATGTTCACAAATGCCAGAAGTCTAGCAGGCAAAATGGCTGAGCTTGAGGTCATGGTACTGGAGGAGGAAATTGATATAGTTGGAGTTGCTGAGACATGGCTGGACTCTTCACATGACTGGGCTGTCAATCTCCAGGGTTATACTCTGTTTCGGAGGGATAGGGAGAATAGGAAAGGAGGAGGAGTATGTCTGTATGTCAGAAGTAGTATAAAAGCCAGTATGAAGGAGACAATAGTGGGTAATGATTGTGTGAATGCAGAATCCGTGTGGGTGGGAATTACAAGGGGAGACTAACAACAAAATAATTATTTTTGGTGTAATTTATAGACCCCCAAACATCACTGAGGAGATAGAGGATCAGCTGCATAGACAAATAGAGAGGGCTGCCCAGGCGGGTACAGTAGTGATAATGGGAGATTTTAACTTCCCTGGTATTGATTGGGGTCATGGATCGGCTTCAACTGCAAAGGAGAGAAATTTTCTTAACTTATTGCAGGATAATTTTCTGGGCCAGTTTGTAGAAGAACCAACAAGAAGTAATGCACTGTTGGATCTGGTTATATCTAACAATGCAGAGATAGTTGAGGAGGTAATTGTTCGGGAAAACCTTGGTAATAGTGACCACAATATAGTTACTTTTATCCTAAAAGGGAGTCTGTCAGCAGGATATTGGGTATAGAGATAATTACATCTCTATACCGGCCTTACTGCTATGATTGTAAATATGTAAGTGTAATTGTTATTAGGGCAGTAGTTTACATAAAAAAGCGTTTTTATTAACATGTGAAATACCTGGATAAGGAGCCCAAGGGGAGGTCCTGCGAGCAGTTGGAGCCCGGACACTCCGCAGATTTCGGAGCCCAGCACCGCCCTCCAGCTAATTATGCACGCCCCTTCAGCGCTCTCTTCTCCTCCGGCTGCGGCACAGACTCTTGTATGCACGGCGCATGCGAGAGATGCGCCGCAGCCAGGGGGAGAAGACAGCGCTGAAGGGGCGTGCATAATTAGCTAGAGGCCGGTGCTGGGCTCCGAAATCTGCGGCGTGCCCGGGCTCCAACGGCTCGCAGGACCTCCCCTTGGGCTCCTTATCCAGGTATTTCACATGTTAATAAAAATGCTTTTTTATGTAAACTACTGCCCTAATAACAATTACGCTTACATATTTACAATCACAGCAGTAAGGCCGGTATAGAGATGTAATTATCTCTATACCCAATATCCTGCTGACAGAATCCCTTAAAGTGTAGAAAGCATAAACATGGGAGACCAAAAACATTTAATTTTAAAAAGGCCAATTTCCCAGGGTTATGGGCCGCACTCCAGGACATAGACTGGGAGCAGCTGTTGTCAAGTAGTGACACAAATGATAAATGGGAGACCTTCAAATCTACACTGGGTAACTATACTGCAGAATTTATTCCTAGGGGGAACAAATACAAACGCTTAAAATTAAACCCTGCGTGGCTTAATGCGGATGTTAAAAGGGCAATACATGAAAAACAAAGGACATTTAAAATATACAAATCAGAGGGGTCTGCCATAGCCTTTAATAACTACAAAAGGGTTAATAAAGATTGTAAAAGGTCTATAAAAGCAGCAAAAGTTCAAAATGAAAGGCTGGTGGCCAGGGATAGCAAAACCAATCCCAAAAAATTCTTCAAAACCTAGGTCAGAGCATGTAGGACCCCTGAATAATAGTGATGGGGAATTGATTACTGGGGATCAGGAAAAGGCGGAGCTACTGAATGAGTTCTTTAGTTCTGTATATACACATGAAGAGGTGGGAGCTGCTGTCGGTAGAGTAAGTGCTGGTGATACTTCATGTAATATACTCAACTGGTTCAATATAGACATGGTCAAAGCTAAGTTAAACAAAGTAAATGTGAATAAGGCTCCAGGATCGGATGGGTTACACCCAAGAGTTCTTAAGGAACTTAGTTCAGCAATTTCTTTGCCCTTGTATAAAATATTTAAAGATTCTCTGGAGACTGGCATAGTGCCGAGGGACTGGCGTAAAGCAAATGTGGTGCCCATCTTCAAGAAGGGCTCTAGGTCATCCCCAGGGAATTACAGACCGGTGAGCTTAACGTCTATTGTGGGGAAACTTTTTGAGGGTCTAATAAGGGACTATATACAGGAATATGTTTTGGATAATAGTATTATAAGTGATAACCAGCATGGTTTTACTAAGGACAGAAGCTGTCAGGCTAACCTGATTGGTTTTTATGAAGAAGTGAGCAGAAGTCTGGATAAAGGGGCGGCTGTGGATATTGTGTATTTGGACTTTGCAAAAGCGTTTGACACGATCCCTCATAGACGTCTGACGGGTAAATTAAGGTCGGTTGGATTAGAAAATCTACTCTGTAACTGGATTGAGAACTGGCTGAAGGAGCGTACTCAGCAAGTGGTGGTGAATGATTCCTACTCTGAATGGTCCCCAGTTATAAGTGGTGTACCCCAAGGTTCAGTGCTGGGTCCACTTTTATTTAATTTATTTATTAATGATATAGAGAGAGGAATCAACAGCACTGTTTCAATTTTTGCAGATGACACTAAGCTTTGTAGTAGAGTCCAGTCTATGGAAGATGTGCAGAAGTTACAAGCTGACACACTGAGTGTTTGGGCATCCTCTTGGCAGATGAGGTTCAATGTGGATAAATGTAAAGTTATGCATCTGGGTACTAACAACTTGCATGCCTCCTATGTCCTAGGGGGAGTAACACTGGGAGAGTCACTTGTAGAGAAGGATCTGGGTGTCCTTGTAGACCATAGACTGCAGAATAGCATGCAATGTCAATCGGCTCCTTCTAAGGCCAGCAGAATATTGTCATGTATTAAAAGAGGCATGGACTCGCGGGACAGGGATGTCATATTACCACTGTATAAAGCATTAGTAAGGCCTCATCTGGAATATGCTGTTCAGTTCTGGGCTCCGGTTTATAGGAAGGATGTCCTGGAGCTGGAAAGGGTGCAGAGACGGGCAACTAAACTGATAAGGGGCATAGAGCATCTTAGCTATGAAGAAATATTGAGGGAGTTAAACTTGTTTAGTCTTGAGAAGAGACGTATAAGGGGGGACATGATCAACCTGTATAAGTATGTAAATGGCCCATACAAAAAATATGGTGAAAAACTGTTCCAGGTAAAATCCCCTCAAAAGACAAGGGGCACTGCCTCCGCCTGGAGAAGCAAAGGTTCAGACTCCAGGGGCGACAAGCCTTCTTTATTATAAGAACTGTGGAACAGTCTACCGCAGGAGCTGGTCACAGCAAAGACAGCTGAGGGCTTCAAAACAGGCTTAGATAAATTCTTAGAGAAAAAGAAGGTCACCACATATTAAGAAATGTAGAGTCATGTCTTAAGGTAACCCGTCCACCTCCCCTTCATCACTCCTACCCCCTCCCTTGGTTGAACTTGATGGACATGTGTCTTTTTTAAACCGTATTAACTATGTAACTATGTGTAACTATGTAACTATGTATATCCCTTATAATCTGTACAGCGCCATGGAATGAATGGCTCTTTAATAATAATGATGGGCTTAAAGCCTTAGATACAGTAGTTTGACAGACAGTATCACACATGGTAGGCTTAGATACATAACTTCCGCAGCACACTGTCATTTTAAATGCCGAAGCACAGCAAGGGTTATTTGTGTACTGTGGCTAATTTTGCACAAAGTGAAACCAAAGCAAGTGACATGTGGCTGCAGTGTGTCATTTCCTCCCACTTTCTGTGCTCAGTCTGGAGTTTAGTGTCTCCCTCCCACCCTGCTCACCCTACAGAGTGGCGGAGGAGGAGCTGGGTGCAGTGAAGGATTGTGGGAGGTTGCATATTCACACAGGAGGAGGGGGTCGTCAGGTGAAGAAACTCTGTGTTTGGTGCGCTTTGTGTAGGGGAATGTGATCTGCTGCAGAGTCCAGAGCTCAGACTCCACCACCCAGGACACCATGATCTGTATACTGCTGGTAGCAGGACATGGCACCCTGCTGGAGAGCCACATCAAGGTCTCCATCTTTTCTTTCTCCTGTTATTTCACTTAGACGAGGCTTTTGTGTTGCACTATATTCTCTCTGCTCACTATCGCCCTCTACTGGGCAGAGCTCTCCGCAGTCAGGTGACGCTTCTGGACTATGTAGCAAATAGAATCAAATTTCATTTTCCAAACTTTTGTATATAAAGTACAGTGGATGGATGTGATGAATGTGAGGGGGGCTTGTCGTGTTAAGGCTGGGATCACATCACATATATGTTGGGGGGATGGAAAGGATTCAAAAGAGCAGTACACTACAGTTTTCCATCCCGCAGAGTCCAGTAAAAACAGATCATAAGACAGAACGGGTTCTGAACTCATCCTGACTGGGGTCCTCTTGCTGTTGACGCTAAGAGGACCTTCTGACCCTTGTAGTGTCTGCTAACGAAGGTGTCCGGGGTGTAAAGAGGGTATGATGTATGGAAACATTGTATATCTAACATATCTCGTAATGTTCATGTCTCCTTGTGTGAGCAGGGCCCTCAGAATACACATGACCACAAGGGCCCTTAGGGCTCATGCACACGACCATATGTATTTTGCAGTCCGCAAAAAATACGGATGATGTTCGCGTGCATTCCGTATTTTGCGGAACGGAACAGCTGGCCCTTAATAGAACAGTCCTATCCTTGTCCGTAATGCAGATAATATGACACGTTCTGTTTTTTACCGGAATGGAAACATGGACATACGGAAACGGAATGCACATGGAGTAACTTCCGTTTTTTTGGGTTTTCTTTCAGACCCATTGAAATGAATGGTATACGGTCCACAAAAAAAACCCAGAACGGACACGGAGGAAAATATGTTTGTGTGCATGAGCCCTTATTCTGAGACCCCCAAAAAGTAACAGCTCAGTAGCTTTTTTTTTTTTTTCATGGTCAGATGGTCCCATGTGCCACGACCAAAGATCACGTATGCAGGATCACATCATGTAGCACTGCTGCTTCACAACATAATGGACGTGAATAGGGTCATGTTGCAACTTACAAGTTAGTGACCCAACAGTTGCAAGAAATTCAGCAGGACGAATCCTGTTGCAAATGGCGAATCGCAGGGCAACCCGGTTCACTTGTGCTATGTTGCAATGCTGCAGTGTTACATGTTATCTTTGGATGAGCAATATGAGTCGCCCCAGCCTCAGGCAAGTGCACAGTTCAAAGGTTTATTTAGAGTGAACACATTCTCTGCCATGTCCAGGAATGCTGATTGCAGAGTATTTATCAGGCTCATGGTGGATCTATTGACCAAATGGCTGATCCAGGATGCTGTTCTCCATACCTATTTTCCGGGTTCTTATGTATTTGTATAGACTTCCTCATTCTGTACTGATCTAAGTTACATCTTGTATTATACTTCAGAGCTGCACTCCCTATTCTGCTGGTGGAGTCACTGTGTACTGTACATACATTACTTATCCTGTACTGATGCTGAGTTACATCCTGTATTATACTCCAGAGCTGCTCTCGCTATTCTGCTGGTGGAATCACTGTGTACATACATTACATTACTTATAGAGATGAGCGAACGTGCTCGTAACGAGCACTGTACCGCTCGGCTCCCCTGCGCTTGCATGGGCGCAGGCAGCCGCTTCCGTCCTCCTCACCCGACGGAAGCGGCTGCCTGCGCCCATGCGAGTGCAGGGGAGCCGAGCGGTACAGTCCTCGTTACGAGCACGTTCGCTCATCTCTAATTACTTATCCTGTACTGATCCTGAGTTACATCCTGTATTATGCTCCAGAGCTGCACTCACTATTCTGCTGGTGGAGTCACTGTGTACATACATATCCTGTACTGATCCTGAGTTACATCCTGTATTATACTGCAGAGCTGCACTCACTATTCTGCTGGTGGAATCACTGTGTACATACATTACATATCCTGTACTGATCCTGAGTTACATCTTGTATTATACTCCAGAGCTGCCCTCACTATTCTGCTGGTGGAGTCACTATGTACATACATTACTTATCCTGTACTGATCCTGATTTACAGCCAGTATTAAACTCCAGAGCTGCACTCACTATTCTGCTGTTGGTGTCACTGAGTACATACATTACTTATCCTGTACTAATCCTGAGTTATATCCTGTTATTCTTCAGAGCTGAACTCACTATTCTGTTGATTATTGGAAACTGCAAGTTTCTGGACAAACAACCTTGCTTAACAGGATAGCAGGCAGAGCAGCCTCTATGGGGTCCAACAGCTAAGGGGACCCATATCAACTCAAACATATGGTGCGGTTAGTGATGAAGTGAATGTTAGGCTGGGCTGTTTTTGTCATATATTTAACTTACACAAAAAACATTTAATGAAGGCCTCAGACAGATGCCATACTGTTGCATCCATCACTGTATCAGTTTTGTAAAAAAAAAAAGCATATATTTTTTTGCTGGACTATGCAGGATGGAAAAGTGTGGTACACTATGCTTTTCCATCCTGTGAGTCCTGCAAAAAGAAAAAAAGTATACCTTGACATATACGTTGTTTTTTTGATACAATATAACTCTATGGTGACTGATGCAACAGTATGGCATCTCTCTGAGGCATTTGTTAACGTATACATTTTTTGTGTACGTTAAATGTATGGGGAAAAAAATGTGATGCGAACCCAGCCTAAGGTGGCACACAGTGGCTCCACCAGCAGAATAGTGAGTGCAGCTCTGGAGTATAATACAGGATATAACTCATGATCAGTACAGGGTAAGTAGTGTAATTTATTTACAGTGACTGCACCAGCAGAATAGTGAGTGCAGATCTGGAGTATAATATAGAATATAACTCTGTATCAGTGTAGGAGAAGTAATGTAATGTCGAGTGCTTCTATATGTGATGTGTAATATGGTGATCTGCATGGCATTATATCCAATACAATCCACAGCTATAATGTGACATTTAATCCTGTGAATATTACACAAGCTTTTGTTTTCACAAATCTCTTCTAGAATGATCAGAGTGGGCTGTACGGTTTTCTGGAGGATGTTCCCAAGGCTCTGCTGCCCGGTGTGGGGGGGAAGAAGATATTGGACTTCTGGTGGAAAGCTGTGAACACGTATGTTGTCTTCACCAGTAATAATGGAATGAATGTGTAATTCTGTATAGTAATGCCCTTATGGAGCTAAGCTGCAGTGTAAAGCAGGACAAACAGTCCATGAAGCTGACACAGAAACACTTACTGTACCTGAGTGCACAGAGCAGGGCATGGCTGCGTTACACTGTGTTGGTGACTGAGAGAGTGAAGATTCAGGTTCATCTGCAGAGCTGAGAGAATAGAATTCTGCATCAGAACTGGGGGTTCAGAGCTGGAAATGAGGGGTTCACGTCACACCCAAAACACATATTACTGACATCACAGTCACTTCTTACCTAAGGTCATCGTTTCCACAGAGGTCACTCTCATCATCCTCTACACTGTCACTTGCAAGTGGCATGCAGAGGAATTAAATCCTGACTCCCGTGGCACAGGATACTAAAGTTTCTCTGCTGGGCGCTAGGCAACCCAATCAGCAGCAAGCTCTGCAAGCACTGCTAATGCTAATTGGCCAGCCCAGCGTCCAGCAGCCAGACAACATAGAGCGCCAGACAGGACTCCAGTGGGTGCAGCGCTAGCTACTGATGATGTGCTGAGTAAAGGGGGGGCCCCAAGGACAGGACAGAGGGAGCTGGAAAGCAGAGCCTGAGCCCTGGACAGGGACTCAAGACAGGAGCGAGAATTAAGTGTAATTAGGAGGCGGGGCCTTTTGTTCAAGACTGGGACCCCTTCCTCCAGGGGCCCCATAGCAGCTGCGTGGTCTGTCTCCATTGGAGGTACACCGCTGACTGTACCTCTTCATTATTTTTTATTTATTTTTTTTTTCAGTAGAATCTGTATAAGGCCTCATGCAGACAACCATATCTGTTTTGTGGTTTGCAAATCGCGGATCCGCAAAAAGTATGGATGTGGTCCATGTTACATCTACATTTTTTGCTGACCCGTTGACTTCAATGGGTATCTGGCCTGGAGATAGTTTCTGTCAATACAAAACTTTTCCCTACGCACAGAATATCTGGGACCACCAGTGATCACGAGAACTGGATCCTGTGTCCACTTATGAATGAAGTGGCAGGTTGAGTGTGCACATAGCTACTCTGTTCACTCTCTATGGGACTGCTGGAGATCGTGTGTACAATGCTCAGCTATTTCCAAAAGTCCCATAGACATTGAATGAAAACAAGGGCACATCGTTGACCTACCATTCCATTTCTTTGGGGACACAGGATACCCATTCTCATGATCATGGGGCACCCAGCAGTCCCCACCGATCAGGTCCTTATCCCCTATCCTGTAAGTAGGGGGCAAAAAAAAATAAGCTGAGCTTTAAAACCAAGAAAGGCCATCACTATCTGATCAGCAGGGGTCCAACACCCTGCACCAACATCCAGTTGACTATGAAGATTCATTAAGAGGCTCACACACACACCACTTTTTAATATACACTTACTGCAAGGTATCAAATGTACAGTAGATGTTCTCATTAGAAGATAGGGCACTGGTCATAAATGTGGCCCTGTTGATGATGGGCATTTGACTCATGAAGAGTCGGGGCTTCAGCACTCAGAGGAAAAAACCCCAGTGGAGGAAATCTCTAGGGAACCATGGCTGAAGGACTGCCCTTCCCCTAGGCAGTGGAGGAAATGATGGCATGCGACAAGGACAGTAGATTTTTCCTTGAATTAATGGTGAATGTCAAGTGCCTTGACTTCGGCAGAGACCAAGCCTGGAATCTGCCTTTTGATGCAGTAGGAAACTCACTTCTTCGGTGAATACATCTGACTGCAGAAAGTCCGGTGAATGACAAGTCGCATGGTTATTGCAAAGGCTAAGCCTGGAATCTGCTTTTGATGCAGCAGGAAACTCACTTCTTTAGTGAATACGTCTGACTGCAGAAAGTCCAGTGGGTGAGTGCAGAGACCGAGCCCAGAATCTGCCTCTTGCTGAAGCGCAGGTCATCTGATCCTGACATAGTGGCGACCATGTCGTTGACTTGTGGCAGAGTTATCACCTTCGGTTGTATCCCATATTCATTGCCTCCTGGAATGAGATCCCCGCTCTGGTACAGTGATCTGCAGATGCAAAAAATATAACTAATTATGACTGAACATGGAACAGCGGGAAATTACACGTACTGTAAGTGACATACAATTTTCTCCCGGTCACTGTGGGTCATTGTAATCCCTTGTGGGTTGATTTATTTTCATCTTTATAGGGTTTGGAGCTCAGTTTTACTGATACAAATTGCCAAAACCCCTGCTTTCTTACACACTTCCATAGTTAAAATTCTGGGAGCCATTGCTCAAGGTGATCTACATATCAACGTCAATGGGATATGCCCCTAGTGGTGACTGCAGGCAGTTAGAATTTTATCATACTTATGCCATGTATGAGGCAATTTAGATGATTTCCCACTAATGACTTCTGCTCTGCTCATAATCGTGGAGAATCTAAATCCTAAATTATTCTGTGTCATCACTCTAGTTTCTCCAGAACTTTGCATCATGTCTGTTATTATTATGAGCTCCGGTCATAAATCACATTACATTTTATGACCCCAGTAACAAGGATCTTACCTTATTTGGGGATCTTTTTGGTTCTTAAGACCAGTACCTTCTATAATGGGTCACTGGTGATGTTCAGAAGATGGTTTATTCTGCACCTCAATTTGTTTCAGAGCTTTGGTGATCCGATCTGCTGCAATTGCCTTCTTAACCCCAGGCTGTTTTTATTTCCATTGGTGACCAATGGATACCACAAATTACACAGAAAACACCATAAATATCAAGAAGCAGAAAAATCACAAATCATCAATATACCCAATGAAGATACAAGATCTTCTCATGGATGCAGTCCCTGTCATCCGATAGTCTGACACATGTTCCTGGGACACAACTGTCTGATAATCAGGTCTCTAGGATCGAGTTAAAATAATAAATTAGTATACCCCCCTAGAGATGAGCGAATCTATTCACCGCTTCGTAGATTTGTTACAAATCCTCCATTTTTCCTACTCCGAAGCAAATCCGAATTTATTCAGATTCGCTTGGTATTATTCATAAATGTTCTTAAAATTTTGAACTCGTACGCTACGCATGCATTCTTCTTGCCCAGCCCCCATAAGCGGGGAAAATGACGATACGCCCCCTCAAGAGCGGGAAAGTGCAGAAGCGTGAAGACTCCTCCCTCATTACTCCGCCCTCCTCTCTAGTTCAAGCCAGCCGTGAACAAGATACCACAGCATGACGAAACAACTGGGACCAAAGTGGGGAGAGATGGTGTTTGGTAGCGAGTACCCCGACCCACCGCCAGTTCAGAGGAGATCACAATGTCACAATTGGCCGGCTGGTGCGGCGGAGGCGGCTGGAGCGTCCACTCTGCCACCCAGGAGGAGAGCAACAACACCTTTCATGCGGCAGAATCCCATTGTGCCTCCAACGATGACGGCAAGGAGTACTTTGTGGGCCGCAGGTCTTTGAAACGGCTGTACCTGCCCCAACCCGGTCACAGCCTATACGTGGGGAATCGGGTGGAATATACCCCCATGGCATCCCTGAAAGGCCCCTTTGCTACCGGGGTTACCTTATTGTCTAAGCCCCTGGTACCTGCATCACCACCAGAAGTTTGGCCGGAGGAACCAGCAGGTGCAGGACGTGTGCACTGCCTACAAGAGTCACCAGCCACTGATCCCTGGCTTGCCACCACCACCACAGTCCTTTCAGCTGGGTCAGCCGATGACATCATCCTTTACTTTCTAGTCCACGGTGATCCAGTACCAACTACCCTGGAAAATGAAGTCAGCAGCAGCCAGGGGAGCTAGCGGTTCTTCCCTGGGTGCAAACTTGCCTTAAACGCTGCAGCCAGAAGTCCTTACCCCTGCTGTCCCTGCAGGAGTATCCGGAAAAGTGAAGGCGCAAGTGGCTACAGCGCTCACCAGTGTGACCACCACCCAGACAAGTCTGACTTCTGGCAGAAGAGGGCAGTGGAGCTCAACCATTGCAGCCAGCTTGGCCTACAGCAGGCAGGAGCGTCCTCTAATGTCATTCAGCAGCAGTTCCAGCAGTTCTTTTGCAAAAAGGTTCTCTTTTGCTGCTATTTTATACTATCCATGTGGATTACACTTTAACTGTTTGGATTACAAAATTATCTCACGTGGATTACAATTGAATTTTGGACTGTGTTCCAGTGTTTTATGCCAAGCAGCCATGAGGAGAAAATCAAACATATATCTGAGCCTATTATGCTTGCAAATGTGAAATTGATTGCACTAAAATGTTTGCATAATTATGTCTTTGCTGTATTTTACCATAATGTTTTTACATTATTACTACAGCTCTTCCATAGTCCCGCACTGCACTTTGACCCGAAGTCACACTGCATCATAGCCCTGATGCAGTGTGTACATCAGGAACACAGTGCAGTGCGGGACCATGGAAGAGCTGTGGCGTGTACAGAGGCGCTTCTACAGGACATATGTAAGTATTAGATCTTAACTGCTGCTGGGGAAAACTGATGGCGAGGGAGAGAACTGATGGCAAAGGGGGGAGGGGGGTGGAGAGAACTAATGGCAAGGGGGGGGTGTGGAGAGAACTGATGGCAAGAGAGGGGGGAGAGAACTGATGCGAAAGGGGGGGGGGAGAACTGATGGCAAGGGGGGCACCTAAAGGCACTGGGGGGCATCTGGGGGCAATCTGGTGGTACTGAGAGACACTGGGAGGGCAAACTGGTGGCACCTGATGGGAATGGTGGGCACCTGGAGGTACTGGAATACAAGCTGGTGGCACTGGGGGGCACCTGGAGTCACCTGATGGCAATGGGGGGCAAGCTGGAGGCACGGGGGGCAAGCTGGTGGCACTGGGGTGCACCTGGAGGCACTCAGGGGCAAGCTGTTGGCACCTGATGGCAATGGGGGCACCTGGAGACCTGATGGCACTGGTGGGCAAACTGGTGTCACTGGGGGGCACCTGGGGACAAGCTGGTGGCACTGGTGGGCACCTGATGACAATGGGGGCACCTGGGGGCAAGCTGTTGGCACTGGTGGGCAAGCTGTTGGCACTGGGGGCAAGCTGTTGGCACTGGGGGGCACCTGGAGGCACCTGATGGCAATAGGGGGCACTGGAGGGCACCTGGGGGCAATCTGGAGGCCCTGGTGGGCAAGCTGGTGGCATAGGGGAGCTGATGGCACTGGGGTAACTGTTGGCATATAGGACTGATGGCACCGGGGGTAACTGGCATATAGGACTGATGGCGCTGGGGGGGGTCTTTTAAACGTTCTTTTAATTCGTTATTTCTTATTAGAGTACTCGATTAATCGATAGATTACTTGATTACTAAAATAATTGTTTGCTGCAGCCCTACACTACACTGTAGATGTTCTTAATCTGCTTGCAAACAGATACAAATTGCTGGTCTTGATGCTGTCGGCCACTAGGATGTCACCATTTTTGAAGCAGGTGGTCAGCCAGTGCACCCTGTTCTCGTCATAGTGGATTTGTATGGCCTTCTTTAGCACACTGTACCCTGGAAAGAGTATAGTAGCGGCGGGCTGCAGGCCATCAAAGTCCCTAAACTGATTCTGCAAAAGATCCTAGGCATTGTCAATGATGTCATCATCCAGCATGCCGTCCTGGCCGCTGCTCTTCAGGATGGATAAGTGCTCTGTAGACAAGTTGTTCTGTGCTCTCCAGGTATAAGCCATCTCCACTTGTGGTGTCCCCAGCTCCGGGCTTCCTACATCTTTGGTTGATGGAGCGGATGTGTTTTCTGCCACAGCTCTTTTGGCTGGTGGAAATGTGCCGGACTGACTGTCATTGGAGGTTGGTGCTTTCCTTTTAAGACTGGCTTTGAAAGCTTCACAAGGTGCCTTCAAAAGGTCTTCAGCAGAGTCAGCCATTTTCTTGCCCATTGTTTGCCCATCTGTTGTGTCTTGTTTTTACGAGTCTTTCTGTTGTATTGTCGCTTACAGCTCTTTGGTGTTTTTTTTTTAGCAGGTGGTGCTTTGCGGACAAGGAATGGCCCCACAGTATCAGTGTCCCGGGGTTACCCACTTTCTGGTTTTTCTCCCAGGGATATGCCTTGTGGTTTTAGGGGCCCCTCATGTTCAATAAAATTGGTTGGTGTCTTCTCAGCTGTGTCATGGCGGATGATGTAGTTTTTACGTCTTAAGGCAACTGACCTGAAGAAGCTCCTGGCCTGTGTCAAGATGGTTGATTTCTTGGCCTGGAAGCTGGAGTTCCTTATCAGAGTTCTCTATTTTTAATTCAATTTCCTGAATCGGGTCAGAAGGAATGAGCCAATCGACATGCAGGATGAGAGAGAGTTGACCAACAGCCGCCGATCAACATAGCGCCGACGCCTATGAATCCTCATGATGGCGTCCAATCTTCTTTCTGAAGTTGTGTGTATCCAACATGGAGTCACACCTTCACAAATTTATCATCGTGATGTCATTCAGTGACATCACAGCTGTAGGCCTAGTTTTAGGACATTCTATGCAAATGTGGTGACATCACAGTATTCTGCCAGGATAAAGGCCTGATTATTTTAACCACTTAATGGCCAGAGCATCTAATATGTTTATGAACTAAGATATATGGATGGTGTTTGTTTAATGGATTTTCAGTTTTTGAGAATACATTGATTTTTACCTTTTATAGTACATTTTCTGTTTCACATTTTTAGTTCGATTTTGGTTGCTGATTATTTTTTTTAATTTGTATAGTTTCTAAACTTAGGGGTTAGATCTTTAGATTATATGAAACACTGTAATCTATTAAATAAAATTACAGAATTTGAGATGCAGATGCTGCAGAACCTCTTTTTTTAAAAGTTGATCCACTGTTGATTGCTTGGATAAGGCCTAGTCCTTCTCATAAGAAGGTCTGCAGTATACGAGATGTGTATTTTTGTGTTGTGCACACATTGGTGATTATGAAGGGGTTGTCCAAATTGTAGAGGCCATTCAATTTCAGCCATCCATTGACACAAGAGTAATGTGCAAGGTGTACACAGCCAAAATACAGCCCCCATAGTAGTCTATGAGGCCTTACTGTACCCAAGTGCGTAACTAGGCGCAACATTTGGAAACACTCCAGGCAACTTCCCCAAAACCTCTCCTCCCACAGCAAGTTATGCACTGTTCAGGAGGAGGAGTCAAGAATTTACTAATCAATGGCTGATGAAAGCACCTCCCCAGGCCCTTCCTCCTTATT
Source organism: Rhinella marina (assembly GCA_900303285.1). Lineage (NCBI taxonomy): Eukaryota > Metazoa > Chordata > Amphibia > Anura > Bufonidae > Rhinella > Rhinella marina. The sequence continues at coordinate 277,120 of ONZH01019777.1, read as the reverse complement.
AATGTCTCTCCTTCTACATGTAACCCCTGTAAGAGATTTATCAGAGCAATTAATGCTACAGTGGATGGTCATCAGTAAGAAGAATTCTCTACTGCTGTTAGGGGAGGCAGCAGAACTACATTTCCCAGCTCTCCTTGGAGCAGTGAGCAGGAGACAAGTATTTGGCACTTGAATAAGTAACTGACATTTTGGTTTTGCAACAGATAATTATTGAGAAGCAGCCATCTACAGTTAGACTAGTAAAGCAAAAGATGCTTATTTATTAAGAGAGAAAGGAAAAGTATTAAGCCAAGGCTCGACGATTCATCAGGACCTCCTGAGATGAGTGTCATCCCAGAGTGATCGTCCTAAAAGCATCCTGCTAGTCCTTCGCTTCATGAACTATTTACTAGATGATACTGCTGGTTGTTGGAGGCCTAAACCAATCCTAGATTAACAGAGGAGAGGGGAAAACTGTTACACCCCTGCAGGCTAAGCTGCCTCTGGACAGTGATGAATAAGGCCTGACAAAATATTATCCATTTCATGCTGAAACGAGAGTTACTACTTAAAGTGTAACTGTCATTCTTTTTTTTTTGTGTAATGTGTAGGGGCAGTGATATAACAGCAGACCAAGTTCATATGGAGACAGGACACCCTATACACAATAATCGTATCGACTTAGGCCTCTTTCACACGGGCGAGATTTCCGCGCGGGTGCAATGCGTGATGCGAACGCATTGCACCCGCACTGAATCCTGACCCATTCATTTCAATGGGGCTTTTCACATGGGCGAATTTTTTCACGCATCAGTTCACCGTTGCGTGAAAATCGCAGCATGTTTTATATTCTGCGTTTTTCACGCAGCCCTGGCCCCATTGAAGTGAATGGGGCTGCGTGAATAACGCATTGCATCCGCATGCAAGTTGCCGGACATCTGGCCACCCTAACATCAGCCTGCCCCTAGGGTGGCCAGAGGTCCGGTTTTAGGCTGGACAGTCTGGCTTTCAGACTCCCTATCCGCCGTCCGGCGCTGGGCCTGGACAGACACAGGGATGTCCACCCTTTCAGTAGCTCACGCTCAGACAGCTTCTCCTCTGTGTCTTCATGGAACCAGGGGGCGTGGCCTCATGTTTAGGGGTGTGGCTTCACGGGGACCGGTGGCATGGCTTCACGTTGGGGGGGAGGCTGGACAATCTGGCTTTCAGACTCCCTGTCCTCTGCTCAGGGCCTGGATGGACACATTAAAGTCCTTTTGAACAGCTCACTCTCAGACAGCAGCACTGTGCAGTCTGAGCATGAGCTGCAAGGAGAAAGTCACCCTCCCTCCCCTGCAGCTGACAGAAGTTGATTTTACCTTCATTTTTTCAATCCCGGTCCAATGCGGAGTGTAAGTGGCGTGGCCTGACAGTGTCGGGGCGTGGCTTAATGGGGCCTCGGGGTGGGGCTTTTAAGTCCTTCTTTTGAGGGTGGCCTGAATTACAGGTCAATGCCATAATTTAGGAGAAAACACAGTGGGTAGCAGTGGAAGAAAACATCTTTTATTACTACTGAATGGTAAATATGTGAAGTTTACATTATATGAGGTAATGATTGATGATGAGTTAGTCTAAAACATAAGTTATATTTATGGTAACCGGAATACCCCTTTAACAGTGTCATCCACAACGCTCTGCCCCTTTGAAGCAGACCTACAGCAGTGAACTGGCTAGATTGTTATGGAAACCTGGTGTGTGTGTAGAGTAACTGCCTGTGAGCTTCTATTGGCTGATAAGGGTCATGTGACCAGGCTTCTATTGTCTAATGCATTTTTTGGGAATATCTCAGGAACAGGGTTGCCAACCGTCCAGAAATTTCTGGACAGTCCGTAAAAATAGGTGGCTTTTTTCCTGTGTCCGTGAAAAAAAATCGACCTGTCCATGATTTTTTTGAGGCTGGTAGTACTTGACTAGATTATTTTGGTTGTAATTATCATCATTTTACAGTCCACAGTAAACGCTGGTAATGAGTTCTTATCAGTATATTGAGCTATAGGCATGGATCACTTGTAATGTTTATCAATAGTTATGGTTTTCCAAACTGTCCGTAAAAAATATTGGCTGTCCGTGATTTTGGGATAAATTGTCCAGAAAAAAGAAAAATTCTGGTTGGCAACCCTGCTCAGGAACGGTACGTCCTGGAGAGCTGAGACCCATTCTAATACCTTCCCAGACAACTGATGTACCTGTGTGCCAAATTTCGTGATTGTAACTTCGACGGTGCGGATTCCTTTAGCGGACATACACACACATACATACACTAAGCTTTATATATTAGATTTTTTTTTTTACATTTTTAACACTCTTATAAATCAACATAGCATAGTGTAAAAAGAATCAATGCAGGAAACATGAAAAAGTCTGGCACACTAGGCATGTCTAGGAAAGTCTATGCATGTAGGCATCAGTGTTATACACACAACACTTTTTAAAAGTACTTTTGAAATTTTTTTTTTTTTACCATAAAATCAGATTCAAAGGTGTACATAAAGTATATTATTGTAATAACAATGTCATCAGAATATACCAACATTGGACCATATATTGCTAAAATATTACCATAGTCACACTAAATAACCAATTATTTCTTTATTAATTTATTGTTTGTTTTATTTCAGGAGACAGCTCTTCAGTGAAGTTTATCTGGTGACAAACGCAGACAAGTATGTTCCCCAACTGCAAACTTTTTCTTTCAACATTTTTCATCCCCTACGCTACTAAATGTATAGTGTAACTTCAGTTCCGATCCTCATCATTACAGGTCACACATAGAATTATTCTAAACAAACAGTGGAATCACTGTGTACTACTCTACATTTCCTTTACTGAACCTGAGTTACATCCTGTATTATACTCCAGAGCTGCACTCACTATTCTGCTGGTGGAGTCCGTGTACATACATTACTTATCCCTTACTGATCATGAGTTACATCCTGTATTATACTCCAGAGCTGCACTCACTATTCTGCTTGTGGAGTCACTGTGTACATACATTACATTACTTATCCTGTACTGATCCTGAGTTACATTATGTGTTATATTCCAGAGCTGCACTCGCTATTCTGCTTGTGGAGTACATACATTATTTATCCTGCACAGTCAGTACAGATCCTAAATTACAGCCTTATGGAACTCCAGAGCTGTCACACAGTGACTATGCTGTTCATGTGACATGTACAGTGTTGTTTGGAGATAATTTTCTGTGTATCACGCTGTCTCTCATTATCCAACAGATATAAACACTATGAGCGTTGGGCCACAGCCAATGACTTCCCCGTGGACAATATCATTAATGATGGGACGACCACCTATGACACCAGGCTTGGAGCAGTTGCTGACTTGGAGCTCGCAATATCCAGCAAGAAGCTGAATGATGATATCATGGTGGTGAGTTTCATCCTCTTAGAAGAAGGCTTCTATGGAGTTGGGGCTGCTGGAGTTAGAGCGCCATTTTTTCTGTTACTTAGATGGTATAGATGAAAAAAGACACGTCCATCAGGTTCAAACATGAGATGGGACAGGACATGGATAAAGGGAAGGGGTGTGGGTGACATGAATTCAACATAGTTACCAACCCTCAAAGAACACAAGAATTACATAACATTCTGTCCAAATGGAGCCATTAAAAGAGCTGATGAGATAACTGAACACAGATTTATTACTGATTTTCAATGGGGGCTGGTTAAATTCACATGCTATAAACTCTCCTAATAGTGCCTGAAGTAGTGTATCATTTAACTATGTCTATACAGGGGATTTGGCGCTATGTATCAGAAAGTCTAAGCTCTGACTATAAAGATATTTACTTAAATGAATCAGTACAGAAACAAGGACTTATTTCGATTTTTAAAAATGTTTGGAATTTAAGTTTTAAAAATCCTGACCTAGAATAACCTATAAAGGACATGGTAAAATTTATATGTACTCCACACTGACATCTCGTGGCCAGAAGTGTTTTCTGCACTTTGCTTTCAATTTATTTACATACGGTTTAATGGAGAAAACATGGGGAGAACATGCAAACTCCATGCAGATGGATCAGATTTAAACCTAGAACCCCGGGGCTGCAGGGCAACAGTGCAAACCACTAAGCCACCATACTGCCCAACTACAATGACATGTTAGCAGCCATGTTATATGTCCATATTCCTACTAAGTGATCCCTTTACATTGAGTTAACAGATGTGCTGCTGTGCCATTCATTTTTGCATATTTGTGCCTCAGTGTAGATGTTGTCTGTAGTACTTGGCAGTGCATGCATAATGACCCTTAAAGTGGAGGCAGTGTCTCCCTGATCAGGATTCCTGCCTCGTCCTTAGTGATAAGTGTCTTTTCCTGATCTTACAGCTGAGCCTTGTAAATGGATTTATTTGGCTGCAGTCTCTTTAATATTTGTAGTGTGTGTTCTTTTTTGGAGAGATGGTGGGGCTGAGGGAATATCATGGCTGAACATGTGATTGTCCAATCAAAGGCAGTTTAAATATTACACAATGTCAGCCACGGCATTGCGCCGTCTCCTGGCTTCTCCTCCGCTCTAATCATCCTCTTTGGCTTTTCTTCCTTCGCTCATGTCCTGTCTATTTTATGAGAATAACGCTCAGCAGCGAATGCCAGCACACACGCCAACCGCTGCTGCAGAATCCAAATTCATTATTCAAAATTCATGCGCCTTTTGCTGGTGACACCCGAGGGAACAGGTTAATTTTTTATTCTCAGATGTAATTTAGCAGTATGTGGGCGGAGAGGCTATGTCCAGTCAACATTTGTTTTAATGCATTCCATGTTTATTGCATGTTTATCATATAACTTTTCCATGCACAGATTGCTGCTGACATGTTATGTGCTGACCAGAACTTTGACATGGCCCAAGTGCTTAAATTTTTCAGGCTGAAGGTAAATTTCATGTTGCTTGCGTGGTTGTGCCCTTTTTGCTTGTTTTTTTTTTTTTTCTTAGTCATTGCTGTGTTGTCACAAATGATTCTATTGCTATGATGGTGCCACACGTGGCTGCCGAGGCTGTGCTGGTACCACATGTGACGACTACAATAATGTCACATCTGAGGTTATGCTAGTTATCTGTGTCTTCTGAAGATGTGGTTGTGCAGTGTATGATTGTAAGATTATGATGATGCCAAGTGTGACTGAGTTAATGATGGTAAGAAGTCACTGAGCAAAACACATTGGGACCTCATAGGGATTTTATGACTGTACCGAGTCTTGCTCCCCAGTAGGGACTCTATCATCAGTTGTTTGACATATTGTCTGTGTGTATATGGTGGATATTTTTGGTATAATGATATAATACATTTTGCACTTTAAAGGCTATGAAAACCTTAAGGGGCAATTTTTTTAAGGTTGCATTTGACTCAATTTTCAAAGTTTTAACCTAGCTTTGAGCATCTTAATTTCACTTTGAGCTGTCATCTGGCTGATATGTGTAGTCCTTTATCTCTGAACTCCTGACGGCTCATAAACACTTATTCAAGCCATATTCTTATTAGTTTGATAAGAATTGGGCTACAATGAGTGTTTATGAGCTATGAGGAATCAGAGATAAATTGCTTGGTGAAATTGCTGAGATCCTGCAGATGCCAGGTATATCTGAGGTCAGGGGCGGACACAGACAGCAGAGGGCCCTTGTGCAAGGAATGTGTTTGGGCCCCCCCCCCCCCCCCCAAACCAAATTCTCAACCTAACCTATGGTGTCCTAACATTACATACAGCAATACAAAACATACAGGGTAAGGCTACTTTCACACCTGCAGCACTACGCTCCGGCCACCTGATTTGGCAGAGAATGCAAGAAATTGGCCGGACACAGACTCAGTCATGCAGAGGTTTGTGTCCTGCTGATTCTCTGCATTTTTGCCAGATTGTGGCCGGATCTCTGCCTGACCCCATTATAGTTAATGGGGCCGGCGGGCATTCTGTCTGCATCCAGCAGTGCCAGAGCCGGTGAATTCCAGAAGGCTGTTCTCTGCTGGACCAGCCTGCCAGAATCACCAACTCAGATGTGAAAGTAGCCTAATACAGGTCCACATACCTCTTACATCCAGTGACGTCTTCTTAGATGTAGATGTTCTCTTTCCTCATCTTTTCCTTTCAGACCAGACTGCCATGATGATTTCTTCCAGCCATCTCTTCTCTCTGTGGAGTTTGACAAATAGACATCTTAGATTCCTACTTTTCTATCATTCTTCCACCTTCTTGAACTCCTCATCCTGCCACTCCCCAATACTGTGCCCGCTGTGCTCCCCAAAACTATACTTGCAGAAACAGTCCCCCTCAAATACTACCGGCCTTCAGTAATTAAAATACTGCACCCAGGAAAGTGTCCCTGACACTAAATTATAACCAAAATGTTCCCAAAAATAACTGTGCTAAGCTGATAGTAATAGTCCCAACAATAGAAATAATTAGTGCCCCCGGCCAGCCAATGTCCCCATAGTGCCCTCATAATGTGCCAATGCCCCTACTATGTACCCAAAAAACCCTCTTAGTGCCCTATACAATGACCCCAATAGTTGCTCCTCTCCCCCCCTTCTCCATAGTGCCCCCATGGTCTGCCAGAATATAAGGATAGGGCCCCCATAGTGATCCTCGCCCTCCATAGTGCCAGTATATATATAGGGCCCCCCATAGTCGTCCTCCTCCTCCAGAGTGCCCCCCATAATGCTCCCCCTCCATAGTGGCCCCCCATAGTGCTCCTCCTCCATAGTGGCCCCCCATAGTGCTCCTCCTCCATAGTGGCCCCCCATTAGTGCTCCTCCTCCATAGTGGCCCCCATAGTGCTCCTCCTCCATAGTAGCCCCCCATAATGCCTCCTCCATAGTGGCCCCCCATAGTGCTCCTCCTCCATAGTGGCCCCCCATAGTGCTCCTCCCCCATAGTGCTCCCCCTCCATAGTGGCCCCCCCTAGTGCTCCCCCTCCATAGTGGCCCCCCCATAGTGCTCCTCCTCCATAGTAGCCCCCATAGTGTTCCTTCTCCATAGTGGCCCCCATTGTGCTCCCCTCCACAGTGGCCCCCCACAGTGCTCCCCTCCATTAGTGCTTCCCCCTCCATAGTGGCCCCCCATAGTGCTCCCCCTCCATAGTGCTCCTCCTCCATTAGTGGCCCCCCATAGTGCTCCTCTCCATAGTAGCCCCCATAGTGTTCCTTCTCCATAGTGGCCCCCATAGTGCCCCCCTCCATAGTGGCCCCCCATAGTGCTCCCCCTCCATAAGTGGCCCCCATAGTGCTCCTCCTCCATAGTAGCCCCATAGTGTTTCCTTCTTCCATAGTGGCCCCCCATAGTGCTCCTCCTCCATAGTGGCCCCCCATAGTGCTCCTCCTCCATAGTAGCCCCCATAGTGTTCCTTCTCCATAGTGGCCCCCCCATAGTGCTCCTCCTCCATAGTGGCCCCATAGTGTCCTCCTCCATAGTGGCCCCCCAAGTGCTCCTCTCCATAGTGGCCCCATAGTGTTCCTTCTCCATGTGCTCCCCCTCCAAAGTGGCCCCCATTGCCTCTCCTCCAAGTGAGAATGAACTTAAATAAAAAAAAATTAAAGACTACCTCCCCTCTACAATGAGGCCTCTTCCGGCCTGTGTCCCGCGCTGTACGGCTCAGGCGGCGCGATGAACGATGCCTGTGGCCTCTGTATGCCTAGGAGCCTATCAGAGGAACGGGGAAGGGACACGCCTCTCCCTCCTTGCCCCGCATTATCCAGTATCGCCGTCCTAAGGACGGCGATACAGATGAATATAGAGATGAGCGCTCCAAAATGGAAGCGGCTACATCTCTCCTGCCGGGAAGAAAGGGCCCCCCTCCGGTCCCGGGCCCCGGTGCCGAACCGGCTGCACCGCGGTATGTCCGCCCCTGTCTGAGGTTGGGAATGGGGGGGGGCAGCAGTGGCACTTATTGAGGAAATGAAGAATCGTGTATTGTTGAGTAGGCAACTTTGATTACAGAGCTCATGATGGATGATGGGGTCTCTGACTTTACTTTCAGTGGCCATTTGTCTACATTATACAAAGTTTTATTTTATAGGGTAGGCTTCAAAAGTTTATTCCATTGTTTTAGGGTGGTGAACTGGCAATTTATTATGAGATGGAAGAAGGTGAAAGTCCGTCTTCACGTGGAATAGTGGAAGTGTGTCCAGACAGTCACCGGTGAGATCCAGCAACATTCAGTATATTTATTGTAACTAGTGTTGAGCAAATCGAAGTATCCGAAGTGGACTTCAATACAAATATCAGGAAAAATTTGATTTGCCTCGAAGCCGAATTTCCTTGTGCTTCGTGGTAACTAATCAATTTTTCCTAAAATGGTGGCTGTAAGTAAAAGATTTATACTCGCCTCATCCACTTGATCGCGGAGAGGTCATCTGCTACTTTCTTGATTGAAGAAAAGCCGCCAAAAGACCTGCGGGGAATGTAATCTCCTCACCCCTGAGTAACTGAATGTGAGTCACAGATACCACAATGTGCGTTCAGCTTGGCTTCTGACGGGTCAAATGATGTGAGGCAGCGTGATCATTGCTTCCCATCATTGCGCCCACTCCATACAATGGAAAGAAATTTGTAACAAATCTCATTTCTGATCAAAATTCGGCATAGCCAAATCCAATTTTTCAAAACTTCGCTCATCTCAAATTGTAACCTTACAACACACAAGTTCAGCTATAGAGTCTAGACGGCACCCACATCATGCGTCCTTTTAAAGTAGCACTTGGAGAGTACCACGAATATATCATTTGTCTGCTCATGTAATTCCCCAGATGTCATCCATGATTCCGAACAGATTCCTCATGGTTACAGATAAGAACTTCACATTCATTCCAGTTTGCATTTCCCTTTTCCCATGTTTGTTTAGGTATTGAATGGAATACCCAGTCTATAGTGAAGATGGACATTGAAGTAGGTAGAGTAGAAGAGAGGCCGTGTAGTGTAGGGTCTAACTCTGCAGAGCAATGTAGATATTTATCCCTTACAAGGTCTGTAGAAATCAAAAGTTTGACCAGGCAGTAATGTAGAGTTCAAGTTGTTTTCCCCTCAGACTGTTACGGCATGTACAGTTCACTCCTGGTGGTGCTCTTGCTGTAGGTCTTAGTACTAGTCATTCAGACAGAGACCACTGGTCAATGTCCCCTTACACTATCCCTCAGTCATCTCACGCAAATGATAATTCTCCATAATAGTCACGTAATGTAACTTGCGCACACAGAGAGGAGGAGGAGGAGGAGGAGGACCTCCATGCAGATCTAATTATCCTTACAACTGCCAATGACATCAAGTGGTCAATAATCACTCCAGTCTAAACCCTGACTATTAAGGCCTCCACTCTTCCAGTCATTGCTCTATTGGTGTATAAGCTGTACAACTAAATTAGGCAACCAATTCTACACTTGTTCTTAGTGCCTTCAAAGTTGGTACATGTCACAACCTCAACTGGAGCCAAAAACAGCCTCTCGGTGGTCTGAGCTCTGCACTTTAATCATATCTGCCTGGTTCCCTCTATACTGATATAACCACCACAGCAGCCTCTCCTGCCCCTCTCGGGTCACGATGCCCTTGGTCTACACCACTTCTGTGTCTGTCTGCACAGGATACCTGCAGACTTCCTTCCTCAACCTTTAGCCTTCTGTAACCCTCAGTCTGATGACCAGTTGCTGAGTTACCTTACCATCGTCATATGTGATTACTCTCGCTCATCGAACAGTTTTATTGGCTCCCTTAAGTGGTCCCACTTAGTAAATCAAGTAACACTCTGCAACTTTCCACACTGGACCACACTGACAATCCCCTCCCCCACCTCAGCAGAAATGTAAGCCTGTCTAGGCTCTAAGTTCATTATATGCCAATAGAATAGACCCCAGGCTTAATTATCACAGTGGCCAGTAATGGCTTAAGTAGGCACTACATACAGCCCATTCGCACTTCCACCTATTGGTGTCAAAACCAATTTTTTTGCTCCAACTGCTTACATGGAATAACGTATAAGCACCATGTAGCAATACTTTCACTAGCATAGTACTGCAACAGAGCCAGTGCTGCTGTGGACACTTTTTCCCAAAGGGAAACCACCTATTCAGCCCACAAGGTGCCCAAATGTAGCAAAGCATCACAGACGACAAGACAATTTGCCTCCTACCCACTCAGCACAGCATTCATACCACATACACAGAGCATACCTATCAGACAATGACAGTATGGCACAAGTACATTCTAACCTGTCACTCAAACATCAGATCTCTTCCTGTGCCTTCACCTTTCCTCAGACGTGTCTCACAGCAGCTGAGAGAGCCTGCTGTATCTGATCACCTCAAGTTCTTCCACAGCTACAGCATCCTTGGCAGGCAGATTTTCTTGGCAACTCTTCCATGACTCAAGCATATTTCTTGCTTACCAAAGTAGAAGTAGCCTTTACATACCCATTGGCGCTAACTGCAACCTATACTAAAAAAACAACATAAGGCCCAATGCATTAAGTCCGTGTGCCATCTGTTTTTTGTTTTTTTTTGTGTACCCATTGACTTTAGTGGGTCCATGGTCTGCACTTTGCGGATATATTCTATCTTTTTGCAGAACTTATACGGAAAGCATACGGTTGAACTTTTCCTATACTTGTCTACAAAGTCAATGAGTCCTAAAAAATGCGGATTTTGTAGATCCACTATTTGCGGACCGCAAAGTAGATATGTTCATGTGCATGGGGCCTAACACACATAATCCAACACCACCAACAACCCAAATAACAATAATGGGCATAAGTGTTTGTCTCCCATGTAGTACTTTGTACTCATATATTCATTGGTTGCTATGTGTTTACTCTGTTACTAATACATTTCTTCTGTTCCTTCAAAGAATTAAACGTTTTTTTGAGAAGCCTCAAAAAGGAGAAACCAGCTCGAGAATGGCCAGTGTGGTCTTCTACTGCTTCCAGAAAAAGACACTGCCAACCCTCCAGGACTTTCTAAACAGCTTCCCCAAGACAGAAGACAGAGTTCTGGGCAGATATATGGTAACAATGTATCAATATTACATCTATCTGCATTCTATGAATTTCTACTTAGTGACTTCACATCTCTGATCTTGTTGAAGGAATGGCTGATAAACTGTGCAGCAGTCCCTGTGTACGGGATGAAACTGCCCTCCGGCTTCCAACTTATAGGACAAGTGGTGAGTATCGGCAGTATAGCTACATGTATATGCACTGGACCCTGATGTGGATCATTCTGGTATAGAATTTATGTCCAGCTGGTTATAAATCTTGTATGCTGTAGTATGGACCACGCTGGTATTACTTGGGTATCTTCTGAAATAGCTGGTATACATAATTTGTACAGCTAGTATTAATGAAACACCGGTCATCACATTGATGTTGTAATATATTTAATAGGGATTGCCAGATTACACAAAATGGCTGGCTCACTACTCTGTAGTAAAAAGTAAGCCACGGGTCAAGGCGATCACTTGCAGAGCATATGCCAGGTAAGGAAACAGTATTAATTCTTTCCTAGATACAGTCATGGATTACTTACACTGGAAACTGTTCCCAAAGCTTGCCCCTCACCTCCAACATTGCCCCATCAAACTAATTCTATGGGTAACGCCACCTTTGTATGCCAGCACTGACAATGGGGTGGTACTATTCCATGTCAAAGGACTGTGTAACTATGCACTGAGTGTCCAATCATCACAGACAATATCAGACTACCTAGGGAATGGCCACTCCCAGGTGTCTATTAGGCCTTGGCTTCACAGAAATATAAGAAGAGGTGAAAGTATCTCTGTAAATCCAGTGACTCACAGGTAACGTCTCTGATTGTGGACATTTTCTGTTCTTTTCTTTTCTGTCTGGCCCAAACCACTGTGATGACTACTCCTGACAGAATTTGCTGTCAAGGCAGTTTTGACCCCTCGCTTCTGCAGCCATGCTCAGCCTCTCTAGCAAGACAAATACATTCAGGCCACAGACCAGAATCCAGAATAAAAACAGAAACATGAATAAATACAACCCCCAAATAAATGTAGACCCAAACAAAGACCCTGCAAATACAGATCCAGACCCCCAAAATTTATTCAGACCCCTAAATACAGATCCAGGGCAGACCCTAAAATCACACAAAAAAAGTTGGAAACTATTACAATCCCAAAACCAGACTCCCATAAACAAAAACAGACTCCTGAACAGACCTTCAACCAGACCCCCCTAATATTCAGACCTTCAAAATCAGGTTCCCAAATACAGAAGTAGAGCAGATCCTCTAAATAAATTCAGATCTTAGACCCCTACAGGCTGAGGGCAGACATCCCAATCTAATACACACAGCAAACCTCCTAACTGTACACCCTAGACTAGACTCCCAAAACTAATGCAGACCCCAGAGCCATTACATTTCTTGTGTGCAGCTCACATTCAACTTCTCTGCTTTCTTGTGGCTTCAGGGCCTGCAAAGATTGTGACGATGTGTAGGGCTTTCTGCAGGTCATGCTCATAATTGCACAAACCTGCTATGTGCATCAAGTCATGCAGCCAGAGATCATTGAGATCATCAGTTTTTATGTGTTTTTGCCAGAATTTCTGCCAAAAACAGCAATAAAATTTGAAATGTGCTTGATTTACCTGGGCACCCATGTTACTATCCACCATTCCCTCAAAGTAGGCTCTGAGATCGGTGGCAGTTCAATTGCAGAACCTAGAAAACCCTCTGGTAATGGTCCTTTAGTTCATAGTCGACTGTTAACTTGTTACTTTTCTCCCCCTCTCCAGAATCGGGATAATTGGAAATCCTTCAGATGGATATTATGGGAAGACCATTTCTATGACTATCTCCAACTTTTGGGCTGAGGTCACGATCTCCGAAAGCAAGAAGCTGGTAAAAGGCATTGTGGGCATTCATCATCCCTGGTGATAATAGTTTTTTCAATGGGAATAACTTTAGCTTTAATCACTTTTTCCATGAGATAAAAGTCTGCGGGCAGAATCTGAGCGGTCATCCTCTCATCCTCATCATAAGGAGGTTTTTAGACTAATAAGCGTTAGCTAAGTGCAAAATATGCAAATCTGCCCTTTTATCAAAGCCCAATGAATCCTCACCATTATAAACCCCTCAGAGCAGCAGCGACCTCCCGGGGGAGGGGGATGAGGAATTGACATTGTTGCATTGTCTCAGAGTTGAAGATTTGGGACTTGCGGTAGTGAAGTCCTCATTTACCAATTGCTTTCAGCCTGGTTCAAAGCTTATGGCTTAAACCGGCCTCAAAGTGTAATGAGCGCAAATGGCTTTTTACATGATGAAAGAATTGTAATTAGCTTTAATGGGCTCTTCTCCTGCTCCACACACCGCGCATTACTCTTTCCAGACCTGCATCGATCACATGATTGTCTTTTGAAATTTGCTAAATTCTGCTTTACCCTTCATCTGAAAGATGCAGTATTTATCTCTTTCTTATGCTTCCAGCCCTGAAGTTGCAACTTTGTTTTATATAGTTTGTGGTTTATATAATTTTTAGTGCAGGTCTTCTGTGGCTGTCCAGCTGTCACACATAGCCCTGTTCTCCATGTCATCCTCACCTTAGTGGAGAGATCACTGCCTCCCACAAGATCTATACCTGTGATGGCTAACCTCCAGCACTCCAACTGTGGTAAAACTACAACTCCCAAGATGCACACTTGCTTGGCTGTTCTCAGAACTCCATAGAAATGAATAGAGCATGCTGGGAGTTGTATTTTTACCACAGCTGGAGTGCCGGAGGTTAGCTATTACTGTCTTATGCTGTGCTGCTGGGGGCTCCTCTTTTCACGATGTATCTGTCATTTTGTTACAATCCACAAGATGAGCATACTTCCCTACTTAAAGGGGTTGTCCCACAAAAAATATTCTACATTTTGCAAACCAGCACCTGGATATGAATACTTTTGTAATTTGACTTAATTAATCCTTTAGTATGGCCACTGACTTATTCCATAAAATGTGTTTATATTAGCACCACCTACTGTTTGTTCTGTTCCTCACTTCTCTGTCCACCTTGGTGAGGTGGTCGCACATGTTCAGTTCCATCCTTCAACTGCCAACAGCCCTATCTACTCCTAGAAGCTCTGACAGTTACAAGGAGAAAATTACAGAGGAAAGGGAACTCCCCCCCCCCCCCTCGAGAAAGGACACTCCCCCTGAGCTGCCAGCTTGAAATAAATCTAGCAGAGTAATTGGAGTAATGAATGGGGAGATCTCTGGATTCATGATGTGAGGTACAGGGCTGGTTTTAGTTCTGTTAGGAAGAGGTTGACATGTACTATATGATCCACAAAGTGAAAACCAGCACCGTTCTTAAATCACGGTACCCCGACTCCAAATGCGTTTCGGACAAACTACCCGTCTGTAATCTTTGTAATGATTAAGGACATGTAGATTGTCCGAAACGCGTTTACAGTCGGGGTGCCATGATTATTTGTATGTGCTTGCTGTACTCAAGAATAAAGAATCATCACAGCTTTTAAGAATGGTGCTGGTTTTCACTTTGTGGATTACAGTAAGGTCAAGAATCGGACTACAACCATGCACGTTTGGTACAATTAAGGTACAGGTGATCTGGAGCTTACCTTTACATATGTACTGTATGATGTCTGATTTTAATTTTTTGCATTTATCATGGGTTAACCCCTTTAAATCCAAAATGACCAAGCACTGTACATGTATGGCTCTTCGTGCTGGGCTTAAATTCAGAACACTATACATGTATGGTGGCGGATTAAAGCTCCTCCAATCTAACAGGAGCTGCTCTGGTCTCTGCTTCTGTCTACAGGAAATAGAGAAGACAGAAGCAGTTATTACTGCTTTTCCCTTCTCTTTCATTCAGTGAATAGAGCAGAGCTACTGGATCTTTTCAGACCCTGATCAGCTCTGCCTACGTATATGCCGGAAACTAGGGGTCATCTGGATGCCCCAGTTACAGTGGAAAAGTGCAAAGAAGTCTTTTAATGACCTCTTGTAGACATACTATGTTACAAAAATATATTAAAGGGGTTGGCCCATCTCAGAAATTGATGGCATTTCATTGATCCCACATCTGGGACCCACTGCTATCCCCAGAACAGGGACCCAGTACCTTTTTTTTGGAACTCCCATAGTGGAGAATGAAGAGTGCACCGCAAGCACAGCTCCTCTATGTCCACTATGGAATGCTGGAAATAGCTGAGCCAGGCGTCAAACCCACATGTGTCTATGCAGTATGCCATCAATGTCTGACATGGGAATACGGTACCCCTTTAAAAATATGAAAAATAATACAATACAAATGAAAGGGAAAAAAAAAACGCCATGTCAACCAAAACCATTGCCATATTCGCAATGGTATATCGAAATGACCAACACAAAATAGGGAACCCATTTTAATAATTTATTTTGGTGTCAGTTTGCATATATGAAAAACATGTCAGAAAAAGGTAGCAAAAATGATTTTGACAGTCCAACAAATAGAAAAGTTAGAACCGTTAAAACCACCACCTGCATTGGTCATTAAAGGGTTAAGTAACCTGTACTTTTGGAGGACCCTGCCTTTACCTTCCCCTTCTTACTCTGGAGCGAGCTCCTGTTTGCTGCCGCTACAATGTCATTTTAGTCTGTGTGTTATTAAATCAGGTTTTGGTCCCTCATCCCTTGAATGATCCAACAGAGTTTGGGAGTTTGCTGGATCTACATTACATCAGCAGGAAAGAGGGGTGAGTGTTATCATCACATAATTTATTCTTATTACAGACCAGTATTGCCAATCTAGTCTGATTTATGCAGATTATATGATCTATTAACCCTTTATTGTACCCTGCAGACAAGTAGGTGCGCAACACAAATATTGTGCACATCAGTTGCAGCTCTCTGAGCTCCCAGAATAATGTATTGTTCGCCCTCTACTGACAAAGTAGAGGAACTCCTGACCTAATCCTGACTAGGATCAGTATAAGGTTAGGTTTACATCTACATTCCGACATTCCGCTAGTCTTCCAGACACAGCGGGCCCGCCAGATCCCTATTCACTACAATGGGATCCTTCAGGTTTCCAGCAGGAATACCGTCTATCTTATGGAAAAAAAAGTGTAATGGCAGAAAGTCTGCATTCTTGCCGGAAAACCGACGAATCCCATTATAGTGAATAGGAATCAGACGGTGTCTGGCTATGCCAGATATGGCAATGTTATTACTCTGCTCCTCTGCCGGACCAGACTGCTGGAATGCTAAAACAATGCAGATGTGAATGTAGCCGAAGTAAGCCCTCCCAGTAGCAACACTAGCCCATCAGCAAACAGAGATTTTGGAAAAGTTAATTGAAGGAATTTAAATATTTGTGTTTTTTCTGGTGACTTTTCAGGATAAATGTGTGTACAGTAAATGAGAAATAAAACTATATCTGGCCATTTTATGACTTGTATTTTGCATTTTTCACCAGTTTCTCCTTCTGCAGCTCCCTAATTGTTTTTCCTGAGCTAGTTGGTAGAGATTAGCTGTTATGATGTCTCCCATACACAGCACACAGTAATGAGATCTGCTCCCTTATCAATCTGTAGAGGCTTCTTCAATGTAGGCAGAAAATGCGCTACAGCCAGCATGATCTCTGTGTATCTATGTCTTCCTCCATGAACAACACCTTCGCTCTTAATATGATGGACAGCATGGACCTGAACCCCAGTGACCTGGTGATCCATCTCCTCTCTAAAGGCCCTCTCTCCTTCTGTACCAGTCTGTAACTTGTTTGTCCTAGAGCAATTGTCTAGACTATGTATGTAAACCCCTTTCAACATGTACAGCGCTGTGGAATGAATGGCGCTTTAATAATAAATAATAATAATAATAATAATAATAATAAAGACAGATTTAAGCTTTGAACTGAGGCTGAATGATCACTGCAGTAAAATGTATTTATATGTTTACTTGTACTATTGATTTATGTAGTGTTCAATGTATAGTGTCTATTTGAGCTTTAGCTGCACAAAACTGAAGCTCCCATACATATTTAATGACCTAACACTAAAACTTAATGGAGTGGTCCAGTTTTTTAACAGCTTTTAGTAACCCAGCCTTCTCCCCCACCTTCACCCTACCTGTTGAGGTAAGAATACTTACCTACTCCCCACCGTTTCATTTTGGCTCCTCCGGTCTGCTGTGTTTGCACTGTGGTCCTGCTTGTCAGCTTCGAGGGTGGGCTGGGGCTCAGCCAATAACTAGCTATAGTGGTGACATTTCCCCCAAGCAGCATGTGACCCAATGGCGCACATGATTCTTATCTGTTCTGGAAGTTAACAAGTGAGACTGGAGTGCAGTGGACCGAAGGAGTTGGAACCCGGCAGCGGAGAATATGCTTCCCTCCACAGGTCAGATGACCAAAAAACTGTTAAAAAGCCCTTTAGCGTACAGATATTGATGATCTGTCCTCAGGATAGGTCATCGGTAGAAGATTGGTGAAGTCCAAAGCAAAGTACTCCAACTGATCAGCTGTTTCCAGAGCTGTGTTGCTGGAAACTATACAGGGTATGGAGTGGAAGCAGAAAGCTCCGTACATTGTGCAATTTCCGGTGCAGGCATACCGAAGATCACCTCCAATTTACAAATCTGATCTGCAATACTCGGCACAGGCGCTACATGGTCAACACAGTCATCAGTTTCCAACTTTGTACACTGTACATTGCATAGTGGCAGCACAATACAGCTGGTGAATGGGGTTGCCAGGTGTTGGACCTCCACCAATCTTATACTGATGACCTATCTGAGCATAAGGCATCAGTATCTTTAGTTCAGGGAACCCTTTTAAATATTTATTTGCATATTTATTTGCTTTGACAATTTCCATTTTGTGCCCCTTCCTGACTGCCAGATACCTAGGAGGGCTGAGACTTCTACAAGCCACCTGCAAGAAATTCTATCAGTTTTGCTCTGAGAAGGGGTAAGTATGTGAATAGCCAGAATCCTTTATCAGTTTGACGACGTAATGACCTAAAGCCCTCATGTGACTAAATTGCAGTGCGGAGCTGGACAAAGAAGAATTAAAGGAGTTGTCTCACTTCAGCAAATAGCATATATTATGTAGAAGTAGTTAGTACAAGGCACTTACTAATGTATTGTCACTGTCCATATTGCCTCCTTTGCTGGCTGTATTCATTTTTATTACAACCACTGTGCAATCCAGCACCAGTGGCCGTGCTTGCACACTGTAGGAAAATGCAGTAGACTATGTGGGGTCCCACAGTCGCCGGCCACCAGAGGGGCCAGTGCTTTTTCCTGTAGTGTGCAAACACAACCACCACTGATGCCCCACTGCTTCTGTTCCAACGCTTACTGGTGCTTCCCGTCTCCACATGCAGGAAATGCCTTTCCCAGCCAATCACTGGGTGAGGATAGTCCCCATCACTGTATAAGCATTTCCTGCAGCAGTGATGTGCCATACATACATTTGACTGCTACAGCCAATGATTGGCCTAAGACTACAGAGGCCATTGATGGCTATAGCCGTCACATACAGTAGATGTACGGTACATCACTGCTACAGGAAGAGAGACAAAGACTGGTGGAGACCACAGGAGAAGTGAGTACTAGTTGTTTTTTTATTATTATTTTAGAAAATGTCCTGCTCTTACCTTAAAGGAGTTGTCTCACTTCAGCAAATGACATTTATCATGTAGAAAGAGTTAATACAAGGCACTTACTAATGTATTGTGATTGTCCATATTGCTTCCTTTGCTGGCTAGATGCATTTTTCTATCATATTTTAAACTGCTGGTATTGAGGCGATACGACCAGCCTGCAATCCAGCAGCAGTGGCCGTGCTTGCACACTATTGTAAACAGCGCTGGCCTGTCCAAACTCCCACCGTCCTGGCCAATGGAGAGCCGGCTCCTTTTCCTGTATTGTGCAACATGGCCACCGCTGCTGGACTACAAGGTGGTCCTAACCCCTCGATACTAGTAGTGTATAATATGATGGTAAAATGAAGCAAGCCAGCAAAGGAGGCAATATGGACAATCGCAATGAATTAGCAATTGCCTCCTATTACCTTTTCTACATGATAAGTGAAACAACCCCTTTAATCTGTCAAACTCCTGGACAGCCCCTTTAAAGCGTACCTGAGTTTTCAGAAAAAGTTAATGGCTGTGCTTTTTTGTACAATCCTACTTATGAAGGAACAGTTATGTTTGTGCTTCCCTAATGTTTTTATCAGCCATACCATTCCCGATTTCAGGTGCACAGCTAGATGCATTTCACTCATAAGCAAGGGTCTTCTCCCTTCTGCCAGCACTGTACTGCTTTGACGTCCTTTCCCTTACTTCCCACTATGGTTGTGTTTAGTTCTGGAGCTTATAGAACAAATAATGAAAGGGAAAATCATACTTACAGACACACAGAACATGCTTGTTATCTTCAGAATCAGCGTATAAGTAGTTCTTTTATCAGGCTCACAGTCTCAGCTAGCACTGACATGTCCTCACTTCCTCTCTGCCGTCTTCTGAGTTTCTGTTAGCAGGGACGGATCTTGCATGACAACGGACAGTAGGCAGCAACTTAGGTGGATGCAGGCATATGTTTTAAATGAAGTGACTTAGAAAATTTCTATTTATGCCATTCTCTATTAAATGAGATGAAATGAAAGTACAGTGACTTTTTACAGCATTTTATAATTTCTTACAGCATTGCACTGTCAAAACAGAACTTTACCTTGAAATATAATGTAAATATTCCGCGCCAAGTGGTGAGTGCACTTATTTGATGCAAATTATTTTTATATTCGTTATTTATTATTTCATTCAGCTGATCCCTCCTGGACTCTTCAGACAGCACAGAGATCTCCATATAAAACTCTGGGTGATGTGGGGGAGGCTGGGCAGTAATGACTTGCTACTAGACACTTACTGAGGGGGCAGGACTTTCAACCATTTTTCAACCACCGCTGCCCTCTCTGAAATGCAGCAGTGGTTGCTTTTTTTGAGATTTTTCTGGTTCTAATATCACCAGAAAAAGAGGATATGGTGGAGCTGATTGTCTACAATGGAGAGATCAAGGATGTAAGTTTTACCTGAACTTTACCTAGAAATTTTTAAAGAGGAGCTGACACCTCTGCTGACATGTCTGTTTTTAGCAACTACCTGCATTCCCCTTGTAATAACATTCTGGAACATCTATTCTTATCAATCTGTTGGGGGGGTGTTCCTGCACAGACTGACACTGGCTGCTCTCATTGGATAGTATCAGACTGTGCAGGGACACACCCCCAACTGGTAACACCGATCTGCACCTTAATGAGAATCTGCTAGTAATTTACTCATAACTTCTAGAAAGAATATTAAACGAATTGTAAAACACAGTTATAGGAGGAGATGCTCCAGAATTGTCATGCAATTAGTTGTCAGGAGAGGTTACAGCTGAGATCACCCTACAGATGGGCTCATCAGGAAGGGGTTGCATAAAAAGGTATTTCCCATAATTCAATCGTTTTTCCTAGCTTATTTTAAACATCAAATTATTTTTATATAATGACAAATAATGTGTAACTGCTACATCGGGAAGTGATGCATTTGTAGAAAAATTAAGCCTGTGATCCCTCTTCTTTTTTTCTGCAGGGATTAGCAGGAAGCAGGTAACTTATTATTTTATTTAACTTTTATTTAACATATTTTTTTTTTAACTTTTTTTCTTTTACAAGGCATTCTAAATTCCTCAATGTCTGACCTATGTCTGACAAGTAAACACTGCATATTCTTTTACATAGGAGCAGTATTATAGTAGATATATGCTTATACTGTACATGTGGGCACTATTATAGTAGTCATATTCTTGTACATAGAGGCAGTATTATATTAGTCATATTCTTGTACATGGGAGCAGTATTATAGTAGTTATATTCTTATATATAGGAAGCAGTATACAGATATCGACTGGTGGCTGGCTCATGCAGCCTTATATCTACTCTCCTATTGTGTTAAAGAGGACATTTCACCACTCCTGACATGCCTATTTTAATAGCTTCATGCATTCCCCATGTAATAACGGTTCTGGAGACGGTTGTGGCTCTATGCTGTGCCATTCCTTTATTATTCCTGCTAGAAGTTATGAATTAATTCCTAGCAGTCTGCAGTAAGGGTACAGAGGGGAGGTAACCAGTTGGGGGGGGGGGGTGTACCTGTAGACTCACTCTATCCAATCAGTGCTACCATTTTCAGACTGTGCAGGTACACACACCCAACTGGTTACCATCCCTCTGTACCCTTACTGCAGACTGCTAGCAATTCATTCATAACTTCTAGTAGAAATAATAAAGGAATGGCACAACATAGAGACATAAGAATAGATGTTCTAGAATTGTTATTACATGGGGAATGCATGAAGATATTAAAACAGGCATGTCAGGAGTGGTGACAGGTCCTCTTTAAGATGGCTGGACCACTGTAGCAAACAATCAAATAAGAGTCCGTGCCAATAAATTACATCAGGGATAGCAATAGCTCAAATCATATTCCATGCAGGTAAGTGGTAATCTTGCTTGATTGAGTATCCTATTTGCTATTTATTGTATTGTACTCTTGGATTGTTAGTATATTCAATATAAATGGTTAGCAATATTTCAATCTCCACTGATCACTTAATATATCTGCAGTTTATCACAATAGGTTATTCCAGTGTCATTAGTGACATCTTAGTCCATTGCATGCGTTCCAACACACGGTATAAGTAGCGTGGATTAGTGATGGTTAGTGATGGTTAGATACAAATAGTCACCGCTGCTGACACAGTTTGATATAGGAATAGTAGAGATGTTTTAGTACTTTACCCTCCTGCAGAACGATCTTCTCATACACTTACGCCGAGTCCTCAATCGTGGCGTCCCACGTGACTCCGGCGTTGTGCGGCTCCGATCACGTGTTGTGACCGTGTAACTGGTTTCCCAGTCTTAGGCTTGTTGGCTGCTCCGATCACGTGGTGCATGCGTCATCTAGCCACATGACGCAGCTCGCAGGTCCTGGAAGGTCCATCCATGTTCAAGGACGTCATTGGACGTCTAATGTATTGTTGCACATATTGTTTTAATTAAAGATCCTTTTTTATACATATGGTACCCGATATATAGTGTGCCCTCTATTTCTGTAATCTAGTATTCTCATTGATACACGGTTTGGGTGTACCGTGAGAGTGAGCACCTATTCAGGGTGAGGTTTTAGATGAGCTACTGAATTCTTGTATATTTAATTATTAACTAGCCTGTTATTTATGACACTGTTTGTACATGAGCCTCGTGATTGTAAAGCGCTGCAGAATATGTTGGCGCTATATGAATAAAGATTATAAGTATACATAAAAGTATTATAGTAGTTATATTCTTGTACATAGGGGGCAATATTATAGTAGTCATATTCTTGTACATAGGGGCAGTATTATGATAGTTATGTTCTTGGACATAGGAGCAGTATTATAGTAGTTATATTCTTGTACATAGTGGAAGTATTATAGTAGTTATATTCTTGTACATAAGAGGCAGTATTATACTAGTTATATTCTTGTACATAGGGGACAGTATTATAGTAGTTATAATATTGCACATAAATGGCAGTATTCTAGTAGCTATATTCTTATATACAGTATAGGAATAGTATTATAGTAGTTATATTGTTGTACATAGGAGGCAGTATTATAGTAGTTATATTCTTGTACATAGGAGCAGTATTATAGTAGTTATATTCTTGTACATGGGGGTAGTATTATAGTAGTCATATTCTTGTACATAGGGGGCAGTATTATAGTAGTTATATTCTTGTACATAGGAGGCAGTATTATAGTAGTTATATTCTTGTACATAGGGGCAGTATTATAGTAGTTATATTCTTGTACATAAATGGCAGTATTCTAGTAGCTATATTCTTATATACAGTATAGGAATAGTATTATAGTAGTTATATTGTTGTACATAGGAGGCAGTATTATAATAGTTATAATCTTGTACATAAGAGGCAGCATTATAGTAGTTGTAGTCTTGTAAATAGGAGGCCGTATTATAGTAGTTATATTCTTATATATAGGAAGCAGTAATGTAGCAGTTATATTTCTGTATATAGGAGGAAGCATTATAGTAGTTATATTCTTGTAGATATGGGTCAGTATTGCAGTAGTTATACTACTGTATATAGGAGGCAGTATTATAATAGTAATATTTTTATGCATAGGAGGCAGTATTATAGTAGTCATATTCTTGTACATAAGGGGCAGTATTATAGTCATTGTATTCCTAAACATAGATGACAGTATTATAGTAGTTATATTATTGTACATAGAGGCAGTATTATAGTAGTTATATTCTTGTACATAATGTAAATATTAGTCTTTTTCCTCTTGTAAATTGAGGGCAATATTACAGTTGTATACCTGCTTCTGTATCCGCTGTCATAATACTTGAGATTTGTTGTGCTCCGTGATCTGATGGTTTAGTAATCATTATTTTTCTTTCCTTTCTGTAATGGAACATTTTCTGACTCTCGGATTGAGAAGTTTGCTGTTCTTTTTATCCCCCTTTTTCCACTTCTCTATTGTTCGTTGTAATTTCCTATTTTCATGTAAAATAATCCCATTCCATTTTTTCTTCATAATTTGAGAAACTTTTTTCCCATTTTCTGTGTAAATGAAGCAGTGGCCGCCTGTCGCTGCTCGTCTCCCCTGCACATTATGAGGTAGTATATGGCGGCTTTGGATGGAGGATTATAAATTGGTGTTTATCATACAATGCGTCGTTCTCTTGCAGAAATGTGCCGTGCAGTCACCGCAGTTCTGCCTCTCCGGCCCCTTCACTGTGTGTTCATAGCCGCATGGAGTAATTTACTGACACTTCTCCAAATGGCAGCAACACATTCATGAGCGCTCTCACTGTCAAAGGGTATTTAATTTTAATAGTGCACAGATTGGATCATTTCCGGGGATGAATGGAAGCAGTTACTTAAAATGCGCTGCCTGCAACATCCTATCTCTAGCAAATGACACCTGTTACTTTTATTCACACATGAATTCTATTATCTGGCGGAATATTTTTACTTTTCTATCTTTCAGCGCCATTGTATCAGCGACTCTAAAATGCCTCATGAAATTCTACAATCTAACAGACGACGTAAGTGACCGTCAGCAGGCAGTAGCACACAGTAGGATTAGATACAGGGGCTCTGGAAGCAGTATCACATGAGAGGCTTAGGTACAGCAGCTTAGCAGACAGTATCACACAAGACAAGACTAGACCAGGGCCCAGCAGTATCACAGATAGTAGGCTGAGACGCAATAACCTAATAGATATCACATACAACAAGATTAGATACGGCATCTCAGCAGACAGTATCGCACGTCATAGGTTTAGATGCACCAGCTCAGCAGACAGTATCACACATGATAGGCTTAGATACAGTGGCTCAGCAGACAGTGTCTCGCATCATAGGATTAGACACAGTAGCTCAGCAGACAGTATTACACATCATAGGATTAGATATAGCAGTTTAGCAGACAGTACCACACATCATAGGATTAGATACAGTAGCTCAGCAGACAGTATCACACATCATAGGATTAAATACAGCAGTTTAGCAGACAGTATCACACATCATAGGTGAGTCAGCCGCAGAACCCCACAGTCAGAAGGTGAAGTGATGTGTAAACATGGGTGTTGCCCAGCTCTGATGTGTGTTCTCGGGGCTTAGCTCCAGTCATTTTTGGGGCAGTTAACATCTTGATCATACACATGTGCTATTTAGTCAGGACATCTTCTCTCTCTGTTATAGGATCTCCCAAAGTCAATACGACCAAATTTCATTCTTGACGTTGAGAAAGAAGAACTATTTATAACAGCCGGACTTCAGGACCGTGTAGTTCAGGTGAAGAACACTGAAAATATCTTGTTTTTGAAAAGTAGATCACATGCTGGTACTTATATAATGGTATTGCTTAGTTGCTGTGTATATCATAGGACAGTCGGTTTTGTATATTGTATACAGTCATTGGTGCTGGTCCTCCATTATTTTATTACTGACTGAAAAGGAATGTGTCACCTATGATTTTTTTTCTGACAGTTAATACCAGAAAGTGATACATAGTCTTTTTTTGTCATCTGTTTTTATTTTCTGAATGGAGATTTTTTTTTATTCTATTTTCTGAACATGATTATGGGGGCTGCCATCTTTCCTGAGCTCTTCTTAAAGGGGTTATCCCATGAATAATGTAAAAAATGAAAATCTGACACATAATCTAGTAGATGATAATGTATTTTTAACAAAGCTAGAACCAGCCCTGTACCTCACATGAATCCAGAGATCTACCCATTAATTGCTCTGATAGATTTATATGAAGCTGGCAGCTCAAGGGGAGTGTCTTCTGCTGTAGCTAAGGGGGTGTGTCCAGTTCTCCCTATCACAGCTCAGGAGGCAGTTGAAGGATGAAACTGAGTATGTGCGACCTTCTCAGTGAGCCGGACAAAGAAAAAAGAAAATTAGTGACACTATACAGATACATTTTATTGAATAAAATTTTTGTATAGCTACAGTTCTGGGCTCCTGTGAACAAGGCAGACATATCAGAGCTGGAGAGGGTTCAGAGGAGGGCAACTAAAGTAATAACTGGAATGGGTGGACTACAGTACCCAGAAAGATTATCAAAATTAGGGTTATTCACTTTAGAAAAAAAGACGACTGAGGGGAGATCTAATAACTATGTATAAATATATCAGGGGTCAGTACAGAGATCTCTCCCATCATGTATTTATCCCAAGGACTGTGACTGTGACGAGGGGACATCCTCTGCGTCTGGAGGAAAGAAGGTTTGTACACAAACATAGAAGAGGATTCTTTACGGTAAGAGCAGTGAGACTATGGAACTCTCTGCCTGAGGAGGTGGTGATGGTAAGTTCACTAAAAGAGTTCAAGAAGGGCCTGGATGTATTTCTGGAGGGTAATAATATTACAGGTTATAGTTACTAGAGATGAGTCGTTGATCTAGGGAGTTATTCTGATTGCCTGATTGGAGTCGGGAAGGAATTTTTCCCCTTGAGGTGGGGAGGGTTGGCTTCTGCCTCGCAGTTTTTTTTTGCCTTCCTCTGGATCGACTTGTAGGGGGGCGGGCTGAACTGGATGGACAGATGTCTTTTTTCGGCCTTGCAAACTATGATACTATGTTACTACAGCGTTAATTACATGCAATTACAAAAGTATTCAGATCCAGGTGCTGGTTTGAAAACTGTTTTTTTTTTAATATATATATATCCACCAATTTAACATTAAAACTTGATTTAAACAATAGGTCATATTCTGATTATACATTCTCTTTAAGGTCTATGAAGGTCTTATCTATATGGACTTCAGTAAATCCATCATGGAGGAGCAGGGTTATGGTGAGTGCTGTCTGTATATAAGCCAGGGTTATGTTGCAGCTTCAGTTCCTTTTGCAAACCAAAGCAAGGTTGGCTGTGAACTGTAGAGTATTGCACCCATTTACCTTGTACAATGCTATACTTGATTGTCATTGGGCCCATCTTTGCCTTACATGCAGGGCCGTATTAGCAACTAGGCACCGGGGGCACGGTGCCTAGGGCGGCAGGTTGCGAGGGGCGGCACCCCGCCAGGAGTATATAACGATTTTAAAAAAAAAAAAAAATCCTGGAATTTATATATATTTTTTTTAATTTCCGCAGGGGTGGGGTGCTAGGGTGCTGCTGTCGGGTGGCGCGGGGTATCGGCGACCATGCCGGTGCTAAACGTTTCCCTTTATAAGATGCAGTGCATCTTATAAAGGGAATACTAGCGAGCGCTTCCATAATGGAAGCGCTCACTAAGCCTGCAGGAGGAGGGGGAGTGAAGCGCTGGTAGCGCTGTACAGTACTTACCCCTCCTCCTGCTTGCTCTTCCTGAGGCCGGCGCTGCTGTGCCCTGACTGCCTGCAGCATCAGGACGTACAGAGCGCCCTCTGACCTGACGCTGCAGGAGGTCAGGTGACTTCAGCGCGGGCCCCTGGAAGAGGAGAGAGCGGGGACACAGCCAGGACCGGAGGTAAGTTTTTTTTTGTTTTGTTTTTTTTTCTTGTCTGATCTGAGGTCTGAAGTGGGGGCCAAAAAGGGATCTTAAAAGGTGGGGACAGAATGGGGGGGTCTGAAAAGGTGGGGACAGAATGGGGGGGGATCTGAAAAGGTGGGGACAGAATGGGGGGGGGATCTGAAAAGGTGAGGACAGAATGGGGGGGGGATCTGAAAAGGTGGGGACAGAATGGGGGGGGGATCTGAAATGGTGGGGACAGAATGGAGGGATCTGAAATGGTGGGGACAGAATGGGGGGGGATCTGAAAAGGTGGGGACAGAATGGGGGGGGATCTGAAATGGTGGGGACAGAATGGGGGGGTCTGAAATGGTGGGGACAAAATGGGGGGATCTGAAATGGTGGGACAGAATGGGGGGGGATCTGAAATGGTGGGACAGAATGGGGGGATCTGAAATGGTGGGACAGAATGGGGGGGATCTGAAATGGTGGGACAGAATGGGGGGGGATCTGAATGGTGGGACAGAATGGGGGGGGATCTGAAATGGTGGGACAGAATGGGGGTGAATGGGGGAATGGGGATCTGAAATGGTGGGACAGAATGGGGGGGGAACTGAAATGGTGGGACAGAATGGGGGGGGATCTGAAATGGTGGGACAGAATGGGGGGGGGATCTGAAATGGTGGGACACAATGGGGGGGATCTGAAATGGTGGGACACAATGGGGGGGTCTGAAATGGTGGGACAGAATGGGGGGGATCTGAAATGGTGGGGACAGAATGGGGGGATCTGAAATGGTGGGACAGAATGGGGGGGATCTGAAATGGTGGGACAGAATGGGGGGGAATCTGAAATGGTGGGACAGAATGGGGGGAATCTGAAATGGTGGGACACAATGGGGGGGGGGATCTGAGTGCTGTATGAAATGTTTTCCAAGTCTGTCTGTCTTTGAAGGGGTTGTCTTTTTTTTTTTTTTTTTGTACGAGCGCTGCTTTCTCTGCTCTGTTTACTGCTCTTCACTGCAAATTCTATGGCAAGCAGGTGAACAGAGCAGAGAAAGCAGCTCTCATATGAGCTCTGCTCTCTCTTCAAACAGCTGATCGTCAGGGTGCCGGAGGACCCCAGCCGATCTGATATTGATGACCTATCGTGAGGATAGGTCATTAGTAGTAAAAAGAGGACAACCCCTTTAACGGTAGGACTGGAGGGAAGGGATTAGGTTGAGAATTTGGCATGGGGGGGGCGTTTCAATATTTGCCTTGGGCATCAGAAAAGCTAGGTGCACCAGCGGCAGGTTGGGGGGGGGGTACAGACTGAGGGTAGTTGAGTGTATGGGGATGGTGGGGTAGTTGGGCGGGGGTTAATTGGCTTGGCAGAGGACCATTTTCAGTATCCAGGGGGTTGGGGGGGAGGATAGGTCACTGTAATAAGTCCAGGAGGAGGCTACTATGGGGGTGGGGTAACAAGGCTACTATGGGGTTGGGGGGCTACTGAGGAGAGACTACTATGCTACTGTGGGGGGAGGAGGCTACTATGGGGGGTGGGTAACGAGGAGAGGCTACTATGAGGTGGGGGGGTGAGAAGAGGCTACTATGGGGGGTGGGGGTAACGAGGCTACTATGGGGTGGGGGGTTCTAAGGAGAGGCTACTATGCTACTGTGGGGGGAGGAGGCTACTATGGGATGGGGGGGGGGACTGAGGAGAGGCTACTATGCTACTATTTGGGGGCGTGGGGGAATGGGTCACGTTGGGGGGGGGGGGGGGCGTCATCACAGAGAGTGCCTAGGGCAGCATGAACCCTAAATACGGCCCTGCTTACATGTCATGCTGACATAGTTATATTGTTACATTGTTGCCAGTTCTATACCTCATTGTTGTGACCATTTGTATAGTGAAAATCGAATGATCCTTCCTGGCTGTGTTGCTATTATAAGATGATTTTATTTTATGATTGCCCACAATGGTACCCAATGAACTCCATAGCATCTGCTGGGTTTCATCATGGTGTCTGTCATTTTACTGGAAAAAATAGAGCTGTTTACTACGCTCTTTTTTTTTTTTCTGGTAAAGTTGATGGAATCTGCGACAGAGCCTCATATGCAGATATGAACCTGGCCTAATCCATATGTGTATTTGCATCCAATAAAAGATTTAAACAGAACTCCGGGTCACTAGAATTCTTCTGAAAGTGGCTCCGTTAAGAAAGATCCTTCTTTTCTTTTTTTTTTTTCTTGATTTCTAAAACTGTGTACCTACAGACCTGCTGGCCTGCTAAAAAGGCAGCTGGTTTTCTCTCAAAGTCTAAAATAGTACTGTGAGTATAATCCTGCAAGGTGAGCAGCCCCATTAAGAGGGGCTATATCTCCAGTGGACACGCTCAGTCATTATGAGGGAGTTACCCTATCAAACGCTTATTGTATTTTTGCAGTGAAGTCTCTTTCCATAGATCAGTCCATAACTCTGTGTCTCCTTTTCTCACAGGAAATTATGTTCACATGGACATTAGCCGTGCACCACCCTTCTGGCTTGCATATCTGCGGGATCCGAGTGACTCTGGTGTAATTCATAATAATGTTCGACAGCGGTGGTTGAATGGTGAGAAAACAAATTGTACTGCACTCATATATAGGCCTGTCTAAGGCAGGTCATGGCAGACCCACCAATTCCAGCTGGACCATCTAACCATCATGTGTGGGCCTCTGCTGTCCATGTGTCTATGGGGTTGGGAAGAATAGCTATTGGCCAAACAAGAGTTTGGCCATTAGCTTAGCTATCTAATGTGTATAGCCAGGCTAAGCCTATAGTGTCATACTGTGTGCTCAGCCCCTGTATCTAATCCTTCATCCATATTTCTCCTGCAGGTGACCCTGAGGTTATTGAGGCCATGACAATATTTGCTGAGCTGACAGATAAGGCAAAGTAAGATTTGGGGAGTCTTATCCCCAGTTGCCTCTGATGTATAAAGATGAATGGTGCCCATTTGGCTGCTTACATTAGAGATCAGCTTTATTGATGGAGGCGAAATGTCTGTTCTTCTAGGACGGCCATAGAGGAGAAGGACTGGAATGAGCTGGCAGAATTAATGAAGAGGAATCTATCACTGAGGAGGTAACTAATGACATGCCAGCAGTATAAGGGTACCTGCACCAGATAGTGCAGATCTTGTCTGTGGATTTCACCTTCTGAGAAAAAAGTGAGCGGAGGATAAAATATTACAAAAAAAAAAGAAATCTCATTTCCATGGTATTGCCCTGGTTCTCTTGCTTTCTTCTATGCCGGTCTCTGTACCACCTGTCCTCCTGTGATGGCTTCACATCCCATGTGATCATTGCACTGGGAAGTAACTATTCGATTGTGGTTTTTTTTTTGTTTTGTTTTTTATTTCGGACTTGCGGAAATTGCAGTAAATCCTAATCAAACTCTGCATCAGTAATTACTACAAATTACATTTAATTCACACGCAATATGCAATATTTGAAGGAGACTGTATCCAGCACGTCAAATAGATTTTGGACATGTCTCCTGTATGTGAGGATTGTGAGTGTGTGTGTGTGTGTGTACATTTCTCTGACTACACCTGATAGTCTGCATAGCTAAGAGATGGATGTCTATGTAACTGCACATACAACAGTTACCAGAACAAGTATTGTAATATATCAGTCTGGTGTTTGCAGGAGAGGATATTTGTGCCATCATTAAAACATTCATCTTCATTTTTCTATAATTTGACCAGTTTCATGTCTTGTAGATCAATCTTCACTGATGCATGCCTGGGTCCAGGAAACCTAAAGATGATAGAAATCGCTCAACAGGTAAAATCATACAGCATAAAAAACTGGTGCAATTGGGATTTATGCTGGATTATATCATATGAATTTGATGCCACCTTGTGGCCAATAGTGATCATTACAAGTTACAACCACTTTATTATATTGCATTTTTCTTAGCATGGGTGCACCGTGAAGTTACCAGGGAGCGGAGGAGCAGTGATTGGTTTGTGCAGTGACCCTAAAAAACTGGTATGTCTAATTGATATATCATAATTGCACTCAATTATAGCACAGCTCTAATTACCTAAACTGAACATTTTTCTCTGCCTCAAGGTTGAACTAAAGAAGTCCTATCAGGAGGCTGGTTTTGTGTTTTGCCCAATAGTCCCTTATTGTCCAGAAAATGCTGGTACAAGCAATGAAGCTCCAGTTAATGAAGGTTAACTCATGGTAGACAAACCTCTACAGTATGAGAATACAACATGATCTGATTGTTCAGTGAAATGCAGGAAAAGTTGGATTATATTATAAGATACATTGTAAGGTACTTTTATAAAATAAAGACTATTATCAAGTATGATCATTAAGAATGTGTGCAGCCGTTAAAATCTAGAGTTGTCTTGGATGACAAGCTATATGCTGCTTTTACAGCTCCCATAGAACTTGTCACCCAACTTTCTTAAAGTCTTGAAAAAACATGGGGAACCTGGGTGACCTTCCATACACAAAGCCAGGGGCGGACTGGGAACTTAATATGGCCCTGGAAAAAATACTAAGAGTGGCCCCATTTTGTAGTCGGGTCCAAATTGATGGAAGGCAAGGCCATCAATACCATATTCTGGCACATTATACCGCCCCAACAGAGCCAAATACCACAGCCCATCACAAAATACTGCCAGCAGCACATAATACTTCCACTGGCCGGCCATGAGGAGGGCTCAGGGGACCGGCCAATCCGCCCCTGCACAAAGCTCTCATAGATCATGTAGTCACTGACAACCCCCCGGGTTTTGTTTCTCCAGACTCTCAATGACAAATACCATGTCACTAAGAGGCGTTCTTAAAAACTCCTCATCGTAATCTACAACATTAAACATGTGTGTGCCAATTGTGCACATTTTTTAATTTATGGCACTGAACACAAATAGAATGAACCTTTTGGTTGCTGGACATTAGATTTTAAGAAAAGTATACAGATGCCAGGAGCTTCATTAGTTCTCTACACATCCATGAACCCCCAGGCTACTACTGTATTAAGCATGCACTATATTCAGTGTAATGTTTAATGGAGAGGAGATTGAAGGGGGGGGGCTCTACATCTGTACAAAGTGACCACAGCTGAAAGAAGAAAACTGCACACCTTGATAGAACTAGAGTAGCTCTCAGTTATATATGTGATGGGCACTAAAACTGCTCTCCTCGCATGGAAACTAATATCATCATATCTCCATCACTTTACCTTTTACCTTCCAGTGAACAAGCAAATTTTGAGGCTTGAGTCCCATCCAAAGACCCCGGCTCCTTCTTCAGCCATTTCTTCAGCTACGAGGAATATTCATTAATGAATTCCAGGATGGTGATCTCCTCAAAAAATTTACAACACACAAACCGCTTTAGAAGGCAGGGCCAAGGGCCAATTCAATCAAAGTATTTACCTTAATGTGACCTGTAAAGGTGAAAAAAGGATATAAATATTATAGTGACATCACGCTGTCATATTATAGTGACAGCGTGATGTCACTATAATATAATGGTTACCTGATTAAAGGGATATTTCACTTGCAGCAAATAACTGGGATACTTTGTGTAATGAGAAGTTTTACATTTTCTATATGGATTCTAATATCTCTGCTTCCTGTCATGTAGCTGTGTCTGTGTGTCCATGATATGCTCAGGACAGATGTGCATTCCACCTCAACTAAACAGTGGTATTGCCCATACTATTACATTTGTAATTAGGGGGCGCCGTTTACCTCTTTTGTCCTACTGATTGGCATCTCAAAGAATTAGCAACTTGTGGTCACCCAGAAAAAAATCTTTTCTCCTGCCAGTCGCAGCTAAACATGGAGGAGCAAGGCTGGCCTCTTCATCAGGCAACCTAAGGCAGATGCTTTAGGTTGTTTGAGCTGGTTACCCACTGGACTTCGAAGAATCCATGACTATCTATACTGAAGGTAGCATGGTGTACGAACCACCGGTTACAAGACCCAGACTTCAGGATCTTTGTTCTTTACTCCAGCTAATACACTCAATGATCCATGACAGCATCTTAAAGAGGACCTGCCACCTTTGCTGACATGCATGTTTTAATAGCTTCATGCATTCCCCATGTAATAAAAATTCTGGAGCCTCTATTCTTATGGCTCTATGTTGTGCCATTCCTTTATTATTTCTACTAGAAGTTATGACTGAATTGCTATTACAGAGGGGAGGTGACCAGTTGGGGGTGTGTACCTGCACAGTTTCACACTATCCAGTCAGTGCTGCCATTTTCATACTGTGCAGGGACACTCCCCCAACTGGTTACCACCTCTCTGTACCTATACTGCAGACTGCTAGCAATTATTTTGATGCCTGCATGAAAGACAGGATCATCCGATGAACAAGCGGGTGCACCTTTAGATGGGCAGATTGTTGTGAACGAGTGTTCGCAGGAACGTTCATTCTCAATAATCTGTCCATGTAGATCCACCATAAGAAATGTGCTGTGTATAAATGTGCGTCAATTGTCAATTGCATCTACCACCGCAGTGCACCTCTACTAGTGATTGTTTGATTATATAGTTCGCCACATCAACACAATTTGTTACCTTGTGTAGGATGGTTTTGTGGTACATGTGGTCCGCTGCAGGCATCCTCCATTGTATGCATTTTTGCTAGGGATTGCTGTTAGCAACGGACCACATGTGCAGGAATTGCTCCTCCGGCTTGATATGCGCTACAGCATTTGGGGTTTGAGCAATTTTCTGCCATTTTAGACCATGTTTTTTTCTGTGATTGTATTTGAACATTTATACCTGGAGGTGTGGCAACTCCAGGTCTGAATGTACCATTACTTACATCTTATGGTAACATTCTGGTGCACCTGTGTAGCCTGAGTCACATGAGTCATTGGTAGGTGGGGCTCACAGTCTCCTCCCTCCTCCCATTGTATGTGTGATTTCACGCTGGAGGTAACTAGGAGTAGGTTGCTGTGTGTCGGCCTATATGCTCCTTCCGCAATTGCCCAACTGCAAGGTAGGTTAGCTTTAGGTCCCGAGCCACTCTGAGATACCTTGACGCGGTGCTCGGGCTCCGGTATGTTCTTGATATAAGAATATATTGGCGAAAGTCTAATTTTAACATCAGTGTGAGGGTTTAGCTATATATTGTCAATTATAAATGTGCGTTGCCTCAATGTGAACAGTTCTGATTATGCTAATTATGCATTGGAACATGGTGAACGTTTCTTACGTTATGTTTCATCCTCTGAGGATGAGTTGGCAGGGAAAGTCTTGTTTCCAATGGAGGACAGCAGTCAGGTCCATTGTGCAATTGGAACTTGTAAAAGAACAGAGATCAACTGCTAATCAGATGTTTAAGGGCTTTGGACCCTAAACACAAAAAAATATAGATGCTTTAATTAGAAAAGACAAGAGAATCCCTGACAAAGTTTTTTGTTTCCCCTTTATCACAAGGAAGGGAGGGGTATCCCTTTAATGAAGAGGATTCTGGTACTTGGGTTAAAGCTTTTAATGTGTGACATCACATGTGAAGCAAGGGGAGCAGATGGCTCCCTTCACAGTAGTTATGCCCACATTGTGCTCACTCACAGTAAATATCCCTTCATTGTGCCCCTTTCACAGTAGTTATGCCGACATCGTGCTCCTCATGGTAGTTATGCCCACATTGCAGCCCTTCACAGTAGTTATGTCCACATTGTGCTCACTCACAGTAAATATCCCTTCATTGTGCCCCTTTCACAGTAGTTATGCCGACATCGTGCTCCTCATGGTAGTTATGCCCACATTGCAGCCCTTCACAGTAGTTATGTCCACATTGTGCTCACTCACAGTAAATATCCCTTCATTGTGCCCCTTTCACAGTAGTTATGCCGACATCGTGCTCCGCATGGTAGTTATGCCCACATTGCAGCCCTTCACAGTAGTTATGTCCACATTATACACTCTCCCAGTATTTATACCCACATTATACTCTCTCACATTAGTTGCAGTGAAGGAAATAAGTATTTGATCCCTTGCCCACTGTCAAAGACATGACCAGTCTATAATTTGTAGGGTAGGTTAATTTTAACAGTGAGAGATAGAATATCCCAAAAAAAAAAAAAACAAGAAAATCACATTGTCTAAATTATATATATTTATTTGCATTCTGCACAGAGAAATAAGTATTTGATCCCTCTGGCAAACAAGACTTAATACTTGGTGGCAAAACCCTTGTTGGCGACCACAGCAGTCAGACGTTTTTTGTAGCTGATGATGAGGTTTGCGCACATGTCAGGAGTTTTGGTCCACTCCTCTGTGCAGATCATCTCTAAATCATTAAGATTTCGAGGCTGTCGCTCGGCAACTCTGATCTTCATAAGTTTTCTGTGGGATTAAGGCCTGGAGACTGGCTAGGCCACTCCATGACCTTAATGTGCTTCTTTTTGAGCCACTCGTTTGTTGCCTTGGCTGTATGTTTTGGGTCATTGTCGTGCTGGAAGACTCTGCCAAGACCCATTTTTAATGTACTGGTGGAGGAAAGGAGGTTGTCACTCAGGATTTTACGGTACATGGCTCTATCCATTGATGCGGTAAAGTAGTCCTCTGCCCTTAGCAGAGAAACACCCCCAAAACATAATGTTTCCACCTCCATGCTTGACAGTGGGGACGGTGTTCTTTGGGTCATAGGTGTCATTTCTCTTCCTCCAAACACGGCAGGTTGAGTTAATGCCAAAGAGCTCAATTTTTGTCTCATCTGACCACAGCACCTTCTCCCAATCACTCTCAGAATCATCAAGGTGTTCATTTGCAAACTTCCGACAGGCCTGCACATGTACCTTCTTGAGCAAGGGGACCTTGCGGGCACCGTAGGTTTTTAATCTATTACGGTGTAATGTGTTACCAGGTCCTGTGACCGCTGCAGCCAATCATTGGCCTTGCCACAGTGGTACCACTGCTGTGATGTAGCTTTCAAGCTGTTGTGTCTGCTGATGTCTGTGATTGGCCCAGCAGGCCAGTGGAAGCGGACTAGGGGAAAGACCACAGATGAGTAGGGCTTCTTATGTTCAGGGGGTCAGGAGTCGGGACAACGCCTTTACAGATAGATATATATCTATACACACACACATACACATGCTCATTCACAAAAAAAGAGAACACACCAAGAAGAAGTTGTTGGAATAGAATGAAACTTTCTATGTGTAAATGTAATGATGTTATATATAAGTGATTACAATATTAGACTGAAAGGGCAGTCCTAGACAGTCTGTGGGTATCTTTCCTGCTTATCCTCAGGGTTGCTCTCCTAGAAAAAGTTGTTTTACTCTGGCAGTTGCTCACTCCAAAGGAATGGCATTTTTCCCGGATAAGAAAATCGTTTTTCACACATCCAGATTCAAAGGCACCTTCCATCAACAACAGGCAGAGCCAGACTGGACTCTAAACCAGACAAAACTACACCAGAAGGCTGCCAGATCTTAACTATTTCCTTGCCCAGATTCAGCCATGTGGGATACACCTTGCATAACACAATACTTTTAATCCTTTTAGCAATCCAACTGTTAACCCTTTGCAGTTGTCCCCGGGACATTGCACACTGACCACATGTCCACTACCTCTGCATTCAAATTCTGTGGGACATGTCTGTGCACTGCAGTGTGTCATGTGTCACCGCTGCTACATTGAAACAGCATACAGGACTTCTGTTCTCATGATCAGCGGAGGGCCGGGCAGTGGGATCTCATGTGATCAAACACTTGTCAGTTATCTTGTGCATGGATGATAATTTGCTGTAATGCAACAACCCCTTTTAAAAAAAAAAAACTAATCCTCAAAGAATTTTGGACCCAAAGGGTGGATATTCACTCTAAGTGTTAATATTAGGATGGCTGATGTCATAGCACGAGTGCTTAGTATACAATAACACAATCCCATAGTCTTCTGAATATTATCCCAGTATAGGCCAGTCATCCCAATCCTCCCTTCACATGGAAGTTTTGCAGATGATCCCATGTGATGTCTGCCATCGATCTCTGCCCATTCCATCACACCAGACGGACTTCAGCCCGGAGACACTTTGTCACATTTATTTCAGGAGACCAAAGCATGAAAGACACAATACAAAACCAGCATGTGGACTGAAAAAGGGAAGATTTTAATGTCTTTTCCTTTCAGTGGTTGCGGATCGTTCACATCTCCCTCCCTTATTAATGCTACAATGATCCTCCAAGCAGATTAGCAGCCAGCAAAGCGTAAAAAGTGCAACATTAAAATCGGTGCTATCTGCTTGCAGCGACGGCAGTCTCATCCAAGAGGTCATCTCTGGATTACGTCCCAGTTTTATCACTGCTTCTCTTAAAGAAATCTTCCCATCAGGTCTATTGGTCTTTATTCCATGAGAATGTCCATGCATAGTTGCCAGAAACCTCCCGGGAGGCAGCGACTCATCTGCAGTGGTATAATCTCTCATTATACTTATCACAGAGACTTCACTGGGGTAAAACACTGATATAATAAAACAACATAAACATGTCTTCCGCTATTCACCAGCATCAAGCAATGGGAACTGGAAGAGTCAGCCTTAAAAAGGGTTTTTCCGAGATTCTGATATTGCTGTCTTGAGGATAGGTCATCAATATCAGATCGGTGGGGCTCTGGTGCCCCGGAATCCCGCCATTCAGCTGTTTGAAGAGGCTGTGACCTCTTCCTAGGCCAGTGACATCACGTTCATCTATTCTGTGGCTTAGGCGCAGCTGAATCCCATACAAGTGAATGCGGCGAAGCTGCAATACCAAGCACGGCCAATATCCAATGGATGGCGCTGTGCTTGGTAAGCTGAAAGAAGGCCTCCTCAAACAGCTGATCATCGGGTTCTCTGAGGATAGGTCATCAATATCAAAATCTCGACAAAACCCTTTAAAGGGAGGTTGTAAACACGATTTTGCATATTAAACCAAGCATAATCCCTGGTGGTAATGGCAGAAAGTAGTAAAACTATGGCTTTGCTAATGAAATCGGTTACAGCATTCTGCCAGAAAAAAAAACATTTTTATTCAATATGTAAATGAGCTATTAAGTTCACTGAGGGTGGGCCATAATTCCTTCGTACGCGCTAGCTCTGCCTCTGTAATGAATATTCCCTCTTTCCATTGGTTGTTTGACAGAGCCAGGCATCTGAATGGTCTAGCCTGGCCCTGTAATCTCATGCAGCACCGTGCTGTATAACCTTGGCGCACACAGGACCTGGTTATTGCCCTGGAGAAATTAACTTTACTGCGCATGCACCAAGACTGTACAAGCTTGGCACTGCATGAAATTACAGGGCCAGTCTAGAGGAGAATTCAGATGCCTGACTTTGTCAGTCAACCAACAGAAGAGGGCTTATTTTAGTACTGCGGCGGAGCTAGGGTGCATTGAGGGGCTAAGGCCCATCCTGACCTAATAGCTAATTTCCATTTGAATAAAAACTGTTTTTCATCAGAATTCAGCAATGAATTTCAAAAATAAAGGTACCATTTTATTACCGTACTCTCTGCAAATTCGACCAGGCATTACGCTTTGTTTAATATGCAAGATGGTGCTGACAGACTTCCTTGAAGACCACTTTGCCGTGCTGTACCTTCATGCAACTTTTACTTTATTTTTAAGGGTCCATTCACAAATCTGCAGGTGTTTTGCGGTCCACAAATTGGACAAAGCCCAATGTGACCTACCCCTGCTCACACAGCTAATGTGATTTTTACAATGCATTAATTTAGGAAAGAGGACAAAATGCCTGATTCACAGGACTCGTGTTGGCTGCCTCTCCCGGACAGACTAGCTACATCACAGTGATTTATGGTGCAGTCAGTTCCTTTTCTGATCAGTGGTCTAATATACTGTACTCACATCGTCCTCATGCGAGTACAGTACAGTAGACCTGCAATCAGATAGGAACTGAGTGCACCATAAATCACTGATGCAATCATTTCGAGTCAGGGGTGCAGCTGTCGGTAAAGGAGATGCGGCCAACACGGGGACTGATCACAGTCGTGTGAATCAGATCTTAGGGTATGCCCACATGGTCAGGTTTCCTGATGCAGTTTTGGAAACCAAAATCAGGAGAGGAACGTAAAAGGAAAAAAGGTATAATGACAGATTGGACTTCTGTTTTTTTTAATCCAGAAGACCTCAGAAAACCTGACCGTGTGGCCATACCCTTATTTTTCTCAATTAGCTCACAGAGAATTTCCTATTCCGATATATTTTAATAAACTCCAGCCGAGTGAGCAGGACTTGGTTAGGATGGGTTCAATAAACTACAGGAGAACATACAAACCCAATGGGGAAGATTTATCAAAACTGGTGTAAAGGAAAACTGACTTAGTTGCCCATAGCAACCAATCAGATTCCACCTTTCATTTTTCAAAGCTCCTTTGGAAAATGAAAGGTGGAATCTGATTGGTTGCCATGGGCAATTTAACCAGTTTCCTATATGCCTTTTGGATAAATCTCACCCATGTTAATGAATGTGAACATCTCCTCCAACATATGCTGCATAATTTGCATCTATGTTAAAGAAAAATGTTCTGATTACAGTAAAAGTTGCATGCATGTTTGCACAGCTAAGTCAAAGTTGCCTGAAGGTTGACACTTGGATCACATAGTTGTATTTACTGTGGGTGTTCAATAACCTGTTCAATAACCTGATAAACATCAACATTTCACAAATTAAGAGTCTGAATTTTTGGTTTTTGATTGTCGTCCTTTAAATAAAAATATATATATCGTAATACTCTGTAGTACAGTGCAATAGTAACCATCTAACTGTGGTGCGTCACCTGTGCCAGAACTATAACTGGCAGGGCATTCTGGGAGTTATGGTTCTTACACAGGTAGGCAACCAATGTTTTGCTTACTGCCTGAGCTACACAACAATGTCACAAGTACAGCACATGAAGTCATGAGGCACACTACCACCATGGCGGTTTCTGTCGGCATGCAGCATGGGCCAGGCTTGGCTATAGAGGAAATTGTCCTTACCTTGGTTTGCAGTAGGTAGGTCAATACAATAAATGTGCAAATTCACAGGTAGACAAATATATAATTTACTATGACAATGAATAACAGGATGTCTCCTATTATAGCCACCAGCCTATTATAGCCACCCCTTATACCCCCTTTATAGCTCGATTTGTAGCCCTTCTATAATTCTATAGTGCCAGTCTATAGAGGACGACATACCATATCTGCAACCTACGCAGCTGCGAGGGAGCAGAGCAAGCCACAGACTGTTACTTTCAAAGAGTGACAGTAGTAGTGCCCCCTACTGTTCCTTAGATTGCATTGAAGGGACTACAATAATGACTTCCATCCATGGCTCATGATTACTAGTGGGGCGGTTTACCCCACTGAAGCTATGAAGAAGGTGCTCTTTGCCTCCCCTCCCCCATCAACGTAGTTGTAACATAAGGATTATACAGGGACTCTGGGGCACATTAAAACGCGGGTATTAATATAGCCCCATAGCTGGCAGTGGATCCGCTGAAGTTATGAAGAGGCGCTGACCTCTCCATAACTTTGGCGCATCCATCACCAGTTCTAAAT
Source organism: Rhinella marina (assembly GCA_900303285.1). NCBI lineage: Eukaryota > Metazoa > Chordata > Amphibia > Anura > Bufonidae > Rhinella > Rhinella marina. The sequence continues at coordinate 236,537 of ONZH01019777.1, read as the reverse complement.
GTAAGATAGCTTCCTAGCTGTCTTACATTTAGACCATTTTCTACGCCTAAAACAGGCATAGAAAAAGGTAAATGAGACGGTCCTACCGGCCTATCCCCTTCCCCGCTCACACCTACAATGTTAGACCTGGCGTGAGCAAGGCGAAGTCGCAATCTGCACATAAAATACACCTAATTAAGGCATATTTCAGTATAGTAAATGACCTCCTCCTGTCCAAATACTTGGCCCCTCCACTGCATCCCTCTCCCACAATAGCTACTCTCTTTAGTCCTTTTTGTAACCCTCCCCATGCGCTCTACAGCCCCTTATTGTTACTCCTGTAGCCACCTCTATAATAATGCAATTGGATTTGTGCCAATTTAGTGCCATCTGATATATACAGACACAGTGATACTGGACTGCAATCCCTGACAATGATATGATGTGTTTTATTCTTCCGCTTATTACTCAGACTCCAGTCGTAAAGAAGGACACGATAGGGAAAAAAATATCCTTAAAAATCAAGAAATACAGAGCCATCATCTTCTTTGCTGCGTCCCTTTCTGGGAAAGCCAGTGACAACCAATATAGCTGCTATTACTAAATAGCAGATCTGCCTACGTATCCAGTAATACAACAAAGCAGATAAGACTCTAGGAAAGCTGGGTGACAACCCATATAATGGTGGCCTTTATGGTCAGCTTTCTCAGGAACAGCAGCTTACCTTAAACTTTAAAGGGAATCTGGAAATTCACTGATAAACCAGGCACAATGCCTTGTAGGACCAGCTCAGCCAAATGTAATGATACCTTTCATCTAATGTGTTACTTCATTGTGGAGACAAAGTATTTTTTATCCATATGCAAATGAGCAGATAAGTGTACTGATGGCGGGCCCAAGCAACTCTGTGCACCCTTGCTCCTCCTACTTCCTTTGCCAGCTGCTCCCTCTCCTTGATGAAGATGAAGACTATGCAGGGACCTGGTCTTGTCAATCCAGAAGGAGAGGCTGGCAGAGGAAGCAGAAGAGGCTAGGGTCCACCAAGAGGCTAGGGTCCACCTTTGGTGCACTTAACTGTTGATTTGCATATGACTGAAAAGTACTTTTTCTCAAGAATGAAGCAACACATCACTAAGTGAAAGATATCATTACATTCAGCTGAGCAACCACTGGAAGGCATTGTGTCTGGTATAACAGTGAATTTCTTCGTACAAATACCTTTAAAAAAAAGTTTTTCCTGAAGTCAGAGATAAAAATTCAATATCTGGTGTCATTGTGCTATTACTATCCATCATCACCATCACATGTGCCATTTTTTGCTGCAATTTAGTGATTGTTTCAGCAAAAAAGCTGCACATGTGAATACACTGGAAATCACTGAGTCCAGGCGTTTAGATGTTTTATGTGGGAGCCCTAACATTCCCTTATCTGCTGAAAAACAAATGAAGACTCCAATAACTGTACCGTATAATTCAACTGTTAAGTTATAACATTATCTGCATTTACTGTGGCTGCTACGAGACTCTGGTTTGGGAATTGTATTATGAGCCATTGTCCAGTATAATATAATTCTTGGGATTGCTCCATTTTTAAAGGGAGTGACTATGTAGGACTATAGGGAGATTTATCAAATCCTCCACCGCTGCCCTGCAGTAGAGTACCATCCCATTGACGGAGAATGATGTATATGCAATACTGTCTGCATCCTGTGGGGGCAGCAGAGGATTTGATTTCCCTACAATCCTGCAGGATTATCTATGGAATCATCCCTCCTTGAAAATGGAGCAATTCCAAAGGTAACATGATATTAGAGAATTGCTTAAAATGCAATTCCAAAATAACATTTTTAAAATGGATGCAAATTGGAGCTTCAGTCTGAATTCCACAGGTATTATCCCTCAGGAGCTATGTAGCAATTAGTTGTCCATCTGCCCCTTTAATTTATATATGTTACACCCCCTTCCCCCAGCACTTCCACCAGGAATGTACTGCAGTGGATTATCTGTTTTGCAGCACCTCACACTTTACCACAAACAACCCCATCCTGCATAGCTTAATCATATTGATGTATACAATGAGTTTACAGACAAGATGCGGCTGAAATGCAAAATAAACCTATGTCACTTCATGGGCTCAGTAGATAAATATGGAAATGTAACGTATGCAGTGACCAGTCCTATATCACTGGGTTGGTAGGCTGCATCTGGATCCAGACACATGAGGGCAGCAACAGAACATCATATCTGGTACAACCTCAGAAGCCTTATATTATGGGCAGCACAGAGTATTTCAGGAGAAGAGTGAGGTTGGTAAGGGCAGGAAAAATGTTATGATGCAAGGAGGGGAATGGAGACAAGTGAGAGTTACATAATGGAATGAGCAGGTTCCCCCCAAGCGCGGAGGATTTCAGGAGAAGACCTATATTATATGAGGAGAGACAAGTGAGTTACATAGTGAAAGGAGCAGGTTTCCCCAACAGCACAGAGTATTTCAGGAGAGGCGTGTGCTGATTTTGTAGGACATGATAGTCCAAGAGTTATATCGTGGAAAAAAGCAGGATCCCCACGCAACACAGAGTACTTCAGGAGAGACGTAGGATGATGTTAAAGGGGATCTCTGGTTGAGTTTTTTCAATTGCCCAGAATACCCCAAACACTACACCTTCTGCCCTGTTTACCTGTCAGCATTTTCCTTCCCCCTCTTCTTAGCTTCAGGCTAAATGCACATGATTGTGTGCGGATTGTACGCACAAATTTGCATGCGGAAAATCTGCACCGTAGGTCAAGCACATTGTATTCTATGAGAATTTGAAATTCTCAAGTACACGATGCAGATTTTTTCTATGCTGATTTTGACCTGCGGTGCAGATTTTTAAATCCACAGCATGTCAATTTATTTTATTTTTACTGACCAGATTTTTGCTTAGGAAAATCCACACCAAATACGCATGCAAATAATGCGGATTGTCTGCACGGATTTTCCTACGAACACCTGCAGATTTCAGTGCGGATTTTCACAACATAAATCCTGAACGTGTCCATGTACTCTCACTGCCTCCTGTAGGGATGTTTACATGAAGAACTTTCGGTTTTCATCAGCTTCCTGTTGGATTTTCTAACCAAACCTAGCATGCTTTGTTCTGCAGTGTTCCACAGGGTTTTGTTCTGCCTGCCACACTGTTCCCTCTGCAGTAGTCATACCCCCTAGACCTCCCCTCTCCATGTTAGTTAGGCGGAGCAAGCCATGTGAAACATACCAGAGCAAAGCATGCTAAATTTAGTAATCAAACCCAACAGAAAGCCAATGAAAACAGGAAGTTCTGCATGTAAACATCCTGCCAGGATGCAGTGATGCCAAGAACAGGGGAAGGAAAGTGCTGACATAAAAAAAAACAGGTAAGTGGAACAAATAAAATATGCAGTGTTTGGGATACTTTGGGCAGAAAAAAATGTATAGTTCTGAAATCCGAGAAGGACAGAGGCAGTACCATGATGTAAGAACAGGCAGGGAATGATATAGTGGGGGAGCAGCATCTCCAGCAATGTTTTACTATTTCAAGATAGGAGCATGCTGAGTGATATCCTTCAGGAAGGTTTATAAACCAGTAATAGTTTATCACTCTGCTGTACTGGTGCTGGACCATACTAACCAGGGATCTATCTAGCTCAAACCTCCCCAAGTGAGGACTGGACACATAACATCATGAAATGAAGACTAGGAAGACGTTAACTGTGTGTCAGATCAATACCAGGAAGCTCCACGGACAGGATAAGCTGTATACTGACTCACAGACAATGAGGTTATACTTGTATAAATTGCAGATTCATGCCCTGTTGTACTCCCAACAGGTAGATATCAGTTTAATATACAGCTCTATCACTCTGACCTGATAAATATTAATTCTCAACAAAAATATCTATTAGAAACCTCACATATGTATATATATATATATATATATATACACACACACACATATTAGGCAAAACATGGAATACATTGGTATATTTGGGCGGCGTCTGATGCTTTGCCTGCATTTGCATCCGGAGGCGATATGTTCTACAGTTTGATAAATAGCTTGGTCCATCCCACATGTCATTCTTGGAGTAAAGTCTCTCTCCAGTTAAATCCACCGGTTGGTCCATGAGTTAAAGGAAGTATTGGAGGATCATTCAGCTGCCATAGACCAGACTCTCCCAGTTCTTCACAACAGCAAAATCCTAGGTAGGGGATCTGTAATGAAATGCGTACACAAGATCAGAGCCACATACATCCCTCATGTACTAAAGTAACGTATACATGTGAGCATAAAGATGCCTGAGGGTTTAAAAGGCTATTCCCATCCTTCAAAATGATGGCATATTGCTGGGACCCACATGATCCTGAGAACAATGGGGACAGTATGTTGAATGAGCACTGTGGCCCCTTCAATGTTTGTCCCCGTGCAGCTGCTCTGTGGCCCCTTGCTATACAGGGAACTTTAACTGGGCTTATGTACTTGCATAGAGCTGTGGGGAAGTTCCCCTGCAAAGCAGATGACTAGGATGCTCCTGTGCAGGGAAGGGCAATGAAGAGGCCACAGCCCCTTCATTCTCAAGATTAATGGGGGTCTGAGAGGTCTGACCTCCATTCTAGCAATATGCCATCACTTTATAATACACTTTTAGGCACAAATTCATCAGGTCTACCAAGGAGGAACCAATACCAAGAAACTGCCACAAATTGACAGAGGGGAGGAGCCTTAATAAAAGGATGGGGCCTGTGGAGTTTAAATGCCCTACAGAAATAGTTTGTAACTGGAGGTTGTCTTGTGTGACAACTCCCAGCATGTAGTAGTTCTGGTCTTGAGCTGCAAACCATTTTGTCCCAGCGTGTTAGGCTAGATTCACATCACCATTTTGTTTTCTGTTCTTCTGATCCGTCAGAAGAACCGAAAACAAAAACAAAATGTATCCTTTATTTAGGTATCTGTTATGCCATTTCTGCCAGAGATATGTTATTTTAGATGGAAGAAAAAATCCTCCATGAAGGGCGGTTGGAAATGGCTAAAACGGATGCAAAATGAGCATAACAGATGCTTAAAGGGGTTGTCCGAGTTATGAAAAAAAAAGATATAGTACTGTAAATCTGATGGGCAGCAATATATAACTAAGTTAAGCAAGCTTTAGGCAAAAAAAAACTATATTTCCTCATTTCCCTGGTTCTCTTCTGGCCTTTGTTTACATGAAGTAATAACAATCTTTGCCCCTCCCCCTTCCTGCTGTGCAAAGGGAGTGAATACAAGAGCTGACCTGAGTGACATGTCTGCTGGAATACTCAGCAGCATGTTGTATGTGTAGGACTACAAGTCCCCGCTGTACAATGACACTGCTGATACACACAGGATCTTCCCCCTACCTGTTCTTGTACAATACAATACTCTCCAGATCAGCTGCTGTGTCAGTTCTGTGTCTGTAGGGTGAGGAGGGCAGATCCTGTGTCTCTTTACATCTGCAGCTACTGTTGTAAAGCCTTCAGTGTGTTCTGGCTGAAGGGGTTAATGTTTTATCTGAAAGAATACAAGGAGAGAGCAGATAGCAGCAGCGGCAGAGCCAGGGGGTGTGGCCAGCACAGTGACGTCTAGTGTACAGGCTGTTATCACTTGGTGCACGAATACAAGATTAGCAGGCAGGGAAGGTGACATCACAGGTCATGTGACCCTGAGTGAAATCTGATAAACCAGCAAGTTTAGAAGCAGAAAGAGTATGGAAAAGCTGTTGTATTTGACTAGTTAGAAACATACAAAGGACAAAAAAAATAACTCGGACAACCCCTTTAAAGTACAGGATCCGTTTTTTTGTTTTCTGTTATTCTGATGGATCAGAAGAACGGAAAATGAAACAGTTTTTTCTAAACCTACCCTAAGATGAATAGTGAATGCTTGCTCTCAGGTGATTACCTTTCTGACGACCTGCACAAAGTCCTTGGAGTTCTGCGGCGTGAGACCCTGTAGCTGTCGGGTACAGGCCTCCAGGGAAGAGGCATGGGCAACAATGAGCATGTTATCACCTGAGGAAGAGGAAACATCTGAGACACTTATTTTCCTCAACTGTAAAAAAAGTCACAAATACTGAAAATGATTATACATTAGCATAACTAGCGCTCCACCTATATCAACAATAAAGAGGCTCTGTGTCTTTAATTAGTGTAAAAGCTAACTCCGCCCAATAAGCATGATTAAAGGGAATCTGTTAGCTCTGAAACACCCTCCAAACTACAGTAAGTAGTGTATAGTGTAAGTGATGTAGAGTCCGGTTATATAATTTTTATCTTCATACTCACTTCCATTCTGACTCTGTGCTCTGACAAAAAATTATTTAACACAAACCAGCAGTAAAATGCACTCAGTGGACTCCAGTGCTCACTCACATAATGGAGAGAACTCAAAGAAGAGTCCTCTCAATGCATTTTACTGCTGGTTTGTGGGAGCACAGCATCAGAATGGAAGTGATAAAACTTACATAATCGGATTCAGCATCACTTACACTATACATCTCTTACTCTAGTTCAGGGGGTGTTTCGGAGCTGACAAGTTCCCTTTAAAGGGGATGTCTCACCTCAAACATTGGTGGTATATCGCTAGGATATGCCACCAATGTCACATAGGCTCTATCTCTAGAATGGAGTGAAGGACAGCGCAACACACATGTGTGGCCGCCCTCCATTCTTTTCTATAAGAGTGCAGAAAAAAGCCGAGAGGCACACTTAGCTGTATTCGGAAGTCCCACAGAAATGAAAGGAAAACGTATTGTGCAAGCGCAGGCACCACTCCATTCACTTCTATGGAACTGTCAGAAATAGCTTGGCTATTTTTGGTACTCCTATTGAAATGAATGGAGGGCTGCCGCACATGAGTGGCGTGCTCTTGTTCACTTCGGGAGCTCCGTTCTAGAGACAGACGCAGGTCCCAGAGGTGGCACACGCATCTATCTGACATTGGTGGACAGAGATGTACTGGGAACTTAAAGTGATCATGGAAAAAAAAACTGGCGATCATTCATCCCCAGATAGAGGGGATGACTTCTACATCTACATTCAGCTCTACTGTGACTAAATGAACTGACAATGATCAGGAAAGAACGCTTCTTTCCCGATCATTGCACTGAGCATTGGGGTCCTTGGTCTATAATCATATAAACTGCAGGCTGGATCTTACCTTTACTTCTACATTCACTCAGAATGTCCTTTGTCACTTGGTAACTGCGGTTCATATACGTTTCATAGGTCTCTGACACCACAAGCTTACTGATTGGAATGTGAGGTCTGAAGAAAATATATTACATGTTACCACAAAATCCTATGAAAATCTCTTTTTGGTCCCGTTAAAAGTATGCCCCCTAGTGTGTGGTATTTAATAGAACATTCATACTTGCCTGCTCCTTGCTGTTAGGTAATCTTCTGGTCTCTGACTTTTCTAATCTCAGCCAGGGTACAGATGAGTCACATGCACCACTGCAGCCACTAACTGGCCTCAGTGGTTACCCGTCCCCAAGCAGCACGCCATAGTGTGGTCACCATTTATTGGCTTCAGTTGTGCAGGTGTCCCTGTCTGTACCCTGGCTGAAAGTAAACAGGGAGACCAGAAGATTTCCGAACGGAGCCATGGCACAAGACAACAGCAGCGAGGTGAGTATGATTCTTTAATTTGGTACCACATGCTAGGGGGTCATACTTTAAAAGGGACCAATTCCTGGAAAACCCCTTTAAGTTATGTGACGTCCATTGATATTCTATTATATTATAGTGTCTCCTACACAATTTAGTCAAGGTGCTGGTTCTCCTTAAACATTGTCAATAAGTCTCCATACCATGGAGCGCTGCTAAAAAGTCTCTATACACAACCAAGGAGAGCCAGCCCCTTGTCTAAGCTGCATCCAAGGCATTGCACTCAGCCAGACAGGATCTTACTCCATACTGATGAGGGTCAAGCAACCCTCAATCCCCCCCCCCTTCCTTTTCCAAACAACTGTCTACAGGTTGGCTTGGCTATTTTCCCTTTTCATGTTCCAAGGCTTGTGAAAAAGTCTGACTTTGACTCATAAGGTGCCACTTTCTGAAGGTGGCAATAGTGAGATGGTTCTCCTTCCCTGGGAGATACCTCTTTGCATGTCTCCTACACTGAATAACACACCTATTGGCATTTCCATGCAATGTTACTCCATCTCCTACTGCTAGGACTATGGGTTAACCTGCACCATAGTTCTGGTATTCTGTTCAGCTGGGCATTCAGAGGATTTTCCCAAGGGATGGGTTAAAAAATAAAATTATGAAGCTTTGGCCAGACTTGGAGTATGAAGTACACTGCACTTCCCCCTATCATCATAGCTCCTACATACTACAGTAGGTTGAACAGAGGACGCAGCTTCTCAATATCGAGGTGAAAGGTTCCTAGTCTACTCTCTCTAGAGAAGATGGGGATCCTTTCTCCCCAAATATCGGAAGCCCCATCGTCTGCTCAACAATGTACTGTACAGCCCTTGGCAGCCGTAGCAGCACTCAAGCAAGTGTTTTCTCCCAGTGCTAGGACAGGAAGGGCAGGCTGTATTTTATAGTACAGCAGATTCTGTGGAAAGAGGATGCAATTGCCAATGTTTGAGGAAAAAAGCAGCCACATCCTCTGCTCAGCAGAATCTTCTGTGCTGTGCACAGTCTCTATATAATATACTCACTGACATACTGAAAAACACACCAAGAAGGAATTGTTGGAATGGAATAAAGCTTCCTATATGTGACTGTAATGATGATATGTGAGTGATTAAAATATTAGAGCAAAAGTATAAGTTTATACATGAGATACGTTTGGACATGGAGGTATACAGATTCTGTATAATATCCAGCTCCACAACAAAGATACAATTGAAGCGATCGCCAGGAGTCCTCCATACTCGAACCCTGCCATTGTGGGAACCTGAACTCATCACTAAATCACCTGAAAATGGTCCAGGCAGAGACAGGAATGTGTAGATGCACCTATGTATGGAATATGGACAACAAAACTATGGTAGCTACTTGTGCTTGATCAAATGGTCCTCTTTATTGGTGGTCTGTCTGGGCTGTCTGGAGCCTGTTCACCATGTGCCCTCACCTAATCACTTCTCCCAACACATCCTAACAGCTAGATCAGCTAGATGGAAATTTATAAAAACAACCATCCTGCCTCTCTCAGTCCAGTGATTTGCCCCCATCTAAGTCAACTGGGAAAATGTCTTCAAGTACATTGTAGAGGCATGTTTAGCAGTAAATGATAACTCACCAAAAAGGACACTACCCAAAAGTAGCCTCTGAGAGCTTTTTTATAGGACAGTGAGGGAAGCACTTCTATGCCCTCTTGTGGCAAGATGCAGACCACAGTGGAGAGTCAGTAAACTGGCAGGTTGGTACACAGGCAGAGAAACAGAACAGGTTACCTTCACTAGTAACTAGCAAGCTATGTAACCTAAAGCTCAGATACCCTCACCAAGAGGAAGGTGCCTTAAGTACCCAGTAGTGCCCAGCCATTGGCTGGCGAATACAAGGGTGTACCTGCACTGGCCTTTTAAGACCCACTGGACCCACTGGACCTGGAGGATAGGGCAGGTCATGGCCTGCAGCAGGAGAGCACAGGGAATGCTAATGGCCAGGCCCACTGCCAGTGGGGAACAAGCAGATCCAGACTGCTGGGCAACAGAGCACCCAGTCTGGTGAGTGATGCCATGCTCGGGCCTGCTCAGAGAATTGGGGCAGCAGCAGACATGGGCCAACAGCATCACATAACCATTTACATATCTGCCTGAAACATAACTGCAAGCTAGGTTTTAAAGCAATCTGACATATCTATTTCAATGCGTTATTTTTTGTCAGTGATTGTACAGTTACAGTTACCATGTAATACCACCATACAAATGCCAAATAATACCTCTACATCATTGCTTCAACATAATGTCTGAATAATACCACTATACTACTACCAAATAATACTTCAACACTAAAACATACACTACCGCAACATGCTGTCTCAGTAATACAACCATAATGGTACTGAATAACAAACAATGTACAAAGACCAATATTACCACCATACAATGACCATATAGGCTTCTGCAAGCTACATTAGTGAATACAGATAAATCCAATGACTCACAGTTGACGTCTACTCTGAATGGAGTCTTACTTTCCCTTCTCCACCCGACCCAGACTGTCATGATGACTCTCAACCGTAGATTTTGTTACCCAAACATATTGTTACATTAGCTTGTCCAGGAACCTCCCCACCTAATACCCACCCTCTACACAATCTTCCTTCCCCTTTAACAGCACCATCCTGGTACTTCATCTGATATTATGTCTGCTGCTCCCCTAGGTGACCCCATAACTATATTTACCACCCACAGAAATTAAACTGATTATAGTGCCCACACAATAAAAATGTCTTCTTCTGTGACAAACACAGTAAGGGTGCCTCCCTTTGCATCCCATACAATAACAGTGTTCTCTGTGTCCACATACAGTAATAATTCCCCCCAAGTGGAAATAGAGCCCTTTAATATCCCACAGACAGTAGCAGTGCCCTGCTCACACCAATAGTGCACCCTTAGTACCTCACACATAATAAAAATGCCTTCCACATGCACCCTACACAATAATAGTGTCTGCTTACTTCCCCTTTAGTACCTTAAACAGTTAAAAGTTGAGCAAGTTATGCAATATTTTCACTGGAATAGGTTGGTAAATGCATACTGCACCAAAATCTCCCCTATATTTGTGTTTTCATGGTATTATGCAATATTGTGCTGTCCCAGCTAGAATTGATTTAATTGCATCCCGTGTTATATCTGCTATTTACTATACTTAGTGTGTTGCTGCCATCTAGTGGCCAGTGTTATATTTGGTTTTATGTAAGTTATCTATGCTGTAATTTACATGGCATTCATCTTATACTTTCTTGCCTTCTGTGAACATGCATTCTGTGTCCTTCAGTCTTTTCCTGATTGTCAGAGATGCTTCACAGAACTGGACAGAGGACTTTCCATTGATTTCCTTGAGGGCATATCCTTTGCATCTCTCACTGGAATTTTACATGCAACTAGTGTCACTAGAGGAATGATTATAGCAAGTTTACTATCTTCCATTGCCTGTAAGAGATTGCCACTTACACTTATGAGAGACTTCTCTCACATACATAGGTGGCAGAATAGGTATAGATGCAGTTTTCCATAGACCATAGCACAGGTAAATACATAAGTAATTTAAAAGAATAAGGACAGACTGAATTTTAAGAGCTTACAATCTATTGGCAGGTGAGTGGTTTACCTGTATGTTGTATCAACACTGAGATTTGCAGACGCCAATTCGGCCGGGGTGAGCCAAGCAGGGAGGGTAGTACCAGACACCCACTTGGTCCATTCAAACAAGCCTGGCTCAATGCGGATTTTGCCCTTATTGTCTTGTTTGAGCCCTGGAAGATGTGAGATGTATAGATCGGTGTTGGAGGCGCAATGTTAATATCAACCATGGTACATTAAGAATCTGCTGATTTACTGTTAAATAAGTATACAGGCCATCAAGTTTTTACACCAAGCACTACCAAAAATACTAAATCCTTACAGTACATGATGCCACACTGAAGCACATTACGGGGACTATTAGGATTGTGTCAGTAACCAACAAAATATTCTATGCAGATGTAGATGTGATTGGAGTATAAGACATCATGTAACTTAAAGGGGTTGACTAGTCAGAATAGCCTCTGTCCACATGTCCTATAAAGACGCCATATAGGGGTCTCTGCTCGGGATGCCCTTGAATGAGCTAAAGCAGAGAATTCTGTGGACAACATGGTGGCCACATTTTTCATGAGTGCCATGTAATACTATATTTCCCCTGATGCGACAGATTGAGCGCAGTTAGAGAAGCCGTGCAGGGGTTAGTCACTGGACATCTGGTTGGCGCATTCATTTTAAGATCAGTATGTATTGTATATATAGTTATAAATCGATACCTATGAGGTAGGGGTCAGGGTCACGTAACATATATTAAGTGAAAAAGCAAAAAATAAGTGACTCCTAAAAGCAAAGTTTATTAAATATCCGATAAAAAAGAACTATATAGTAAATATCTCTATATTTCTCACTCCTTTAGGGTGAGCTAGGGATCTAGCAGGTTAGGTTCGGGGACAGGGCACCCCCACCATCAGGGGGCCTCCCTGGGCACAGGGCTACGATTAGGGCCTTACAGGGATTATCCTGTTGTGCACCCCATCCCAACCTCCCTTTCTTTTCTTTCTGATATTTACTATTTAGTTCTTTTTTATCAGATATTTAATAAACTTTGCTTTTAGGAGTCACTTATTTTTTGCTTTTTCACTTAAGATCAGTATGTGCATTAGTCATTGTTGATTTTGACAATTTCATAAATCCCAGCTACGTGTCAATTACCTTCTTTAAGAAAGCAAGTGTTGCAGAGTACTGCATGCAGAAATAGGGGGGTAATTCATTAAGACTGGAGTTTTAGGAGGTGGGGGTAATTTATTAAGACCGGAGTTTTAGGAGGTGGGGGTAATTTATTAAGACCGGAGTTTTAGGAGGTGGGGGTAATTTATTAAGACCGGAGTTTTAGACACCGATCTTAAAACCCCTTTAGTTGGTGGTAGATGTGCCAAATTTATGTAGAGGCGCCTGCCTCTATATAACTTCAGCCTATCCACTGCCTGTCTAAATCTTCGCCTGCTCACTTGCTGCCGTAGATTTAGACCATTTTCTAGGTCTAAAACTGGTAGAAAATGACAAATGAGAGGGACCTGCAAGCACGCCCCCTTTCCCGCCAGGTCCCTTTTTTTAGACATGGCGTGAGCGGGGAAAAGTCGCAGATTGCAGCGCAAATACTCCAAAAAGTGTTGTATATCTGTTAGTAAATGACCCCCAGGAATTTTACACAGCACTGGTAGTGAACCTAGCTTAAGCCATTGCCACCTACCTGTCAACCAATGTGGCTGACAGGACACAGCTAATGATGATGGCAGCTACCATGAGGACTGTGGTCATCACTGAACTACTCACCTTTCAGTATGTTGTGTGCAGTCTGGACACAGCGCAACGATGGGGAACAATATACAAAATCTACAGCAGTGTTACTCTCCAGCAAAGCCTCTCCTGTAATACAGATAATGACGTTCAGTTATATCCTCAGCCCCTCGTATTCACCTTATATACACCTATGCAACATGAATAAGAAGATGTAGACATACAACCAGCTACATGTTAGATATTGCCATAACCATTGGAGATTTTCATGCATCTATATGACTATTTATTCTGGTGCTGGATTACAGGAGTGGAACATTTTGGTGAACCTCTTTAAATGAGCTCCACCGCATGTAAACCTACCTCTATATGGTGATATTCCTGTAATACACCAATTAATAGTGGCAGCAAATAAGAATCTGTTCTATAGACATGTCTGCCACCTACACTTCCATGATGAATCTACTGCAAATATACAGTGCCTTGCGAAAGTATTCGGCCCCCTGGAACTTTTCAACCTTTTGCCACATTTCAGGCTTCAATCAAAAAGATATAACATTTTAAATTTTTGGTGAAGAATCAACAAGTGGGTCACAATTGTGAAGTGGAACGAAATTTATTGAATCATTTAAACTTTTTTTGTAATAATAAAACTGAAAAGTCGGCGTGCAAAATTATTCGGCCCATTTACTTTCAGTTCAGAAAACTCACTCCAGAAGTTCATTGAGGATCTCTGAATGAGCCAATGTTGTCCTAAATGACTGATGAAGAGAAATAAAATCCACCTGTGTGTAATCAAGTCTCCGTATAAATGCACCTGCTCTGTGATAGTCTCAGGGTTCTGCATCATGAAGACCAAGGAACACACCAGGCAGGTCCGTGATACTGTTGTGGAGAAGTTTAAAGCCAGATTTGGATACCAAAAGATTTCCCAAGCTTTAAACATCCCAAGGAGCACTGTGCAAGCGATCATATTGAAATGGAAGGAGTATCAGACCACTGCAAATCTACCAAGACCCGGCCGTCCCTCTAAACTTTTATCTCAAACAAGGAGAAGACTGATCAGAGATGCAGCCAAGAGGCCCATGATTACTCTGGATGAACTGCAGAGATCTACAGCTGAGGTGGGAGAGTCTGTCCATAGGACAACAATCAGTCGAACACTTCACAAATCTGGCCTTTATGGAAGAGTGGCAAGAAGAAAGCCATTTCTCAAAGATATCCATAAAAAGTCTCATTTACAGTTTGCACAAGCCACCTGGGAGACACACCAAACATGTGGAAGAAGGTGCTCTGGTCAGATGAAACCAAAATCAAACTTTTTGAAAACAATGCAAAACGATATGTTTGGCGTAAAAGCAACACAGCTCATCACCCTGAACACACCATCCCCACTGTCAAACATGGTGGTGGCAGCATCATGGTTTGGGCCTGCTTTTCATCAGCAGGGACAGGGAAGATGGTTAAAATTGATGGGAAGATGGATGGAGCCAAATACAGGACCATTCTGGATGAAAACCTGTTGGAGTCTGCAAAAGACCTGAGACTAGGACGGAGATTTATCTTCCAACAAGACAATGATCCCAAACATAAAGCAAAATCTACAATGGAATGGTTCAAAAATAAACGTATCCAGGTCTTAGAATGGCCAAGTCAAAGTCCAGACCTGAATCCAATTGAGAATATGTGGAAAGAGCTGAAAACTGCTGTTCACAAACGCTCTCCATCCAACCTCAAAGAGCTCGAGCTGTTTTGCAAGGAAAAATGGGCAAGAATTTCAGTCTCTAGATGTGCAAAACTGATAGAGACATACCCCAAGCGACTTGTAATCGCAGCAAAAGGTGGGGAAACAAAGTATTAATGCAAGGGGGGTGAATCATTTTGCACGCCCCACTTTTCAGTTTTATTATTACAAAAAAAATTTGTTCCACTTCACAATTGTGACCCACTTGTTGTTGATTCTTCACCAAAGATTTAAAATGTTATATCTTTTTGTTTGAAGCCTGAAATGTGGCAAAAGGTTGAAAAGTTCCAGGGGGCCAAATACTTTCGCAAGGCACTGTATATCTATATTCTAGAAGTGACCCAAAATGTGTGAAAATAAATCCCTAAAACTCACCGACAAGTCTTGCTTGCGTGCATCCGAACACAGTTATCGGGGCGTCCTTTTCATAGTCTCTATATCCACCGCTTCTCTGTGGTAAGCTGGGGGGCATATTCAGGTTTGTCCGGATGTAACGACCTGTAAGTGCCCAGAAAAAAAACAAGATTGTTCAAGGAGAAGACCTGGAATGTACCAATTTAGGTTACTTTCACATTAGCGTTTTTTTGCGGATCCGTCATGAATCTGCAAAAACGATTCTGTTACAATAATACAGCCGTATGCATCTGTCATGAACTGATCCAGTTGTATTATGTCTTATATAGCCATGACGGATCCGTCATGAAAGTCAATTGGAGGACGGATCCGTTTTCTATTGTGGCAGATTGTGTCAGAGAAAACGTCCCCATTGACTTACATTCTGTGTCAGGACGGATCCGTTTTGCTCCGCACTACATCGCAGACAGAAAAACGCTGCTTGCAGCATTATTCTGTAAATGTAATGGAATGCATCCTGGTGCACTCCGTTTCGTTCAGTTCAGTTTTGTCCCCATTCACAATGAATGGGGACAAAACTGAAGCATTTTCCTCCATTATTGAGATCCTATGACGAATCTCAATAGCGGAATTGAAAACGCTAATGTGAAAATACCCTTACTCCTAAGATAAAATGACCTGGAATCGTCAGCCCTGAGGCGCCCTCTTGTGGTCAGTCTTAATATTCTATTCCTACATTGGTTATATGCAAAGAGGTATCTTCCAAGAAAGAGAACCATCTTGCTAGCGCCACCTTGTGGAAGTGGCTCCCTAAGAGTCAAAATCTGACTTTTTAACAAACCTTGGAAAATGACAAGTGAAAATGCCAAGCCAGATATCCGTCCATAGACAGCTGTATCGGGGAAATTGCCCCTCGTCAGTATGGAGTAGGGTTCTGGCTGGCTAAGTGCAATGCCTCAGAAGTATGTCTTTGCATATTTCCCATGGAGCATTGCCAATAATCTCAATACCATGGAGTACTTCCAGTAAGTCTCCATACAGGATTGGCCTCCAGCACCCTGCCTAAGCCTCCATCGGTTACAAATGCTGCAGGGTCGCAACAACTAATAGGTCCCATAGGGTTTATGAGCTTCCCACAGATGCTGTATGGAGTATATCTACTCTGATTGGGTAGATGTCCTCACTGTCGGCCTGGCATTCCATTCATGAACCAGAACTGTTTGTTCTTCCCAGGAAGAAAATTACTATAATTAATACCATGTATATTTTATCACATTTACCTTTTGCATCAAAACACTGCGACAGCCAATATTTCCCGAACACCACGTCCATTCGCTCTCCGTGCCGGCATACAAACAGACATCGCTTCTTGGGGCCTGGGTGACTGTTGAGTCGCAGAGGCTGGATGAGGAGACACACATCAGGGTTACACATGTTATAGAAGGACTCCAGAGTTAGAAGACCCTTACATTGTTCTCAAATTGTACAAAAATGTGCATTATATATATATATATATATATATATATATATATATATATTTTTTTTTTTTTTTTTTTTTTTAAATTAAAGAAAAAAGTTCCCCTTCCCCTCCCCCAGCCTATCCAACCCAATTCAATTTCTACAAAGTGCAAAGAACACAGCCGATGAGGATGTGCGGCCCATTAGGCGCTGCAACAATGTAACAAACAACAAAACATTGTTTCTCCAAATCTTACAAATATACACATAGAAAGAATGTGTTTTGGGTTTTTATGACCAGAAGGTTTCGCTTACAGATGAAGATCATTAGGTTTTCATTTGCTTACATGAGACGCTGAGTGACACCCAAATACCACATCTGTCTTTTATCTCGCTTGTCGCCCACGTGTTGGTATTTAGTGATATTTCCTTTCCACCCCCTCACGTCTCCTGACCTGTGACTCCTGGCGGAGGGGATCAAAGGGACCTCACTGCCTGACAAATAACTGACTTTAAATCTCTAGTACTGATAATAGAGGACTACTGTTCTGCATTTCATCATTGGATTATGGCAGCGGAGCATTCTAGACCCCTCCCCCCCAACCTTCAAATGCATTCATAATAGTAAAAATAATCTTTTTTTTGTCTAGAGCTCCTCTCAGTCCTGCTGTATTCTGGTCAGTAGTCCCTGCATGACCACTACACAGTGTATAGTTCTGTCTGCTTCTGGCTCTGTACACAGCTGATCAGTGGGGGTAACAGATGTCAGACCCCCACTGATCAGATATTGATGAACAATCGTAAGGATTAGAAAACACATTTAAGCCGTACATAGAGAAGTAAGGGCCCCATATCAAGGATCAAACCAGGCCCCCCCCACACAGGACAGAAGAGTTTCTGTCTAAACCCCTTTCAGTGACCCTTGGGCCATTTTTTCCACTGCTTCATTTGCTAAAATTTGTTCCTTCAGAGGGTAGAGTCCTGGCCAAGTTTTCACCCCCAGTAGAAGAGAGGATGATCCCAACTAAGACTGGGCCTTCTCTTGCCCTAGGCCCCATAGCAGTCGCATGGTCTGCCGCTATGGTAGTTATGCCTCTGTCCCCATACATGCGCAGTACCGGATAAACATGTATGGGGAGCGAACGACTAATAAAAAGTCTGGAGAGTAAAGGACTAGGTGCTTTGAATTTTAATGCCTGATCCTTTAGGAGATATGCTGCCACAAGAGGTGTTTGGCGACACCTTTACCTTCCACTGAATACACATACAAGATCAGCCAAAGCGATTATGTACAGTATTTGTGTGGGGAGCCAGGGGAGAGCTATAAATGACAGATAGGCCGACGAACACTGAAAAAACTAAAATATTACAGAATGATCTAGATAAGCTGGCAGCATGGTCAAAAACATGGCAGATAAAATTTACCGTTGATAAAGTAAAGCTCCTAAGCCACTGTATTCTTATTACTGCATACACATTAAATGGAGTAAAACTGGGGACAACAGAACACGGAAAAGATGGGAATTCTGGTTACACATAGGATAAGCAGCAGTACTCAATGTCAGCCAGCAGCTCTAAAAGCAGATAGGATTTTAGGGTATATAAAAGGAGAGAGAAAAAAATCTGTGATCCCAGTGTAATATTCCCCCTTTATAAACCCCTTGTAGAGGCTGCACCTTGAACATGTGATTCCGTTTTTAGCTCCATATACTATAAAGGATATAGGAGAGCTAGAAGAGGTTCAGAGATGGGCGACTAGATTGTTAAATGGGATGGAATGAGAGCAGGGCCGGACGGGGAAATTAAAGTGGCCCAGGAAAAAAATTCTAAAAGTGGCCCCAATTTGTTGGCCAGTCAAAATTGACAGATGGCGGGCTAACACAAGCCACAAGTAGGCGGGGACAACAGAAGTAGGTGGGGCCAACAATACCATAGTGCAGCACAAAATACTGCCTTGGCAAAACCAAATACCACAGTGCAGCATAAAATACTGCCCTATCACCACCTTGTGGACAGTGAATTCAGGAGGGTACCTGTGGCTACTGGCCAGGTGCATAAGTGAATGATGCTTCTAGATTGATTAATGCTGAGAGCACCAGATCATTATGTACCTGGCTAGTGGCCGTGAGGAGGGCACTGGGAAATTTCCCTGTAGGGTCTGTGGCCAATCCACCCCTGAATGAGAGTCTTAAAAAATCAACCCTGCTCAGCTTGGAAAAAAGACAACTTAGAGGTGATCTCATTCACCTGTATAAATACATATGGGCTCAATATAAAGAACTTGTGCATGATTTATTAATTCCAAGGACTTTACAAAGGACCATGTGGAGGAAAGAGACATCTAAATATGAAAGGGTTCTTTACAGTTAGAGTAGTCAGACTGTTATGGATATGAAGACTGAAGACATGAAGCCATTACAAGATGGCGCTGGCTCCGGGACCACTCCTGCTCTTATCTGTAGTTTACATTCCTTAGCTAGACTAGATGCGCAGAAGTGAAACTTTATTTTGCATTACTAACCAATAAAATATACTCTAACCCTCAGGAGAGGATTTACCCCTCCCTGGGGTATATAACCTTTGTACCCACCTCTAATAAACGAGAACCTCTTTGACCCTACCAGGTGTCAGTGTTGTTTCTTCCATGCATGTAAAATCGTAGGATTACTTTAATTTGGAGCAGAGAAACAAACTTTGTGGCTCCCTTTGAGAGCCATCCTTATCAAGACTGTGAAATGTTCTACCCTTAGAGGTAGTAAAGGCAGATACTATGTCAGCATTTAAAAAAAGGGTTAGATGTTTAACTGTTAGGGTTAGAACTGAGGGTTGTAATTACATACCCCCCAACCATCCCGGATCCGGCGGGACAGTCCCAGATTGCAGTGGCTGTCCCGCTGTATCAATACAGGGGAGCTATGTCTCGCTTTCTGGTAGCTGAAGCAGAGAAAGTTGCCTGTAATGATGAATCAGAGACCTAGCATTGGCTTCCTGCTTCATCATTCCTCCACCCCACCAGCTCTCTACAACTCTTGTCTGTGCAGGGGGCGCGGCTGGCTGGCAGTCAGCCTGGGCTCCGCCTCCTCCACAGACCAGAGCATTTGATGTCCTGCTGCGGCTGCTGCTGCTAGGAACAAGTTATGTATGTGGTGTTTATTTTTTTTTACTTTCTGTGAGGGGTACATAACTGGACATACTACTGGAGGCACAGCTGGGCATATTACTGGGGACACAGCTGGACATATTACTGGGGTCACAACTGGGCATATTACTGGGGGCACAGCTGGGTATATTACTAGGGGCACATAACAGGGCATATTACCGGGGGCACATAACTGGACATATTACTGGGGGCACAACTGGGCATATTACTGGGGGAACATCTGGGCATATTAATGGAGGCACATCTGGGCATATTAATGGGGGCACAGCTGGATATATTACTGTGGGCACATAATAGGGCATATTACTGGGGGCACATAACTGGACATACTACTGGGGGCACAACTGGGCATATTACTGGGGACACAGCTGGACATATTACTGGGGGCACATAACTGGACATACTACTAGGGGCACAGCTGGACATATTACTGGGGGCACATCTGGGCATATTAATGGGGGCACATAACTAGGCATATTACTGGGGGCACATAACTGGGCATATTACTGGGGGCACAGCTGGGCATATTTCCTTGAGAGGGCACATAACTAGGCGTATTACTGGGGGTACAGCTGGGCATAATTCTGTGAGGGGCACAATGTGGACATAAATACTGTTTGGTGGCATGAAGAGGGAATAATTACTATGTGGGGGCATTAAGAGGACTGGGTGGGATTAGGTGTATAGTTATGTTTTGGGCGGAGTTAGAAGCATGGTCTAGTGTGGAAAAAATTTGCCACTGTGCACTTTTCGCGCCACACGATGTGTCCCTCTTTGTTCATTCAGAAAGTTGAGAGGTATGGTAATTAATGTAATAATTAACATTGCTTAAATCATCTTTTTTCACCCTATGTAACTATGATGAGAGACGATAGCAGGGAGTCCCTGCAGGGAGGTTTCTGCCAATTGTGAAGGAACTCTGTTAAAGAAAAACTCCCGACAAAAATTTTATTCCATGTCCTGCTAGAAATGTATATGATGTAATCTGTAGTGAATGTCATTTTCTTACCAATGTCTGAACTTTTTACTTATATCATCCTGAAGTTTCTTATCTGTGACATGTGACCAGCAATTAGACCCACCAACTCACACATAGACTTATGTGTGGACAGGAAGTCTAATTCTCTATGTATTCCTATGAAACTGAAAGTGAGGCTCCCATAGGAATGAATAGAGCAGTGACTGGCTTTCTGTCCTGGGTCAGTTGGAGGTCAGGGAGTTGGTCATATGACTCAGCTACAATAAGAAGAGAGGTTTTTACTCCCAGAAACAGTCACTGATAAGAAAATGACAATCACTACAGATTATATCATGCACCTTTCTAACAGGTCAGAGAATAAAAATTTTTGTGGGAGTTCTTCTTTAACTACTAGAAATTGTCCAAAGCCAACAACCCCTTTAAGGAAGCGTGGCAGTCAGGCCACAAACACCCTCATTTGGTTGTATGTACTACAGAGTGCAGGGAGTGAAGCATGACACAGTCCTGTAAGGCTGGTCCTGAGTGAGGACCGCAGTGGCAGGAGATATACAGGCCTGTGAACAGGTCTATGTAAATAGTTACACAGACAGCCCGGGTCCCTAGGCCGCGACGTCTAACACTCAACTATTGAATGTCACAACTGTCTGGGAAGTTGCACAGAAAAATTTGAGGTCTGTAATTTTTTTTTTTTTTTTTGTCCGAAGCCACTAGGGGGCAGTAGCTTACAATGGAAAAAATGACAAACTGCATTGAGTAGCCAGAACTGTAAGAAATGTCGCATCCATGGGAGATAAAGAAGTGATGAATGCACAAAATGGAATGTCCAATGACGTGCAAGCAAGCGCAAACCTCAGAGTTACACAATTAGCTGCGTACAGACCGCATGCTGAAGAACACAATGGAACTCATAGTAGATAAATGAGAACCAGAACTAATTTGGAGAAGTGCTGGGTAATGTGGAGCAGGGGTGACTTCCAGCTTATGGGTCATTTTGTACTTGGATCCTGGTTATAAATAACACAAAAAGCTGAGTCCTGGGGCTGGTGTGATCCATAACCAGGGACACATACATACATAAATCAAACAAATGGGATAGGTCCTGAGGTGTAACTAAAAATGACTGGGCCCCACAGAAAATTTTTGAAGGGCCCCCCCAGCAACTTCTTTGCAACCCCCTCCTCTCATGTGACTAGTCTAGATCTCTCTCTCAGACAAGGCACGGCAGCCAATCCATCCGTTTCCTACAGTGTCACTGTATACGGTATAATGTAATTTTATAATACTGTTGAGGGGGCCCATACAATAAAATCTTTAGTTCTCCTCCCGCACAGGCCCCTTCTGAGTATGGGCCCCTATAGCTACTCCCCATAGGTCAGGCAAAATTAGCAGTCATGTGACTTGCATGCAAAATGTCTTTTTTTCAACAGATATAAAAAGTTTGGGTGTGTAACCCCTGCCCTAGATGACAGCCACTGAGCCACTAAAGTAATGGTCCATAGGAGCACATTGGGTCAATTGGCAGTCACAGTCTATAGGAGCACATTGGGTCAATTGGCAGTCACAGTCTATAGGAGCACATTGGGTCAATTGGCAGTCACAGTCTATAGGAATACATTGGGTCACATTGCAGTCACAGGCCATAGGAATACATTGGGTCAATTGGCAGTCACAGTCTATAGGAATATATTGGGTCAATTGGCAGTCACAGTCTATAGGAGCACATTGGGTCAATTGGCAGTCACAGTCTATAGGAATACATTGGGTCACATTGCAGTCACAGGCCATAGGAATACATTGGGTCAATTGGCAGTCACAGTCTATAGGAATACATTGGGTCAATTGGCAGTCACAGTCTATAGGAGCACATTGGGTCAATTGGCAGTCACAGTCTATAGGAATACATTGGGTCACATTGCAGTCACAGGCCATAGGAATACATTGGGTCACATTGCAGTCACAGTCAATAGGAATATATTGGGTCACATTGCAGTCACAGTCCATAGGAATACATTGGGTCTCATTGCAGTCACAGTCCATAGGAATACATTGGGTCACATTGCAGTCGCAGTCCATAGGAATACATTGGGTCACATTGCAGTCGCAGTCCATAGGAATACATTGGGTCACATTGCAGTCGCAGTCCAGAGGAATACATTGGGTCACATTCCAGTCGCAGTCCATAGGAATACATTGGTTCTCATTGCAGTCACAGTCCATAGGAATACATTGGGTCACATTGCAGACACAGTCCATAGGAATACATTGGGTCACATTGCAGACACAGTCCAGAGGAATACATTGGGTCTCATTGCAGTCACAGTCCATAGGAATACATTGGGTCTCATTGCAGTCGCAGTCCAGAGGAATACATTGGGTCACATTGCAGTCACAGTCCATAGGAATACATTGGTTCTCATTGCAGTCACAGTCCATAGGAATACATTGGGTCACATTGCAGACACAGTCCATAGGAATACATTGGGTCACATTGCAGACACAGTCCAGAGGAATACATTGGGTCACATTGCAGTCACAGTCCATAGGAATACATTGGGTCTCATTGCAGTCGCAGTCCATAGGAATACATTGGGTCACATTGCAGTCACAGTCCATAGGAATACATTGGGTCACATTGCAGTCACAGTCCATAGGAATACATTGGGTCACATTGCAGTCGCAGTCCAGAGGAATACATTGGGTCACATTGCAGTCACAGTCCATAGGAATACATTGGTTCTCATTGCAGTCACAGTCCATAGGAATACATTGGGTCACATTGCAGACACAGTCCATAGGAATACATTGGGTCACATTGCAGACACAGTCCAGAGGAATACATTGGGTCTCATTGCAGTCACAGTCCATAGGAATACATTGGGTCTCATTGCAGTCACAGTCCATAGGAATACATTGGGTCTCATTGCAGTCACAGTCCATAGGAATACATTGGGTCACATTGCAGTCACAGTCCATAGGAATACATTGGGTCACATTGCAGTCACAGTCCATAGGAATACATTGGGTCACATTGCAGTCACAGTCCACAGGAATACATTGGGTCACATTGCAGACACAGTCCAGAGGAATACATTGGGTCTCATTGCAGTCACAGTCCATAGGAATACATTGGGTCTCATTGCAGTCGCAGTCCAGAGGAATACATTGGTTCTCATTGCAGTCACAGTCCATAGGAATACATTGGGTCACATTGCAGACACAGTCCATAGGAATACATTGGGTCAATTGGCAGTCACAGTCCATAGGAATACATTGGGTCACATTGCAGTCACAGTCCATAGGAATACATTGGGTCACATTGCAGTCACAGTCCATAGGAATACATTGGGTCACATTGCAGACACAGTCCAGAGGAATACATTGGGTCTCATTGCAGTCACAGTCCATAGGAATACATTGGGTCACATTGCAGTCACAGTCCATAGGAATACATTGGGTCACATTGCAGTCACAGTCCATAGGAATACATTGGGTCACATTGCAGTCACAGTCCATAGGAATACATTGGGTCACATTGCAGTCACAGTCCATAGGAATACATTGGGTCACATTGCAGACACAGTCCATAGGAATACATTGGGTCTCATTGCAGTCACAGTCCATAGGAATACATTGGGTCACATTGCAGTCACAGTCCATAGGAATACATTGGGTCACATTGCAGTCACAGTCCATAGGAATACATTGGGTCTCATTGCAGTCGCAGTCCAGAGGAATACATTGGGTCACATTGCAGTCACAGTCCATAGGAATACATTGGGTCACATTGCAGTCACAGTCCATAGGAATACATTGGGTCACATTGCAGTTACAGTCCATAGGAATACATTGGGTCACATTCCAGTCGCAGTCCATAGGAATACATTGGTTCTCATTGCAGTCACAGTCCATAGGAATACATTGGGTCACATTGCAGACACAGTCCATAGGAATACATTGGGTCAATTGGCAGTCACAGTCCATAGGAATACATTGGGTCACATTGCAGTCACAGTCCATAGGAATACATCACATTGCAGTCACAATCCATAGGAATACATTGGTCACATTGCAGTCACAGTCCATAGGAATACATTGGGTCACATTGCAGTCACAGTCCATAGGAATACATTGGGTCACATTGCAGTCACAGTCCATAGGAATACATTGGGTCACATTGCAGTCACAGTCCATAGGAATACATTGGGTCACATTGCAGTCACAGTCCATAGGAATACATTGGGTCACATTGCAGTCACAGTCCACAGGAATACGTTATGGTCCATGGTAGTGGAATCCATAACGGAATTCTTAGATAATCCAAAACATATACGTCAAACTTAAAAAAACAAGATCGCTCAACACTAATCAGCACTTATATAACAATATAATGTTCACTATCTACTAACAGAGGGTGAGGCTGTGACAACCTCTCAGTCATGATATAGGCTAGTTGTCAGCAGTAATAGATGGAATACGGTTATGGTAGAATAGGGTGTGTGGATCTCATGTCTGATCACAAGGTAAATACAACTATATAATATTCAGTGATGTCAGTAACAGGTCTGGACCTTTTCAATGAGGAAAGCAGTAAATATATTATCAAAAGAAACTGAATATCAGCAAGCAGTACGTAGCATTGCATATCATACGTAAAAAAATCCAGAATGAGTGGCAGACTGGATATGTTATTACCAGGTATCGTGTCACCACTTAGTTAATCAGTACAATGTCACCTGTTCATTTATTAACAGTTATTATATCATCTGTTATGATGTCATTAGTTATTATATTGCCACTTACTTGTATTATATGGGCCTGTAATGATATCACCAGTTATTATATCACCTGTAATGATGTGACCTGTTATTATACTGTCTACTATGATGTCACCAGTTATTATAATGCCTGTTATTATGTTACCAGTTATTTTATTGTAGTTACAATATTACCAGTTATGATGTCACCAGCTTTGTATTGGTCATGAGGCATGGAAGGTATCGCTTATGAGATACTGTGCATTTCTATAGGTGTGACAGAGCCCTGTACCAACTCACAGCTGAGCACAGTGACATTGGGACAATGGCGGGGAGAGCCGACTCCTTGGCTGATGACTGCAGCACTATCTTTGAGCTGTAATTATCTGCCGCTTTCACTTCATTTAGTTGTTTCCTTCCACATTGTCTCGGCCTCCTCATCTGTCTCCCCTTCTAAAGATCTTATATCTGGGATTATATATGAATGTGCTCAGCTGCAGAAAGACGGCGGCTGGAATATTTAACTCCTCAGCAACACAGCCAGGGTCTTAAGATGTTTAGACAGGAAGCGTCCACAATATCACCAGAGACGGCCCTGTCCTCACACATGGACACATAGTGGACACACAATCCCCTCCTGACATACTATGTACCACTGAAGGACCCTGCTCCTTCCACTATGTACTGTATTTCTCAGTATCTGATCCCTACACAGTCAGCACACTGCGCTCCTGACATACTCTGTGCTGCTTAGGAACCTGTTCCTTTTATTACTTATCTGTCTCTCATTCCCCCTTTCAATTGGTACTCTCCTCTTCTAACATACTCTGTGCTGCTGGACCCTGCTTCTTTCACTATATAACCCCCAATCAGTGACCACCCACAAGATCAGCCCTGAAATCCTCTGTGCTGCTGGGAACTTTGCTCCTTCATTTTTGGGGTCAGAAGAATGGAACGCAGAGTGCTGGGTGTTTCTATAGATCATTGTTGGACCCCTCATAAGGGAGCAGGTTACTATGTTACCCAGGATGTAGGAGAGTCGTGTGTAGTCTATATAGAGCACTGACCTCTATGTCGTACTGCTGTACAACACTCAACATGTGCGACACTGTGATAAGTTGCAGTACATACTTGCATGGGCGGGCAGATAATGGTCAGTGACGCTGTGTCCACCAGTCCCTGGTCATCTTGTCGTCTTTCCAGGACTCCATCGCTGAGAGGGTATGAGATAGCGCTCAGCGTATTGAGGAGAGAGTATGACCTGTAGAACACAGTGTAGCACAGCAGCTGATAAATTGTATTACGTAATGTCACACACACGGGATATAACTAGGGTTGCCACCCGGCCGGGAGCAAGTGGAGGAGGTGAGTGCTTTTTTTTTGCAGAAACAGAGAAAGGGACACTAATGGGGCCATTATTCTAACTGGGGGCACAAATGGGGGCATTATTCTAACTGGGGGCACTAATGGGGGCATTATTCTAACTTGGGGGCACTAATGGGGGAATTATTCTAACTGGGGGCACTAATGGGGAAATTATTCATACCGGGGGCACACGTGGGGGGCATTATTCTTCCTGGGGACAGTAATTCTGGGGTGCACTAATGGGGGCATTATTCTAACTAGGGGCACTAATGGGGCATTATTCTAACTGAGGGCAAAAATGGGGGGCATTATTCTAACTGGGGGCACTAATGGGGGCATTATTCTAACTTGAGGGCACTAATGGGGGAATTATTCTAACTGGGGGCACTAATGGGGACATTATTCTAACTGGGGGCACTAATAGGGGCATTATTCTAACCGGGGGCACAAATGGGGGGCATTATTCTTCCTGGGGACAGTAATTCTGGGGTGCACTAATGGGGGCATTATTCTAACTAGGGGCACTAATGGGGGCATTATTCTAACTGAGGGCAAAAATGGGGCATTATTCTAACTGGGGGGACTAATGGGGGGCATTATTCTAGCTTGGGGACACTAATGGGAACATTATTCTAACTGGGTGCACAAATGGGGGCATTATTCTAACTTGGGGCACAAATGGGAGGCATTATTCTTCCTGGGGGGACATTAATTCTTGAGCGCACTAATGGGGGCATTATTTTTTACTGGGGGGCACTAATAGGCCCATACTCTTTCCGGGGGGTCATTCATTTTGCGGGGAGCTAATGGGGGCATTAACATTACTGGGGGCACTAATGTGGACAGTATTAATTCTGGGCGGCACCAATGGAGGCATTATTAATTCTGGGCGGCACTAATGGGGGCATTACTATTATTGGGAGCCACAGTATGATAGCGACTTAACATCCTGTGTTAAGCCACACCCACAACCCACACCCCCTTTGGGGTGTGGCTTAACTTGGCCAGTATTTTTTGTTGGGAAATGGCAACCTTAGATACAGCACGACCACAGTAAATAATGTTAAGTAGGTTCTCTTACCCATGAAATACCCAGGTGCCACATTCATCAGCCTTTGTCACATAGTTTTCAGGTAGGAGGCCTGAACATCCAGTGGCAAGCGACCAGCCATAAATCCAACCCTCACTGGTGCTGGTCTGTTCTGTGGGGGACATGAAGATAAAATCGCCAGGCACCAGCTCCAGTTCATCGTCGTTCTGTGGTAGATACGGGTACACAACCTGCAACGTCTGAACAAAGAAGAACATAACCTGCTGAGCAACAACTACAACCTGTAAAGACCCAACGCTGAGGTGTTGGTCCTCCAGACTGATACATTTCACCTGCACTGATACATTGTAAAAAATCAGGAGAGTGACTTATGCTGCTGGCAGGTTTACCTCACGAAGGATCCTCTAGTCGTCATATATTATAACAAACCCTCAGATGTGAGGGGTATTAGGTACTCTGCTTACAGCCGCTGGATGTAAATGTACAATGTTACTATTTACTGTCAGCAAGAGGAGATCTTGAAAATGGTGAGGCATAGATTGCCTTGCAGGCAGAGGACACGCTTTAGTTATCTGTAGGTCAAATGCTTCATATGTGTCATGGTCTTTTAAGCTTTAATGGCAGCCATATTGGTTTTCACCCAGCTTTCACAGACACAGATATGACCAAGAAGCTGCCATATACAGTGCCTTGCGAAAGTATTCGGCCCCCTGGAACTTTTCAACCTTTTGCCTCATTTCAGGCTTCAAACAAAAAGATATAACATTTTAAATTGTTGGTGAAGAATTAGCAACATGTGGGTCACAATTGTGAAGTGGAAAGAAATTTATTGGATCATTTTTTTGTAATAATAAAACTGAAAAGTGGGGCGTGCAAAATTATTCGGCCCCCTTGCATTAATACTTTGTTTCGCCACCTTTTGCTGCGATTACAGCTGCAAGTCGCTTGGGGTATGTCTCTATCAGTTTTGCACATCTAGAGACTGAAATTCTTGCCCATTCTTCCTTGAGGTTGGATGGAGAGCGTTTGTGAACAGCAGTTTTCAGCTCTTTCCACATATTCTTAATTGGATTCAGGTCTGGACTTTGACTTGGCCATTCTAAGACCTGGATACGTTTATTTTTGAACCATTCCATTGTAGATTTTGCTTTATGTTTGGGATCATTGTCTTGTTGGAAGATAAATCTCCGTCCTAGTCTCAGGTCTTTTGCAGACTCCAACAGGTTTTTATCCAGAATGGTCCTGTATTTGGCTCCATCCATCTTCCCGTCAATTTTAACCATCTTCCCTGTCCCTGCTGATGAAAAGCAGGCCCAAACCATGATGCTGCCACCACCATGTTTGACAGTGGGGATGGTGTGTTCAGGGTGATGAGCTGTGTTGCTTTTACGCCAAACATATCGTTTTGCATTATTTCCAAAAAGTTCAATTTTGGTTTCATCTGATCAGAGCACCTTCTTCCACGTTTGGTGTGTCTCCCAGGTGGCTTGTGGCAAACTGTAAACAAGACTTTTTATGGATATCTTTGAGAAATGGCTTTTTTCTTGCCACTCTTCCATAAAGTCCAGATTTGTGAAGTGTTCGACTGATTGTTGTCCTATGGACAGACTCTCCCACCTCAGCTGTAGATCTCTGCAGTTCATCCAGAGTGATCATGGGCCTCTTGGCTGCATCTCTAATCAGTCTTCTCCTTGTTTGAGATGAAAGTTTAGAGGGACGGCCGGATCTTGGTAGATTTGCAGTGGTCTGATACTCCTTCCATTTCAATATGATCGCTTGCACAGTGCTCCTTGAGATGTTTAAAGCTTGGGAAATCTTTTGGTATCCAAATCTGGCTTTAAACTTCTCCACAACAGTATCACGGACCTGCCTGGTGTGTTCCTTGGTCTTCATGATGCAGAACCCTGAGACTATCACAGAGCAGGTGCATTTATACGGAGACTTGATTACACACGGGTGGATTCTATTTATCTTCATCAGTCATTTAGGACAACATTGGATCATTCAGAGATCCTCAATCAACTTCTGGAGTGAGTTTTCTGAACTGAAAGTAAATGGGCCGAATAATTTAGCACGCCCCACTTTTCAGTTTTATTATTACAAAAAAAGTTTAAATGATCCAATAAATTTCATTCCACTTCACAATTGTGACCCACTTGTTGTTGATGCTTCACCAAAAATTTAAAATGTTATTGTTTGAAGCCTGAAATGTGGCAAAAGGCTGAAAAGTTCCAGGGGGCCGAATACTTTCGCAAGGCACTGTACCTATTTGTGATTGGACTTCATTTGTATTTTGGGGGTTCTTTTCATTTTAAGGTTAATGGTCTTTGTGTTACCTCATGATTGATATATCGGATGTCTCTGGAAAATATTGTCGCCACCCAATCACATCCCAGGTTCAAGTCGATGTTCTGGGACAGTTTTTCCAGAGTGGGCAGGTGATTGGCTTGGAAGTGATACGCCAACGTCACGTGTAACTGCTTCTTGTGCGGCTCCACCCGAACATCTGAAAACATATAGGGTCCAGGAAGTCATTCAGGATAGGTCATCAATAGTAATTCCTGGATAACCCCTATAAAAGGGGTATTTCCAGTGAGCACATTTTTCAGTGGGTCACATCTTTGAACCCCCAGGACCATAATGATTTATTAGGAAATATGTTTCAGAACAAATCTATAATTTTCTCATGGGCGTAACTATAGCCATAGCGCATGCTTTGGGACCCAGAGGTTGGGGTGACCCATTCAGGAGAAAAAAACATTGTACTTTTTTTGTGGGGAATAACAATATGGTGGCATTTTGCTAATTATGCTGCTATTTTAATTTTCTTATTTACTTAAAGGGGTTGTCCCATGATTATAGTAAAAAATGAAAATCATACATCATAAATTACATATCAGTCTCTTTCTAACAAAGCTAAAACCAGCCCTGTACCTCACATGGATCCAGAGATCTCCCCATTCATTGCTCTGCTAGATGTATATCAAGCTGGCAGCTCAAGGGGGAGTGTCTTTTCTGCTGCAGCTCAGGGGGCATGTCCATGCTCTCCCAATCACAGCTCAGGAGGCAATTAAAGGATGAAACTGAGTATGTGCGGTCATCTCAGTGAGTAGGTCAAAGAAATAAGAAAAAAAACAAACAGCAAGTGGCACTATACAGATACATTTTATTCAATAACTCAGTGGTTATGCTAAGTTTTTAATTACATGTAATTACAAAAGTATTCAGATCCAGGTGCAGGGAGAACCCGTTAAGTGGTGAGGTCTTATGTTATTTTGCTATGAGGCCTTGTGAATTATAGTTATTCCCCTGAATTTCGTTTATGAGATTCTGGATTATTGGGCTTTTCTGTGCTTGACTATCGAAAGCCATGTCACTGTTATGAGGCCTGGAAGGAGGGGTTGGGGTCAAGCAATGAACCACACCAAACTGGTATTCTGGTAAAGGGCACTTGGCACCTGTACCTGCCATTTAAAGGGGTTGTCCGAGAATTAAGAAAATGAAAATACTTAAATGTTACTTTATTATAAAAAATATTCCTAAATACCTTTCATTAGTTATAATAACTCGCTTTGTCTAGGGAGCAATCATTAGGAGAAATAAAATGGCCGCCGTCCTATTAGTCCACATAGAAACCGTCCTAATTACACAGCAGGACAAGTTACTTCAGAACACTGAGCTAAAGAGCTGCCTCATCCTCCTCTCTGCTCTACATGTCAGGAATCATGATCCTAAATACAGTTAATATGATATTTAGCTGAATCTGTGTAGGAATGGAGTTCATGAGGAGACATGAAGTACAGAGAGGACAGACAGGACAGACTGGTGGTATTTAGGAATATATTTATAATAAAGTAACATTTGAGTATTTTCATTTTCTTAATTCTTGGAGAACCCGTTTAGAGAAGTTAATGATTAATGTAAATAATGAAAAGCAGACATCATATTGGACATGACAACCTCTTTCTAACAAAGCTAGAACCAAGCCTGTACCTCCTATGGATCCAGAGATCTCCCCATTCATTGTTCTAATTGCACCAATTCAAGCTGGCAGCTTATGGGTGTGTCCTTTCTCAGAAGCCTGTCTGCTGCAGCTATTGGCAGTTGAAGGATGGAACTGAGTATGTGCTTCCTTCTCAGTGAGCCGACAGAGAAATTAGATAAGGAGCAAACAGCAGGTGGCGCTATACAGATTTCATTGAATAACTCAAAAGCTATAATAAATTTTTAATTACATGCAATTACAAAAAATTGAGATCCAGGTACTGGTTTGAAAACTGTAGAATATTATTATTGGGACATCCTCTTTAAAGGCACCATGGTTTAAGCAAAGGGGCAATTTTTTCAGATGGGAGTGATTGTTTGGAGCCAGGCATAGGGGGTACATGAAGGATCAACACTGACTTTGGGTGAATAGACGAGGGCACATATTGATTATACAATGGGCCAATTCTTTGATGCTATCCTGTCTGAATGAGAACACATTCTCCTCACCCGTTTTCATCAAAGCTTCTTCTGCAAAATCCGCTGCAAATTTCTTAAGAACCTCGGCGCACTCCTCGTTTACAAAGAGGCCGATGAAGTTTGAGGATGTGTAGAGCTCCAGGGGCAGAGGATTAGGGAATTTGGATTTCCAGCGGGAGACGGTTGTCTGTAAAGCTTCGCACAGTGCGTCCACGTCTTTATCTTCACACTGGACAGAAACAAAGCACAAATATCAGCACGACGGAATCGTGTTATCTGCTCCTGGACGCTTCAGATTCAATTACCACAACGAGATCAATGGAAACCAGATGCAGTTCTTAAAGGAAAATCCCAGGCTGATGGTTTACATGAGCCTGCAATGTACTCTCAATGGCCGAGCAAGTCCTACCTGCCAGGGCTAACCACATGACTAACTCTAGTGGAGTAGTTTAGAGTGTCGTGTTTTTGTAATATACTTTAAAGGGGTTGTCCGGGCTTTTATTATTGATGACCTATCCTCAGGATAAGTCATCAATACCAGATCTGCGAAGGTCCAACACCCGGCTGTTAAAATCCCGGACAACCTCTTTAATTACTGAAATCATACATTTCTATTAGAAAATTAGTTCTAAAGTGGCCCATTTTTGTGCATCAGCCACACTTCCTGGGCCTCAAAACCTTAGGGCCAATTTTCCATCCGTAAGACAGCAATACATTGCTGAATGATGCCCTAAGTGCACGGCTTATTTATGAAACTGACTAAAAGAGAAACTGTCTTCGCTGCATGTAGCGACCAATCACAGCACAGCTTTCATTTGACATTCTGCTCTTGAAAAATGAAAGCTGTGTGGTGATTGGCTGCTATGTGAACAAAGACACTTTCTGTTTAAAGAGTTGGTCACTTTCTGGCTACTGTTGATGAGTGTGTATGTAAGATGACTATATGGCACTAATATAGCCTTTGTTGACACGATTTTTTATATTTCATAAGTTATGCCCCCTTGCTGGCCCAGTCTTTTGTGCTGTCCACACAGAGGTCCTATGGATAAAATGGCTGCTGATGAAGGGTCATGTGACCAGGCAAATCACTCAGTCTCTCCATTCAAATACACTGCACCTGCCAGCTGCTCTTGCACAGCTCTGAGGTTAGTGCATGTACAGTGTATGTGACTGGTCACATGACCCTCCATCAGCAGCCATTTTAAGGACAGTGCCTCTATGCAGACAGCACAGACAAGTTGCCCAACAACGGGGCATTGACTTACAAAATATTGCAAACAACAGAGAATATCACCAGAGGCTATATTGGTAAGTGCAATCTGGCCATCTTACATACACAATGGTCACAGTAGCCAGAAAGTGGAAAACCCCTTTAAGACAGTTTTCATAAATCTGCCCAAGTATCTCCATAGGAATCTAAGTTATAAATAGATAATATTGTATAGTGTTTGCATTTGATATAGACACATGTTGGCGGTTATGTTGACATCCAAGTTATGCCCCATTGTGGCAGCGGCTCTGTGGTCACCCCGGGGGGGGGGGTCAAGCATTATATTCAACCAGGACAATATCCCCGGGGGGGGGGGGTCAAGCATTATATTCAACCAGGACAATATTAATTCTAGATTTTAAATAAAGAAAAATTTCCAACCACCATTATTTTTTTATACAAAGCTATACTCTACCCATCCCCCTTGAACTCTGCTCTACCTGTGAACATGTCAGTCTTCACTGATGTTCTGGCATTTCATTCAGGAGGATGAATGGTAAAATATATTCTTGTCAATAACACTGCTACCTCAGTGGCTGTGATCTATATCTTCCTATCGTCAGTTTATCAGATCCTGTCCTGGAAATCTGTCATGCCCATGCTCATGGTGAGGAGATCGATCGCAGTTAGCGTTCTCACTTACCCTCCCATCTCTGCTGTGACCTGTTACTTTTGACATGTCAAAAACTATGTGTCAGATTGTGTGGCGTGAATGTCAGACTGACAAGTGCAGGAAAAGGTGGCGTGCTGCAAGCTATTTTACACAGCAGAAAACCATCCATGAAGAAACTCTGGGGGACATTTACTAAAGACTGGCTCGTCACAAGCCATTCCTGGTAAAAAGCCCACAGGGGTAAAATGCGACCAATTCATTAAGTGACTCTTAATAAATCACATTTGTGACGTCCAAGCTCCAGAAACTGCTATAATTTATGCAATTTCTTGAATAAATTACAGCAAATGTGTTGGGCTGTAGTGGACACGCTCCCTTTCGCTAAACCCCATCCTCTTTTTTTTTCTTCAAAATTTGTCGAAAGCATCGGAGAAATGGCAAAAAATCGGCTGTTTGCATAAAAATGTGCCACTTTTGTAAATTACCCTCTTTCTGCACCTTCATGGGAGCTTCCGTAAGGACCAGTCCAGTCTTACAGAATGTTAAAGCCCAATCATTGTATAATGAAAAGCTATGCAACTATCTTATACATAGTACTTTGTTTCAATCTATTACAGTTTTCAAGATCTGTGCTTGCTTTAAGGGAATGATGTTGGACCTAATTCTTCTTGCACAGCGACAGTTGGTACAATCTATCAATGTAGGTATAAGCTAACAGCTTGATACATTGTGACACAGATTTTCAGCAAAACAAAGTCTGGGTGGGTTTAAAGGGGTTGTCCAAGCCCTAGAAATAAATTTATAGGGGCCAGGCATGTGGTAAAAATCTAAAGATATAAAAAAAAGACTGGTCAGAGTATCTCACTTTCAGCACCACCGCTTTGTCCCTGCCCGAACACATATGTGATGCACCATCTACATGCATATCACCACTACCAGACAATCAAAGCACATGGCTGCTGGGGCTGTTGCAGCACGCCGGCGAGAGTGGCAGGATTGGAGTGGTGGCAGTGATGATGAGGGTGGTTGTAGTCCTCACAGTGGCTAATCCCTGCTCCAGGCGTGCAGTTGTTGGAGGAGTGGAACCCTTCTTCCCCTCAGAACACACCTTGAATTTTGGGGTCTCCTGCCTGGTGGTGACCTGGGGTGCCCTTGATGTAAAGTAAACGGGTAGAAGGGTGCAAGGCAGGTGACCCGATGGTATATGGAGACCATTGACCAGGCCGGTTTGATTATAGTAAAATGAGGTCTGTCTTTTACTGAATAGATGATGGGTGTCACAGTGCAGATACAAGCAGTAGGCACAGTTCTCATGTATTTCTTTCTTTCTATAGATATGTGCAATCTTCTCAAACGACTACAGGTGTGCAATCACTCTCAATATTTCTCTGCAATGCCCAACTGGGGGATGCAGTCCTTGATCAGATGACCAGTCCATCTCAGTAGTGTGGCAGGTTCCTGAAGCAGTATAGCCCAAACCACATGCAGTTAAGTCTAAAGACATATGGTCTCTGTCCAAGCACTATCCGTTTTGGACTCCTCAACTATCTGGAAGAATTCAAAGCTTCTTTCCCTCAGAAGTTGGTGATTTTCAAGCAGCTTCCACTCACAGGAATGGTGTTTTCCTGGAGAACAATTCTTTTCTCCTGCTTTAATTTGTCTGGCATACACGTCTTCAGTCTAGGCTGACCAGCCAGGAACTACCAGGAGAAAATGGGGCCAGCCCACCACCTGGCAGCTATTACTATGGACTGCCAGTTAACTATTTGTTCCCTTTTCCTTTACCTTTTGAAATATATTTTTCATAGTAAACATAGTCACATTAGCCATTTGTATCACTGAAAGTGTATTGTCAGCATTTCAATAACCATCCTAACAACTTTAGATATGAACCAGTGTATAATAACATTAACCCTTTAGCAGTGAACCAGCAGGTAACTATGATCAAGTTTTTTTTGTTTTGTTTTGTTTTTTTTATAGCATGCCCAGCCCTATGTAACTTTTTTTTTTGTAGGTCTCAGAAAACCCATTTAATAGCCTCTGGTGTCAATAATCAAAGTTTTTGTTCACTGACAGCAAGCAAATGTTTTGAAAATAGGGAGGAGTATACAGACAAAGGAGGGCCTTTTTCAAAAAGTGGCTGGGGAAAGGGCAGTGCAGGGGAGTATATTAGCTGGCCTGGCACATTTGAAAAAACTGGCATAGATTACAGTAGAAATCTACACCAGCTCCCTTACTAGCGTGCATTTCAGTTTTGGTGCACGGACCTGCAGAGATGCACCACACGCACCTCTTAATAATTATGGCACATCTGCTGTTAGCAGGAAATAGACTAATACTGGCAGGTAATATTCTGGTCTTAATCAATGTTCCGCAAAGTATATTTAGGCTTCATTCACACGACCGTATGTGTTTTGCGGTCCGCAAATTGCGGATCCGCAAAAAAAAGGATGACGTTCCGTATGGCATCCGTGTTTCCGTTTTTTTTGCGGATCCATTGTAACAATGCCTATCCTTGTCAGCAAAACGGACAAGAATAGGACATGTTCTATCTTTTTTGCAGAACGGAAATACGGACATACGGAAACGGAATGCACACGGAGTACCTTCCGTTTTTTTTGCGGACCCATTGAAATGAATGGTTCCGCATACGGTCCACAAAAAAAACGGAACGGACACAGAAACAAAATATGGTCGTGTGAATGAAGCCTAAAACATACAGAACAATTATAAAGCTGTATAGACCTAGGGCGACTCCTCTGGGGTAGCAGTCACTATAGCACCCAGCAGCTATCAGCCCCCAGGAGCCCCTCTGAAGTGGGGAGTTGTTAATGATCAGCAATCACATGTTTGGCTATGATCCCCTAATCTTAATTGTTGTGCTCCTGCTTGTGACTTACCACAAAGAACTGGCAGAGCGTGATGTGCGGGAAGATGTTGTGAGCCTTGTTCTTCCCACACAGCTGCTTGGATTGCTGCCAGAAGTCTGAGAGTTTCTGGGCGAGGGGGCCCATCGGTCGCAGGTATAGTACATATTCCCGAGGCAGTTGGTCGTCCAAGAAGGGATCGTCTACATGTGAGAAGAGCCTGGAAAACAAGACAGTCAGCTGATGAGCTACACAAACCATGTAATAAGCCCTCAGGGAGGTGGGGCTGTCAGAGGAGGGGAGGGGTTTAGTCTTATTAGGGGGGGAGCTTATTGTAACACCAGTTTCATGGTGGGACCTCATTAAAAATCTAGTACTCACCAATCACAAGCAGCCTGGACACTTCTCCCTCCTGTAGAGGCTAATGCCTTCAGCCTAAAAATACAAATATGTGCAATTAAATAAGAGGGAAAACGGTTAGAAAAACATGGCTTTCATCTAGAAACAGTGCCACAGGTGTACAGTGGTTGTGTCTTGTACTGCAGCTCAGCTCCACTGAAGTCATAAGGGGTGAGCTGCAATACCACATGCAATTGGATGACAGGCGCGCTTATGTTTTTGGATGAAAGCAGCCAGGTTTTTATAATATACAAAGCTTAACCCTCCCTTCTTTCCCCGCTCAGCCCCTCTGACATGAGCATCGAAGCATTTAATGCTTCAATACTCTCCCTTGCCCTGCACTATATCGCGCAGGGCAAGGGATTTTTTTGTTGACATTATTGCACTGCTAGGCAGAGACTTCCGCCTAGCAGTGTTCTTGGTGACGTCACTGGCACTGATGGGTGGGCTTTAGCGCTGCCTTAACCATTTTAAATGCTAGGACAGCACTAAAGTCCACCCATTAGTGCCGGTGATGTCACCAGGAACACGGATAGCGCAGGACAAGGAAGAGCATCGGAGCATGAAATGTGCTCATGTCAGAGGGGCTGAGTGGGGGTTAGAAGGGGATATGTCCAAGTTCTGCTCTGAACCCAGACAACCCCTTTAAAGGTGTTCTCTGGACCTGTACCTTAAATGCCTCCTCCAGCTAACCTGTGGAGAGAATATGCACTTTTAGCAGTACTTATCCTTCAGAGGAACAGCCCATAGCCAGTCAGGTGGTCACATGATCCCAGCGGGTATTGCAGAATCGGCAGAGTAACAGAAGGGTAGGTACTGCTGAAAGTGTATTCTCTCCACAAGTTAGCTGAAAGAGGTATTGCTTAATGCTCATGGGCCCTGGTCCAAGAGTTCAACTTGGGCCCCCCTTCCCTCAGTGCCTTGTGGCCAGGACAGGGAAGCACACAGCCCTCCTGCAGTCTGAGGCAAAAACTAAAACTGCCCCCCCCCCATGCCAAATTCTCGACCTAACCCCTTCCCTCTAGCCAGAGGTGTAACTGCACCAGCATGCACTTTCTATAATACCAGTGTCTTCTTATGTGGTACAAGGGTCTTTGGGCCCCCTCAGGCTCCTGGGCCCAGTAGCAACTGCTACCTCTGCACCTCCAATAGCTACGCCCCTGGGTACAGGCCTGGAGAAATCCTTTAAATGTGAGATATGCTGTAATAAATGGTACATTATATAAATGATAGTAATGGTGGAGGACCCTTTTAATTCACAGCATCTACTGTACTACATGATAATTAGAAAACATTTCCAAATGCAACCCTTCCTCGTGTACAACTAGAATCCAAGTCCATGTATTTAAATTGGCATTTCCACACGATATGCTATAAATGTCTGACAGGTGCAGGTCCTACCTCTGGACCTGGGCCTTGTCTAGTGAATGGAGAGGGGGTAGCTCATGCGTGGTTCACTCTATTTATTTCTATGGGAATTCGGAAGTAGTCAAGCACATTCAGCTATTTTCAGAACTCCCATAGAAGTGAATGGAGAGAGGTACAGTGCCCATGAGACATGGGACCAGCATCTATCTGACAATTACAGCCTATCCTGTGAATGTCCAGACTGGAACTCCCCTTTAAAGGGGTTGTCTCACTTTAGCAAATAAAGATTATCATGTAGAGAAAGTTAATACAAAGCACTTACTAATGTATTGTGATTGTTCATATTGCCTCCTTTATTGACTGGATTCATTTTTCCATCACATTATACATTGCTCGTATCCAGGGGATATGACAACCCTGCAATCCAGCAGCAGGTGGTGGTCAGTGGTGGCCATCATCCTGGCCACCAGAAAGGCCAGTGCTTTTCCCTATAGTGTGCAAGCACGACCACCACTGATGGATTGCAGGGTGGTCATAACCATGGAAACTAGCAGTGTATATCGTAATGGAAAAATTAACCCGGCCAGCAAAGGAAGCAATATGGAGAATCACAATACATTAGTAAGTGCCTTGTATTAACGTTCTCTACATGATAAATGCCACTTACTGAAGTGAGACAACCCCTGGACTATTCAAACCCAGCACTTTCATACTCATCATCCATCACTTGCGTCTCGCCCTTACAATTTATAGAATGTAAGCTCCTATGGTTAAAACCCTTACCCCTACCTCTTGTATCTCTCCTTATAGGTTGCATGCTATTATGAGCAGGGCTCTCTCCATTGATTCTCCATTGTGTAGATACACCATACTCATACTCCAGTCTGCACTGGGCCCTTTGATCTGTCACCGCCATAAACCTTGCACCTTCCCCATACCACCACCTGTCGCTCCTCTATTACTTCCTACAATCTCCAAAATAATTCAGTTGTTAAATATTCACCAGACTAAGGACGTTAGGCTCTCAAGGCAGTAAAATAATTCACCGGGAAACTAGGTCAAGCAGAACGGCTCAACAAATTAATATGTGAAACTGAAAATATTGAGAGAGACACAAGGGGAAAGCGTGAAGTCCCTGCAGCGGCGAAACTTGAGGTCTAATATTAAAGAATCTCAATAAAAGGTGAAAACACATGAAATTGTTTTAAATGGCAAATATTTTGTAGTGTAAAATGCATTCCGTGAATAAGAACGTCTTCACACTCGGCAGATTTTGTAGCAGAAAATTTCTGCAACTGAAAATCTTTTCCATTCACCAGAATGAGGCTTGCAGAAATCCATGTGCTTGCCATCAAAACAGCCCCATTCAGATGAATGGAATTGATTTTTAGCTGCAGATTTTGGCCTTCTCTCAGCTTTTTCTAGGACAGTGACAACACGTCCATCAGTCATGTGGCCTAGGAGCTGCTCATCCCCATAGAATTGAATGGGGCTGAGCTGCAATGCCAAGCACGGCCAATACGCAATGTACGGCGCTGTGCCCGGTGAGCTGTGAGGAGGCCACAGCACTGTCCGAAGCACCATGGCCTCCTCAAACAGCCCAGGTTTCGGACACCCACCGATCAGATACCGATTGAGGTCACCAGTATAAAAAAGTTGGGGTTAATCATGCTATGCCATTTTGTGACATGGATGACTTTTTTGTGCAGATATTTTATATGACATTCATGAGCTTGGGCGTAAGGTATACACAAGGAGGCTCTGGCAGCTAAGGGAGACCAAAGAAGATACCAGTATTAGGAATGGGACCAGAAGGTGGGGCCCAACATTTTGCACTGGGGTTCGACGCCCTCTCTGCTAACAAAATGGTTTTTCTAGTACCAAATGCATTGCTCACATAAGGCACTATGGGGGTCATTTATGAACAGATATACGTCACTTTTTAGTCACCTTTGCGCCACAATCTGCGATTTTTTCATAAATTTCCTCCTATATTTTTCAGGATATTTCTAAATCTGCCTTCATTGAGGAACGACTGCAGGAATCTTTGCG
The DNA here is from genome assembly GCA_900303285.1 of Rhinella marina. NCBI lineage: Eukaryota > Metazoa > Chordata > Amphibia > Anura > Bufonidae > Rhinella > Rhinella marina. The sequence continues at coordinate 195,626 of ONZH01019777.1, read as the reverse complement.
GCCTCTACTTCTATGTCACTGACAGCAAACAAAATGGCTCCATTTTAGGTGACAGATGGACTAGAGTCCAGGCTTATCACATGTGTCCATTCCTCATAATACATAGATCTGTGAGGGGATGGTGATTTTAGCTGTGGTTCAGGTCACATGATAAATGGCTGTTTCATAGGCGCCCAGTGACATGTGACTACCAGTAGACAGAGCTGTTTCTGTGCATCATATTAGCACCGCCTGTGTTATATAATCAGGGTGCAATGCGGGACACAGATCTTTCTTATTCCTTCGCTGCAAAAATAACACACATTTCATTGTGTGCAAGACACGACAGCTGCTCAGACGGCCTGGCCCCAATTCAACTAGCTGTTGTGACAAGACAAAACATACTGCAATATGTCAGCAACTGAATTAGGAGGAGATGAGGCTTATCACTGACACAATCCTTATACCAAGGCCTTCATTGCCTTCATTCACTCTGACACAACTAACAACATTACCATTCTCCTGATGCAACTTTATGACAGTACTACTCTGTTGATGTAGCTGATGACCTCAACACTCTCCTGATGTAACTAATGACATCACCACTCTCCTGATGCAACTGATGATCTCAACACTCTCCTGATGTAACTAATTTCATCACCACTCTCATGATGCAACTGATGACATCAGCACTCTCCACATGCAACTGATGACCTTAACACTCTCCAGAAGTAACTAATGACATCCCCAATTTCCTGATGCAACTAATGACCTCAACGCTCTTCACATGCAACTAATAACCTCAATGCTCTCCCAGTGTAACTTATGACATCATCACTCTCCCAATCAATCTCCTGTTTTCACGGATTAAAATACTAGGTAAAATAGTCTTGACCAAACTGAAAAAAACATCAATCTCCCGATCTTCTGTTTTCAGTGGTGAAATCACTGCGCTCTTCATCAAACTCATGACATCACCTCTCTTCTGATGACCACCAATGATCACCAATTTGTTGATATAACTCGCGATATCACTTCTCTCCTGATCAAACTGATGTCATCATGACTCTTCTGATACAATAATGACATCATCTCTCACCTATTTCTAGTGGTGACATCACTATTTTTCTACAACTAATGATGTCATTATCTCTCAACATACAGCACTTTCCAAAGGCATGAATACATAATATACATTTCATTACAATGCATACTGTCTTGCTAGTGGCCAGGGCAAGTCCTGAGTGTCCCCCAATGGAAAATTAACAATGGCAGCCATTAATAATAATCTAGTGTCAGTATTCTCCACTAGGTGGTAATGATGTGGAAGAATTATTCATAATATATATCCTGTAGACAATTACTTTGGTTCTACATATGGTGACAACACTAGTCTGTGGTGGTCACCTTTGGCAGCAGGACTTACTCATTGGTCTTCAATGGTCAATGTCTCATCTGGTGCTCAAATGTTTATGTTTGTATACTTTCATGCCAAAGAATTGTTGGCACTTCTCAGATACAAATTGCTCATGCAGCAAATCAACTGTGATTGTGTCTCACCCCTCTTGTTACAATGGATGCTCTGCAATCGCATCAAAATCGTAGACAAATAAAAATTGCAACAGAGATAGAAGAAACTCTGCAACACCTAGTCAACCATCTTCATTATTGAGGAACAGACAGCACATGCGGAAGAACAAGCCTACAGCCGTTTCGCATGTAATCATGCCAAGGCCTTGACAAAGTGTAAGTACATGCGAAAGGGCTGTAGGCTTGTTCTTCCACACGTGCCGAATTTGCTTCAATGAAGAAGATTGCTTGTAGCATTGTTGAGTGCTGCAGATCTTCTTCTACCACTATTGTCCGTATTCTGCATATACACATATACCCTGCATTGAGCACTTAGAGCTGTTTTTAGAAGCAACATTTTCCTTCCCCACGAGCTGCTGAGCGGTTACTAGACAAAGCAGAAATAGCACATTATCAAAGTTATCAGGCAAGTAAATATGTCACTCACACAAGCTGCGGTCTAACAGACAAAACCTCATGTCTAAGGTAACATACTGTCCAATCAAGCTAATGGGGCAGCCGTAGTTTATACAAGAACGCCCACTAACCCAGCACCTGATGGTCTGCAAATTCTACAGCAAATAATCTCATGACAAACTTGAATGATAGTCCTGGGCTTGACTCAGTAGTCGTTAGACTCATTGGTATTGACATGCACATGGTACTACAGTACATGCCCCTATCACTGGTACCACTTGTCAGATGTACTTTTTCAATAATGGCGATAGTGGCCCTTAAAAAAAACAAGACAACACCTGATAAAATACAGCTTGCAAAATTGCATTGCCAGTGAGTCAGTCACATATATAGCGTGTGATACTTTGCAGCTTTCAATTCATATAGGAAAATATTCTGCACTCTGCCCAGTGACAATACGCTAAATTTACATACACGAAAGAGCTCACAGCATACGCAAGTGGAATAGATACATGATGATAAGTGGAAGATCTTGCATTTCATAAACTAAAGAGCCCTTGTCTCACCCTTTTAATAAATGTTTTAATTGGTCTTACACTCATCATAATTCTTACTTCAAAGTAAAAGTAAAAGTTTTCTAAAAGGAGGAAAAAGTTTCGCAACCTGATAAACAATAACTAATATAATACTGCCTCCTACGTATGTACAAGAATATAACTACTATAATACTGCTCCTATGTACAAGAATATAACTACTATAATACTGCCTCCTATGTATAATAAAATAACTACTATAATACTGCTCCTATGTATAAGTATATAACTACAATAATAGTGTCCCTATGTACAAGAATATAACTACTATAATACTGCTCCTATGTATAAGTATATAACTACTATAATACTGCTCCTATGTATAAGTATATAACTACTATAATACTACCCCCATGTACAAGAATATAACTACTATAATAATAGCTCCTATGTACAAGAATATAACTACTATAATACTGCCTCCTATGTACAAGAATTTAACTACTATAACACTGCCTCCTATGTACAAGAATATAACTATTATAATACTTCTTCCCATGTACAATAACATAACTACTATAATACTGCTCCTATGTACAAGTATATAACTGCAATAATAGTGTCCCTACATACAAGAAGATAACTACTAGAATACTTCTCCTATGTACAAGAATATAACTACTATAACACTCCCTCTATGTACAAGAATATAACTACTATAATACTGCTCCTATGTACAAGATTATAACTACTATAATACTGCTCCTATGTACAAGAATATAACTACTATAATACTGCTCCTATGTACAAGATTATAACTACTATAATACTGCCTCCAATGTACAAGAATATAACTACTATGATACTGCCCCTATGTACAAGAATATACAGTGCCTTGCGAAAGTATTCGACCCCCTGGAACTTTTCAACCTTTTGCTACATTTCAGGCTTCAAACAAAAAGATATAACATTTTAAATTTTTGGTGAAGAATCAACAACAAGTCGGTCACAATTGTGAAGTGGAACGAAATTTATTGGATCTTTTAAACTTTTTTTGGTAATAATAAAACTGAAAAGTGGGGCATGCAAAATTATTGGCCCATTTACTTTCAGTTCAGAAAACTCACTCCAGAAGTTCATTGCGGATCTCTGAATGATCCAATGTTATCCTAAATGACTGATGAAGATAAAAAGAATCCACCTGTGTGTAATCAAGTCTCCGTATAAATGCACCTGCTCTGTGATAGTCTCAGGGTTCTGCATCATGAAGACCAAGGAACACACCAGGCAGGTCCGTGATACTGTTCTGGAGACGTTTAAAGCCGGATTTGGATACCAAAAGATTTCCCAAGCTTTAAACATCCCAAGGAGCACTGTGCAAGCGATCATATTGAAATGGAAGGAGTATCAGACCACTGAAAATCTACCAAGACCCGGCTGTCCCTCTAAACTTTCATCTCAAACAAGGAGAAGACTGATCAGAGATGCAGCCAAGAGGCCCATGATCACTCTGGATGAACTGCAGAGATCTACAGCTGAGGTGGGAGACTCTGTCCATAGGACAACTATCAGTCAAACACTTCACAAATCTGGCCTTTATGGAAGAGTGGCAAGAAGAAAGCCATTTCTCAAAGATATCCATAAAAAGTCTTGTTTACAGTTTGCCACAAGCCACCTGGGAGACACACCAAACATGTGGAAGAAGGTGCTCTGGTCAGATGAAACCAAAATCAAACTTTTTGGAAACAATGTAAAACGATATGTTTGGCGTAAAAGCAACACAGCTCATCACCCTGAACACACCATCCCCACTGTCAAACATGGTGGTGGCAGCATCATGGTTTGGGCCTGCTTTTCATCAGCAGGACAGGGAAGATGGTTAAAATTGATGGGAAGATGGATGGAGCCAAATACAGGACCATTCTGGATGAAAACCTGTTGGAGTCTGCAAAAGACCTGAGACTAGGACGGAGATTTATCTTCCAACAAGACAATGATCCCAAACATAAAGCAAAATCTACAATGGAATGGTTTAAAAATAAACGTATCCAGGTCTTAGAATGGCTAAGTCAAAGTCCAAACCTGAATCCAATTGAGAATATGTGGAAAGAGCTGAAAACTGCTGTTCACAAACGCTCTCCATCCAACCTCAAAGAGCTCGAGCTGTTTTGCAAGGAAGAATGGGCAAGAATTTCAGTCTCTAGATGTGCAAAACTGATAGAGACATACCCCAAGCAACTTGCAGCTGTAATCGCCACAAAAGGTGGCGCAACAAAGTATTAATGCAAGGGGGCCGAATAATTTTGCACGCCCCACTTTTCAGTTTTATTATTACAAAAAAAGTTTAAATGATCCAATAATTTCATTCCACTTCACAATTGTGACCCACTTGTTGTTGATTCTTCACCAAAAATTTAAAATGTTATATCTTGTTTGAAGCCTGAAATGTGGCAAAAGGTTGAAAAGTTCCAGGGGCCGAATACTTTCGCAAGGTACTGTAACTACTATAATGCTTCTCCTATGCATAACTCCCCCATGTACAAAAATAATCCAACTATAATACTGCTCCTATGTACAAGAATATAACTACAATAATACTGCTCCTATGTGTAAGAATATAACTACCATACTACTGTCCTATGTACAAGAATATAACTACTATAATACTGCTCCTATGTACAAGAATATAAATACTATAATACTGCTATCTATGTACAAGAATATAACTACTATAACACTGCTTCCTATGTACAAGAATATAACTACTATAATACTGCTGTATGTATAAGAATATAACTACTATATTACTGCCCCTATGTACAAGAATATAACTACTATAATACTGCTCCTATGTACAAGAATATAACTACTATAATACTGCTCCTATGTACAAGAATATAACTACTAAAACACAGCTCCTTATGTAAATTACTGAGTGAAAACCTGAATAGGTATGTGTTGATATATCTCTGTCTCCTGCACTCATTCAGAAGTCTCAGAATGCTGGGTGAGAACCCCAAAGACGTTTAGAGTTAAAGGGTTTCTGTCACCAATATTTAGCCTATTAAACAGGATGGCATTTCCAATGTGCAAATGTCACCTGAGGCTAAATATGTAATTGATTTTATTCCTAATGGCCCCGTTTTTGTGTAATTTCAACTTTTATAATATGTAAATTAGCCTCCTAGGAGCGGGGGGGGGGGCGGTACCCCTGCACCTAGAGGCTCCATTCCCCCACCTCGCAAAACGCCTCCTTTTTCTTGATTGACAGGGCTAGGTAGCTCGCTCCATCTGCTGCCGGCCCTGTCTGCGATCCAAATTCCGCACCGTGCGTCCTTCATTCGGCCCAGGCGCAGTGAGTGTAGCAGTGTCACGAGTGGGCTTGCGTCTGGTATCAGACGTTCTGCGCGGCTTTCTAAAGTGACATAATTGGACTTGCTCTTCCCTTGGTTTGGTTGCTGTTTACCACACCCCTTCCCCTCAGCTGTTGCCGCTGTGGTAATTAGCTTTCGCCTATTTACCCCTTCCTCTCCCAGTATCCCTTGCGGTTTATACTTTCTGCCTTCTTAGTAGAGTGTGGTGTGGATATCGGCTGAGATCCGGTTGCTGCAATATCTGCTTAAGATAAGTGACTTTTTCCCTTTTGTGGTTTTCCTTTTGGAGTCTCCTGTTCGTCCTAATTATTGGAGGAACGGGATTACTCTTTCTTGTGTCACTAGCTGCAGGGTTTTCTAGGGTGCATTTATTATTAGGTTCCTGTGTATGAACTTTCCTACAACCCAGGCTTGTTCATACTGGTAGTCAGTCGGCCTAATTTCAGGGATCCCTGCAGGAGGTGACCGTTTCCCTGGTTTTGGTCTTTTCCCTTTCCTCGTACGCTCGGTGTGGCTATTCCCTCCACACCAGAGCGTGACAAGCAGGCTGCCAGACTCCTGGCTTCCTCACTGCGTCTGCACCGACTACGCCGAATGAAGGACGCACGGCACAGGCGCGAGATTTGGATCGCAGACAGGGCCGGCAGCAGATGGAGCGAGCTGCCTGGTCCTGTCAATCAAGAAAAAGGAGGCGTTTTGCGAGGTACGGAAACTGAGCCTCTAGGTGCAGGGGTTCCCCCCCCCCGCTCCTAGGAGGTTAATTTACATATTATAAAAGTTGAAATTACACAAAAACGGGGCCATTAGGAATAAAATCAATTACATATTTAACCTCAGGTGACATTTGCACATTGGAAATGTCATCCTGTTTAACAGGCTAAATATTGGTGACAGAAACCCTTTAAGTAAATCACAACTTTTGGACTTTTGGGAATCTTCACTGAATTGTAATAGACGTTTTTTGTGCTGGACTTTGCTCTCTGTCAGTGACATGTAAATAACTGTGGTAAAGTTCCATCCCCCGTTATTCGCCTGAGTGGTATCTGCCACGTGCAGAGCTCCAGGCGCCATCGGCATGATATATATGATGGAAAATGCATGAAAAGTGAGAAAAAGCAGCAGCAACACCTCCGAAAACCTCTGAAAATACCACCCACACAGTGGAAACACAGACTCTTGCTTACTGTTATATGCATGTCCTCGCAGCTGCTGCTATGTGCTCAACGTCCTTGTCATATTTCCCAGATAAATTGTCACACCATCCCCAGATGAATCAAGATCCGGCCTCAGAATTACAATAAGTGATATAGAAACGGACAATGAGACTCATTCCAAGAACTTCTTTATCTGTTCTAATCAGAGGGGACACCAACGATCAGCTAAAGCCATTCTTCCAGCAGCAGAGAGTATTTCAGGCGAATAATGTTTTAATTGTGGGGAGCAGTGACCCATCCATACAAGTGATGTCAGTGAGGAGAGGATTGGATTAGGTATATAGATGATATACAGTAGATGATAGATAGATAGATAGATAGATAGATAGATAGATAGATAGATAGATAGATAGATAGATATTTTGCTTTCTTTTGGAGCCACATGGCTACCCTGATGTGCTACCCTTCTTCACTTTTACCATTATCCCTGTACGGTGACATCATTGGTTTTAACAATTTTGTGATGTCACAGTGTTTTTGACAGTCTTGTGTATACGGTGATGTCACTGTACTGTGACATCACCGTGTACATTATACCCATGCTGTGACATCACCGTGTACATTACAACCATACTGTGACATCACAGCGGACATTACAACCATACTGTGACATCACCATGTACATTACACTCACACTGTGACATCACCATGTACATTACACCCATGCTGTGACATCACCGTGGACATTACACCCATGCTGTGACATCACCGTGGACATTACACCCATGCTGTGACATCACCGTAGACATTACACCCATGCTATGACATCACTGTGATTATTATTCTTGTACCATGACATCACGCTCTGTACATTATAATTCCTGTGCTATAACTTCATCGAGTAGATTATCCCTGCACTGACCTCACTTTGTGCATCAATCCTTTACTATGACACAGATGTGTGTGTATTATACCACTATTATAACTTTGCTGTGTGCATAATCTCTGTGCTGTACTTCATTTTCAGTTACTATGACATTACCATCTGCATTATCCTTGGACTGTAACATAACTGTTTACAATACCTGTTCTGAACTGCGCTTTGTACATTATTCATGTGACCCTGACATTTGTTTTTAAATTCTTGCACCTTCTGCAAGCCCACTGCTCTATGAAAATCTAGGACTTGAAGTCACATGTTTAGCTGGCGATACACATTAGATAGATATTGTTCAAGCCTGCAGATGGATTCACACATGCTCAATCCTTTTGTTCTCAGGGAGATAAGCCACCGTCAGAGGTATCTGGCAGCAGCCTACGGTGAGATTGTTGGCTAAAATACTTGTAGGCTGTAGCTTGTGCAGCCAACAGGTATCTCATATGTACAGCCAGTCTTAGGCTCCCTGCTTACGGGTAGCCTTTCAGAAATTCTGCACATAATACGCAACCCCCCTGTAATTTAAATTCCTTTCTGGGAAATTGAGGACCATTGTCTGTCCTTACGTCAAATGAGATGGCATGTCTGCTGTATTTCAGTTTTAGAACTTTTAATTGGAATATGCAACACATTGAACATCAACCATTTTCTTATTATTAATTATTATTAAAGCACCATTCATGCCGTGGCACTGTACATATGATAAGGGGTGCACATACATAATACAGACAATTGCACTAAGCAAGAACAAGACGAGTTACAGGAGAATTACGAGTTACAAGGAGAGAGCACCCTGCCTGCAAGGGCTTACAATCTACATGGTATGGAGGAAGGACACAGTAGTTGAAAGTAGAGCTGGTCATGGAGGTATAGCAGCATCAGGGTCACTGGTTGTAGACTTGTCTGAAGAGGTGGTTTTCAGGTTTCTTTTGAAGGTTTCCACTGTAGGTGAGAGTCTGATATGTCGGGGTAGAGAATTCCAGAGTATGGGGGATGCACAGGAGAAAGAAGGAGGTCTTGTGAGAATCAGAGATTACGTGTGGAGATGTATCGGGAAAGTAGCTCAGAGATATATAGAGGGGACAGGATGTGGACGGCCTTATATGTATTTGTTAGTATACAAATACTCGCTGGGCAATTGGGAGCCAGTGAAGGGACTGGCAGAAGGGAAAGGCAGAGGAGTAACGGGGAGGAAAGGTGGATTAATCGGGCAGCAGAGTTGAGGATAGATTGTTGGGCTGCGAGGGTGCTAGATTGAAGGCCACAAAGAAGGATCTTACAGTAGTTTAGGAGATACTGAGGGCATGCACAAGTATTTTACAGACTCCTGTGAAATGGAATGTGCATATCTGAGAGAGGCAGTAGGTGGTGGAAAGGGCTTGGATGCACGTTTTAAGGACAGGGTAGAATCAAAGGTTACTCCAAGGCAGCAGAATTAATTTACCGGAGAGAATGTACAGCCATTGTGACAGATAGGTCTGTTGAGGGGGTTGAGCAAAATGGAAGACATAGAAGATAGGTACTGAGGGATTCTGGATAGGAAGGAGATGATATCTGGACCAGGGAGGTAAACTTCTGTGTCATCAGCACAGAAGTCATACTGAAAGCCAAGGGACTCTATGAGCTGTCCCAGGCCGAAGGTGTAGATTGAGAAGGACAGGGCCTTGAAGGACACCAACCGAGAGGGGACAAGACAGGGAGATGGTGTGTGAGTGGGAGACACTAACTGTCCAGTCTGTGAGGTAGGATGTGATCCAGGAGAAGGTCAAGTGCGTGATGTCAAGAGATGAGAGAGTTTGTAACAGAACGGAGTGGTTGATGGTGTAAAAGGCAGAGGACAGGTCGAAGAGGAGGAGGACAGAGTAAAACTAAAATTATATTACATAGTTCACATGGAATTTCTCTTTGCACAGAGGGCTCCTTAGGCAATGTCGGAGCAAAGGTTTGACAAGTTGTGAAACTTGCTACAATTTGCTCAATATCCTCATACATGGCCAAAACAGGGATTGCCCTTCTTTTGCAATTTTGAATACAATTTGAGATCCTTTACTATCCATTCACACTGTTATGTTTGTTTTTTTTAGGCTTTTTTATTATTATTTTTTTAAATGTCATGTCGCTCAAGCACCATGTTCTGCCACATTTGAATATGCAGTACCCCAGACCTGGAGGTATCTGCAAAGTGTGGTTTGTTATGTAATGTTAATGCTGCACACTCAGTTGCAATGTTAATGATATGTACTGTGCACACCCCAGGTGCTCACTGCAGATATACCCTAACAAGTCTGACTCTGATTAATGAATCTCTTAGCTGACCTAAGGAAGGGTATGTTCATGGGCAGATTGGCCAAAGACCTTACAGGGAAATTTCCCAGTGGGCCGCTGCCCAGAGGGCCATCTGGACATTCCTCACGGCCAGCGAGTGGAAGTTTTTGGGGATGTATATGCTGCTGGCAGTATATTGTGATGGACTGTGGTATTTGGCTCTGTTGGCGTGGTATAATGTGCCACAATATGGTATTGCTGGTCCTGCCTTCCATCAGTTTGGACCCAACTACAAAACGGGGACACTTTTGGAATTTTTTCCAGGGCCACTTTAAGTTCCCAGTCAGCCCCTGGGTATGTTCACATGACTATATTGTTATGTGGAAAAATCTGATGCATAATCCATAGCAGAAGTAAGAGGCTGATCCTCTTTTCCATGCAGAATGTGCATCAAGATGTGACATGACACTTCTTGACGTGGATTTCCAATCAATACAAGGGCAACATGGATTCCCATTTAAAATAACAGGACACAGATTTCAGTGCAGAATACATGTGTACATGTACATGTGGAAAAATACATATGCCTTCTTCAGGCTATTTCTCTAATTTTCAGTTGTTCCTGAGCTGGTGGGTGGAGGCTAACTGATATGATTGCTCCCATAGTGCTTCCTAAGTCTCTCTCAATGTCACTCAGAGGCATCACAAAGGACATTATAGAATGTATTGAATGAGTGCTACTGAATCCCTTTTGATGATTATAGAGAGAACTCTGCAGTCCTACATTTACAGCTGCGCAGTCCTCTCTATCCCATTCCTGCACTCATCTCTATAATCAGTTCCGGAAGGAAACAGGATGCTGAACTTTAACTGTGCAACCCCACGTCACAGCCTGGACAATGCTGGAACCTGGAGTGAGTAGCCCACTGAACACAAGGTGTTAGCCCTTCATCAGGGATTTTAAAATTAAACATTTGACTACCCTAGATGACCAGGTATCCTTACATAAATCTATCACTGTTCTAGAGCACAAAAGATACTTGAATTAACCCTCTCACTGCCCTAGGTCACCTGGTATACTGACATTAATGCTTCCTTTAACTGCTCCAGACCACCAGGGATACAAACATTAATGCCTTCATTGCCCTAGACCACCGGGGATTCTGACATTAACCTATTCACTGCCATAGACCAAAGAAGCCAACACTTACACATTAGGCATATTCACTGCCATAGATCAAGGATACCAACACTTACAGATTAGATAGACAGATTAATAGATGGATAGATAAATCAATATCATTGATCTGGAGATGCTGCTATCTTCACCAACACCCCCACATTTCTTCATCTTCTGAAGCTTATATTAATAAAAAGGAAACATACATGATGACTCATTTTAGGTCATCCCTGTTGTTCATAATCTTGTGTCCCTGACACTCTAACTGCATTTTACTAAGACAGTAATTGAATTTAAAAAATTACAGTGTGGAACATTCTGGAATCTCTGGACTCATCAGTGACAAAGTATTTAACTGAAGGCTTATACTCTTCATAAAGATCACGTTCCATCCTGCTTTGATGCATTAGATGATGCAATATTTATATCAGTTAACTTTCATACATAAAGTGCAATCCCACCTGCCATCAAAAAATACAAAAGTCCTAAAAGAGGTGTACTTGGTCTGCAACAACATTTAGTCAGATGGTACGTATCAAAAATACATCCTTATGAACGTTAGGATGCAAGGTTTCCCAGCAGAACATTGCCCAGAACTTCCAAAGTGCATCCTGGTGCCATTTCTTCCCCAGGTACACTGTGACTTTTTGGTAACACAACAGATTGATTTTAACTATTAAACTACAGCTGCAATCCAAATAAAAGCATTCAGCTGAATGCAATCTTGTGGAGTGCAGCTGTCATAAATAGTTAAAACGAATCAATCGCATTACAAAAAGTAACGCGTGTGGCCCACTGCGTTACAGGGAAAGAGCTACATTAGAAAGTACACGCACCTGAGAAAGGAGACACCCCCTGAGCTGCTAGTTTTAACTAAATCTAGCCCAGGACAATTGAAGTAATGAATGGGGAGATCTCTGCATCCATGTGAGTACAGGGCTGGTTCTAGTTTTGTTAGAAAGAGGTTGTCATGTACTATATGATATCTGATTTTCATTTTTTACATCAATCAAGGGATAACCCCTTTGTTTGCCTATTTTCCTGGTTTCCAACACACCAGGGGGGATTTATCAAAACTGTTGTGAAGGAAAACTGACTTAGTTGCCCATAGTAACCAATCAGATTCCACCTTTCATTTTCCAAAGGAGCTCATAAAAATGAAAGGTGGAATCTGATTGGTTGCTATGGACAACTAAGCCAGTTGAACTGCTTATTCACTTGCTGCCCCATATATCCCACCCCTTGATAGGTCCTATTGCCTTGAGATTTTTTTTTCAAAAGAAGCCAGATTGGTTTGTTAGATTGACAGTAAGCAAAGTCACCCCTGCCGTTTAAAAGCTATAGACTTCTCCTAATCTGATAATTTGTTACAATGTATCAGTTCAGGAAAATGTATCATTTTGAAGTCCCGGGCATGTAACTCACAGAGGATTGTTCAGGCAGGATACAACTGTGTGAGCATGAAAAGGTCAGTACGGGGGAGATTTATCAAAACTGGTACAAGCGAGAATCAGATCCCATCTTACATTTTTCAGAACTCTTTTTAAAAATGAAAGGAGTAATCAGATTGGTTGCTATGGGCAACTAAGCCATTTTTCCTTTGCACCAGTTTTAAATTATCCCAATGTGTTATCAGCCTGCAAGTGCAAAAATGAATGTTCAGGTTCATCTATAAGTTGCAGAGCTTTTCATAAGCCGGGTAAGATTATGAAACCCGCACTTTACTAAGGGGTTAAACAGATGAGTCCAGTGTGGGCAATGATGTTTCCATGGAAACCACAATAACATAGAACCCTGGAGTTCCAATCTTAAATAGTTTATAATCAAAATATATCCAAATGTGGACAACAACAAAAACAATGAGAGATCCTCCAACCAGCGGTTACTAGGGTGATGCCGCGCTCTCGATGGAAGGTCATGAAGGCAACTCAACCTGAGGGCTGACTATTAGAGATGAGCGAATTTCAGAGTCCTCTCCTGCATAATGGAAACGAGATGGATCCATTTTGCAGCCCATAGATTTCTATTATGATGGAATGCCTCTAAAGGCATTCTGTTATGCATTCTGTCATTGCCCCCTTATGTATCAAAAACATCAAGAAAAAAGTTGGCATGTTGCCCCTAGCAACCAGAATCCAAGATCCAGGCAAAGTAATGCCATGTAAATATGTCACAATACGAACATGTTGACACACATTGATACATATAGATACGTCACCCAACAATCTACAAGGACAAACATATAAATATTATAAAAACGGAAACAATGTAAATATGGTACAATTTTCTACTGTACTGTCTGCGCCAAATTTATGAACGTACCCCTCCCCATAATTATACCAGAGGTTTCTTTTGAAAAACCCAAGTCCTCCCTAATGCCTCCCTGGCCACGTCTATCATCCCTGCAGCTATTCTGTATCTCAGAGCACTGCCACACAGGTGGAGGAGACACACTTCCTTTCCATCACCCGATGCTTTCACAATGAGATCTGATTTAATTACGGCTCAGAGGCGGCAGGAAGCTTTGTGCTCCCAGACATCAGACCGCCAATAAATCATCCGCAAAATATGAGATTGTACAATAATATGCAGACAGGATGGAAGATTCAGCGCTGAGGAAAAGGAGGAGGACATGATAAGAAGGGTTCTAATCTCAGCTAACCTACAGGTGCAATGATCCACTACCTACACCATGACTTCTACTATTCCCAGCAACATCACCATCACCATGAGCCAAAAGGGTCTTCACTCCAGCTTCCCTATTGATGCAGTGATCCATCACCATTGTCACTACTACTACCATCATTACTGCCAACAAGATACTTACTACTGTCACTCTGTCTCTATCCACATCACTGATTATATAGTGCATGGATGCCCAACCTGCCCCTCCAGCTGTTGCAAAACTATGACTCTCAACATGCTTTGATAGCTGTAGGCTGTGCAGGCATGCTGGGAGTTGTACTTCTGCAACAGCTGGAGGGCTGCAGGTTGGGCATCCCTGATATAGTGGAAAGAACTAGAAAGGGTCAACAGGTGCAATGATGCCCCCACCAACAGCAACACAACTACAACCATCATCATTGTACTGACTGTAGTAGAGCTCATGCACAAGAATGTGTGCTGGCCGGGCCCAGTGCACAGGCACTGACCGCGTGTCCACCGTCCGCAGACACGGACTCATTTACTTGAATGGTGTCCGTGATCTGCACCCGACAGCTTGCACCGCAAAAAAGTAGTGCGCTCAATACTTTTTTGTGGTACAGAGGCATGGACAGAAAACCCACAGAAACGTGAACTCAGCCTTATGCCTTTTTCACACTGTCAGTGTTTGGTCAGTGATTTCCATCAGTGATTGAGAGACAAATCCAGGTGCGGCTCTAAACACAGAACAGGTGCAGATCTTTCCCTTATACCATATGTCTATGGAGGCTCCAGTCCTGGTTTGGGCTCACAATCACTGATGAAAATCACTGACCAAACACTGATGTGTGAATGAGGTATTATTCTGGCCAGATTTCGTCTTCTAAGATGCTCCAATTTCGCAGAGAAATCAGAGAATTGCAGTCGTCACCAGGATTTAAAGGGTTATCCATTACTGCAGCCACCTGGCCAAAGAAAACCATAGAACTATCAGATATCTCATATGCAGGTTCTTCTACCTATCCAGACCTGTATAGGGATTAGAGCAGCAATGCTCAGCAAAGACTCAATCACTTACTTGGGTTTCAAAGCCAAAGACTATGGAAAACCCATTTAAAGTGCTTGCTGCTCAAGTAGCAATCCCCTAATGTAATGTTATTATAGGAATCACTGCAGGAAGGACGTGACTCTACTGCAGGGTTTCCTGTGGAAATGCAGGTTCCTTGAGGTTTTCCTGGAAATTCTACAAGACAGAGTGAAGCTTACATTGGTCTGTGGAAACTTGAAGGAGGAATTACCCCAGGAAGTTCTGCAGGTAATGACCATGGTTTTTGTAACGACCATGGTGTTTACGGGATTTTGCAAAAAAAAAAAAAAAACGCATCCCGTGCATAAGGGCTCATGCGCACGACCGGAGCAAATTGTGGATCCGTAAAACATGGATACCGGCCGTGTGCCTTCCACATTTTGTGGAACGGAACGATCGTCCCCCTGTAGAACAGTCCTATCCTTGTCCGTAATGTGGACAAGAATAGGACATGTTATATATTTTTGCAGGTGCTATGGAACAGACATATGGATGTGAATAATTGAATGGCCTCCATTCAATCCAGGGAATGCAGGTACCAACATGTAGTGTAAGTATAAAGCTGTAGCCTGCTCTCACTGCACTCACAGAGGTATAAGAGTGGACTCTTATTGCACTCATTGGAGGCCATCTGGCACCAGGAGAGGTATAGAGTGGGCTCAGCATGCATGTTGTACCTACATTCCCTGGTTTGAATGAAGGCCATTTCAGCACCAAAAATGCTAAAAAGTAGAGTGGACCCAGCATGCATGTGGAACCTGCACTCCGTGAATTTTATGGTGGCTGTTATGGCACATAATAGGTAGTATTTATTTAGCGTTAGGTTCTCGTCTTATAGATATCGCCATGACGCCGGCAGACGGGCCCAAATAATTTTGTACAAAATGTATTTGCCAAGAATCTCAAATTTGCAAAATAAGTGTAGCATTAGCACCGGAATACTTTCTATTACTATGGTATTTTTGTACTTTATTTGGTTTGCAGAGTGCTGTTGCATTGTATTTCTTTCCTTAATGTTATATGATGTAAGCAAAATATCGGAAACCCTCCACTCAGAACCTTACACACTCAGAGACGTTTGGCGGCAGAGCTACGGTATCTCCCCTGACTCAATTCACGAGCAGCACTGCATCTATCCGGAGACACCATACAGAAAACGTGAGTCACCTCCATCCCTCCCTGCCTTAATGTAACCACGAGGATTTCTCAGCAGCACCTTTATTACTAGGATGATAATTACGAGGCATCACCTGAAGGAGCCGTCACCATCTAACCACATCCTGCAACTTTCATGTCTCTTCTGACTAATCCATTGTGTGCTACAATAGGAGGGAGTATACATTGAGTGATCCAGCCCCTCCTCATGACTCTTCTGATGAAAAATCCAGGATGAAGTCTCAGCAAGTTCCATGTGTGTTTTATGAATGTTTGGCGCAGATTTTACTCTATGCATTGCGAAGGGCGAAATCCACAGCATAAATTGACATACTGCAGATTTAAATTCCGTACTGCAGGTCACTGGATTGTCGGATCGTGTGGATGAAGATTTTGTAAAGTCTCATTTACCTTGCCAGGAATGCAATACACTGCAGGTTTTCCACTTGAAAATCTGCTGTGGAAAAACTGAACAACTGAGCGCAATCGCAGACGAAACTGACTGAACTTGCTTGCAAAATTGTGCGAGTGAGTGCAGCTCTGGAGTATAGTACTTTCACATCTGCTGCACTGCAAACCGGCTGCCAGTTCCGGCAGGAAATCAGCCGGACACAAACTGAAGCATGCAGAGGTTTGTGTCCAGCCGATTCTTGGCATATTTGCTAGATTGGGGCCGGACATCCGCCAGACCCCATTATAGTTAAGCAGGCATTCTGGCTGCATCCGACAATGCTGGATGCAGAAAATTTGGGCAGGTTGTGCTCTTCCGGAAACAGCCTGCTGGAATCCACCAGCAGAATAGTGAGTGCAGCTCTGAAGTATTAATACAGAATGTAACTCAGGATCAGTACAGGATAAGTAATGTAATGTATGTGCACAGTGACTCCACCAGCAGAATAGTGAGTGCAGTTCTGGGGTATAATACAGGATGCAACTCAGGATCAGTATAGGATATGTAATGACGGGACTCCACCAGCAGAATAGTGAGTGCAGCTCTGGAGTATAATACAGGATCTAACTCAGGATCAGTACAGGATAAGTAATGTAATGTATGTGCACAGTGACTCCACCAGCAGAATAGTGAGTGCAGCTCTGGGGTATAATACAGGATGTAACTCAGGATCAGTATAGGATATGTAATGACGGGACTCCACCAGCAGAATAGTGAGTGCAGCTCTGCAGTATAATACAGGATGTAATTCAGGATCAGTACAGGATAAGTAATGTAATGTATGTACACAGTGACTCCACCAACAGAATAGTGAGTGCAGCTCTGGAGTATAATACAGGATGTAACTCAGGATCAGTATAGGATACGTAATATAATGTATATATACAGTAACTTATATACACGACTCAGCAGGCAGTACCACACCTGATAGGACAGTAAATAAGCAGACAGTATTACACATAAAATACACAGATACAGCGGCTTAGATACACAGCTCAGCAGACTGTATCACACAAAATAATAATCAAGAATGTGTTAATCAGTGATTATATTTGACTTTGAACTTCATTGACTTATAATTATGTGAAATAAACAGGGAGGATGTCTCCAATAACACGTTATCTGTGTGCCGCTGCCTCATTAGTAGCATCCTCAATAAACAGCACAGGGTAATTAGTAGGAGAGGGATGTAATTAGTGTGTAGCTATGTCTATTGGAGGAGCGTTCTGGATCTGGATGCATATTTATCAGGACTAATCATAAGACTAGACATTTTCCCAGCACCTGGGACACACACTGAGGAAATTTGCTGTAATGAAGAAATTAGGACAGTGCAGTGTTATTGGGGGGAGAGGTTAGATACCTTTCGCTCAGTAAAGGGTTTATCTACTCACATAAAAAGACCTGTCCCCATGAAATGCAGTGAAATCTACAGGCAGCATGCTATGGGGGAGCTGAGCAATGTATAGTTGTTTTTTTATCAGTAATTGACAGCTATGTATCGACACTTAGGCCTCTTTCACACGAGCGTCACGGATTAGGTCCGGATGTGTTCAGGGTGCATTCAGGAAAACTCGCACCATTTTGCAAGCAAGTTCAGTCAGTTTTGTCTGCGATTGCGTTCAGTTATTCAGTTTTTTCCGCGCGGGTGCGATGCGTTTTGATGCGTTTTGATGCGTTTTTCACGCGCGTGATAAAAAACTGAAGGTTTACAAACAACATCTCTTAGCAACCATCAGTGAAAAACGCATTGCACCCGCACTTGCTTCAGGATGCAATGCGTTTTTCACTGAAGCCCCATTCACTTCTATGGAGCCAGAGCTGCGTGAAAAACGCAGAATATAGAACATGCTGCGTTTTTCACGCAACGCAGAAGTGATGCGTGAAAAAAAACGCTCATGTACACAGACCCATAGAAATGAATGGGTCAGGATTCACTGCGGGTGCTATGCGTTCACGTCACGCATTGCACCCGCGCGGAAAACTCGCTCATGTGAAAGGGGCCTTATACAGGGAATGCTATCAATCATAGAAAAGACGGCTCGTTCAGCCATGGTTGGCACACCCGTATTAAGAAGAAGACGGGTGAAGACCTCTCCTTACCAGCCGCAGTACCCGTCTTTTCCCAATCTTCAATGTACCACAGATTACTGCCATGGACAAGGTCTGGGAAGACTGAAACATTGGCAGGACAAAATATGTTGTGTGGTATAATTATGTACATTGTACACTGGCGTTTTAGACGCCAGTCTTAATAAGCCCTATAGCTGGCAGTGGATCGCCGAAGTTATGTAGAGGTGCCGGGCTCTACATAACTTCGGCATATCCTCCTCCACTTCTAAATTTTAGACAGCTTCCTATCTGTCTTACATTTAAACCATTTTCTATGTCAAAACCAGCCCGTCCCCTTCCATGCAGAATTTTTTTAGACCTGGTATGAGCAGGGTATAAGTTGCAGATTCTGCCACACTATGGCGTGCGATAGAATCTGCGCCAGATATACGCTACAAAAGTCGCGTATCTCTGATCATAAATGATCAGATTTAGTGTCTTAGAATATAAATAACTTTTTGCATCAGAGCTATAGTGCCATGGTTTACTTGTACAACAGATCCATTACAGGATTGTCCGGTCCTGCCACAATTGTCAGTTTATCTAATGTGTACGCCACCTTATAAAGTGTTAAAAACTGTTATTTCCATAGTTTCCATAGGACAAATGATAAACTATTTATATTTTATTAGAGCAAAATGCCTCTTTCTCCACTTTGCAGAAACTTTTTCACCTTACCTGCCCCTGCGCTGATCTTTCACTCTCATTACACCGTAAAATCTGTCTTTAATGAAAATGTGTTAAACTTTAACAGCTCTATGAGAGATCAGGTTATAGCTGCAGCCCATAGAAGTCTATGGGGAGGGGAGGGAGAGGAGGAATAGCTGCTAGAGAGAGACACTGTTGTATAATGGGAATGACAGTTCCTATATACTGTAGTTAACCTAAGGTTAGAGACCACTGCCATATACTTTACAGAATATCAGCAGCTACATGCATTATAAGATACAATGGTCTCATTTCTATTGCCCCAGCAACCAGTCTGTAATGTGTGAAGGTAAGTGACAGGCTGCCGTCAGTGATATCCATACAGATAGATCCAAAGAACTGGCAGGAAAAGGACATTCCTTAATGGACTCCCCTGTACATAATTCATGAGACTAAAACAAAACTCAGGTGTAATGTAACCGCCATTTCCTGCACCGTTTAATGTCACTGAGGTTTCTGTCCATCACTGAGAAGTTTGTGAACTCTGCCGGTGTAAGATTATATCCTGTATTACATAATACACAGACTACCTGACCAACTGCACTGTCTGCGCAGATACATACACCTATCTATAGAGAGAAGTCATTTATTATAGCAATTACATTCATAAAAATATTAGGCAGTATTATAGTAGTTATATTCATGTACGTAGGAGGCAGTATTATAGTAGTTATATTCTTGTGCATAGAGGGCACTATTATAGTAGTTATATTCATGTATGTAGGAGGCAGTATTATAGTAGTTATATTCTTATACATAGGGGCAGTATTATAGTAGTTATATTCTTGTACATAGGGGCAGTATTATAGTAGTGATATTCTTATACATAGGAGCAGTATTATAGTAGTTATATTCTTATACATAGGGGCAGTATTATAGTAGTGATATACTTCTACATAAGAGCAGTATTATAGTAGTTATATTCTTATACATAGGGGCAGTATTATAGTAGTGATATACTTCTACATAGGAGCAGTATTATAGTAGTTATATTCTTGTACATAGGAGGCAGTATTATAGCAGTTATATTCTTGTACATAGGAGCAGTATTATAGTAGTTATGTTCTTGTACATAACAGCAGTATTATAGTAGTTATATTCTTGTACATAACAGCAGTATTATAGTAGTTATATTTTAGTTTATAGAGGAAGTATTAGAGTAGTTATATAATGTACATAGGGGCAGTATTATAATAGTTTTATTCTTGTATATAAGAGCAGTATTATAGTAGTTATTTCTTGTACATAGGAGGCAGTATTATAGTAGTTATATTATTGTACATAGGAGCTGTATTATAGTAGCTATATTCTTGTACACAAGAGACAATATTATATCCGTTATATTCTTGTAAATAGGTGACAGTATTATAGTACTTGTATTCTTGTTTATAGGAAAAGTATTTAAGTAATTAAAATTCTGGTCTCTACTTCTGATCAGCAAGTAGAAACAAGCAGGGACCTGGTAAACATCAGAAGAGGAGTGGCAGGGGATCAGTAAGGTGAGAATCACTTCTTTTCTTTTCTTTTTTAACCCACTCTAAGCCCTCTGCTAAAAAAAAAAAAAATCCCACTGAACAACTGCTTTAACAAAGGACAAGGTAAATTCACAAAAAATGGTGCTGCAGTCTCTGGATCGGAACCATGTCGTTTGTAGCATTCATTAGTGCAATGAAATGTGACATCAATGATGGTAAATAAAATAATAAACGTGTGAAAATTCCACTAAATATTTTAGAAATATTTATGTCATGATGTAACTACTATAATGAGACCCCAGATGTGATATTGCAGAGGTTGTGATATTGCAGAGTAGTTGTGGCTCCTCACAAAATGAGGTGCATACATAGATCTGTGGTATATAGCTATTCCTGAAGATGGAGAAAACCGCAGTAGACACAAATATCAGCACTTATTATATGATAAGAATATCATGCATAACAATGTTACAAGTGATGCACTTGTTGTGGTGTATCCTGTACCTCACACACAAAATACAGATGTTGGAAATTCCTTTAATAAGACATTTTTTCAAAGTGGAAGGAAGGCGAAGATTACAGAGCAGGAAGAGGAAACGCAACGTGTCAAGGTTACACTGTCATACACATTGCAGAAATGTACCAGCACAATGGCTACATTAGCATACTGAATGTACAGAATGTAGGATGTACAGTAAGTATGAAAATCCATACTGTCATATTCCTGCTTCCACAGTGGCAGTTTGTTACAATGCATCATTCTCCAGGACAATACAGAGATTTGTGCTCCTGCCTACACTGATATGTTGTAACTGGAGCTGTGGATGCAGGACTAGGATGGAGACTTTCATTCTTTAATGGATACCTTCCACATTGAAAAAAAATATATTTTTACATGTTAGTAGTTACTTTGGGTAAAAAATAAATAAATGAAAAAAAAAGTTGCCGTAACTCTCCGTCTACGATCTTCTTTTCTTCATTCATTTTCAGGCCCCGTCATATAGAGTTTACAACTTGCTCCTATTTTCAGACTTCTAAAGTGAATGTGTCACTCTCAGCAATACATGCTGGATCTATGTGCCCACCATGCTGCTCTCTTCTCTCTGCAATGTGCAACCTTTATCACTGAGAGAAAAGGGAAGCATAAAGCCATTTTATCAGATTCAGCAGCACCACCAGCTAGGCGAAGGACTTACATACACCCAGCAGAAGCAAAATGGAGTGTGGGAGGAAACCCACGCAAACACAGGGAGAACATACAAACTCCATGCAGATGTTGTCCTTGGTCGCATTCGAACCCAAGACCCCACCGCTGCAAGGCCCCAGTCCTAACTACTGAGCCACCGTGCTGCATTTACAAAGCAATTGAGCAATTAAAAAAAAATCAGAGCAAAGGTGTCTATAACTTATGTTGTCATTGCGATCAATGCTGTAGCTAGTGATGAGCAGTCAGTGGAAGGAACATGAAGCAGAGACTGACTGGCATGGGATTTGGGAGGATTCTGAATAGGAGCAGCATGGGATCAGTGCGTTCAGTATTTTATATATTTTTTTTATGCATAATTCTCATCCTGTGTAAAAAAATATTAGCCAAACAACCTACTGAAATGCAAACAGCAACCAAAGATTGTTAAAATATTAAGGATTTGAATCACAAAGTATAGTGGAAAGTTGCAGAACGTTACATAGTTATAATGCATTTTGAAAGTCTTTTTTACATTTTGTTATGTTTCGCGGCCTTGTGCTAAAAGAGAAAAAAAGTTTCCCCATCATTCTGCACTCAATACCCCATAATGAAAAAGTGAAAACTGAATTTTACAATTTTTTAAAAAAAGACAAAACGAAAATTTCGTATGGACATAAGTATTCAGACGCTTTGTTATAACACTCAAAATTTAACTCTGGGGACCCCCCATTTTCTTTAACATTGATGTTTTTTTTAACTTCTTGATTGGAGTCTAACTGTGGTAAATTCAGTTATTTGGAAATTATTTGAAAAGACATACCCCTCTCTATATATGTCTCACAGTTGACAATGCATATCTGAGCAAAAACTAAGCCATGAGGAGGAAGGAACTGTCAGTAGATCTCATAGATAGGATTGTGTGAAGACACAGATCTGGAGAAGGGGACAAAAAAAACTTTTGCTGCACTGAAAGTTCCCAATAGCGCAGTGGCCTCCATAATTCTTAAATGAAAGAAGTTTGGGACAACCAGGACTCTTTCTAGAGCTGGCTGCCCCGAACTATAAAATCGGGGGTAAAAAGGTCTTGGTAACATAGGTGATGAAGAACATAATGTTTTCTCTGGCTTAGATCCAAAGATCCTAAAGCACTTTCAGAAACAAGATTCTCTGGTCTGATGAAACCAATTCTAAGCATTGTGTCTGGAGGAAACTAGGCACTTTAATATATGTGATGCATGGTGGTGGCAGCAGCATCATGCTGTGGGGTGTTTTTCAAAGAATGGGACAGAGAGACTGGTCGGGCATGAGGAAAAGGTGAGTGGAGCAAAGTACAGAGATATTCTTTATGAAAACCTGATCAATAGTGCTCTGGACCTCACACTGGGACAGAAGAGCAACAAGACAATGACCCTAAGCACACAGCCAAGACAGCACGGGAGTGGCTAAGGACAACCCAGTGAATGTCCTTCAGTGGCCCAATCAGAGCCCTGACTTGAATCCAATTGAATATCGCTGGAGAGACCTGAAAATGGCTTTCCACCAATGGTCCCCCAGGCAAAATGACAGAGTTTGAGAGGATCTGCAGAGAAGAATAGCAGAACATCCTCAAACACAGGTGTGCAAACCATGTGACCTTATGTCAATCTCAATTTTAGTTTTTCCTTTTTAATAAATTAGCAAAGATTTTGAATATTCTGTTTTCACTTTCTCATTATGGGGTATTGAGTATAGAATCATGGGAAAAACTAGATTTTTTTTATTTTAGCACAAGGCCACAACATAACAAAATGTGAAAAAAAGTGAAAGGGTCTGAAGACTTTTTGAATGCACTGCAGATAGGTTGAAACAAGACACACATCCATCAAATTCAGGCTTTATTGATCAATTATCCAACATCAATTGTTAATTCTAACCCTCAATGCTTCTTGCTATTAGGTAAGCTTCTAGCCCTTTTAAATGCTGACATAGTATCTCCCATTACTACCTCTTGAGGCAGATCGTTCCAAATTATGCCTACTGTAAATGATGTTTCTTTCCTCCACACATAAAGAATCTCCCCTGGTCCTTTGTAATGTCCTTGGAATGAATAAATCCTGTGCCGGTTTCTTGTACTGACCACACTTGTATCCATACATGTGAATAAGCTCACTTCTAAGGTGTTTTTTTTTCCAAGCCTGATTTTTAAGCCTCTCATTATAAGAGAAATCTTCTATCTCATTTAATTATTTAGTTGCTGCCTCTGAACACTTTCTCGCTCTTCTATATCCTTTTTGAACATAGAGCTGAAAACAGAATACCATATTCAAGATATGGTCTTAGGAGGGATTTATATAAGGTATAATATAACATTTTATATACGATAATTAAGCTTCATGTATACAAGAGGAGATGAGCCCTTCATATAATTATAGATAGATACATAGACATACAGTATATGGTACAAGTATATCTGTCAGTTTGGTTTTTACACCCACGCAGAGCCTATACATACATCTGATATACCAGCAGTGACTGGTAACATGGCCTTGTCCTATCAGTGACTCACAGTTTCCTTGCACTGATACAGATAGATTAATGCAGCAATAAATGTAAAAATAAAATATAAATAATTCACTGATGCTGATGGGAGGAAAGGTCCTGTACCTCACAGAGGAGGGAACATCCTGCAGACAGCGCGGAGTTAATGGATTCTTGCTGTTTAACTGCGTCTGGTTCTACTTGAGGACAAATATTCGGCAAAGTATTTTCAGTGGGGGGGGGGGGATGCTTTTGTTTATAAATATTTCAGCAGTTTCCTGCTTTATTATGTCAGAAGAAAAGGCCTTTATGTCTATAGTGGATGTGGTAGTGGTGCTGCGAGAGGGGGAAAGAGTAAAGACAGAAGTGGGAGCGCCAGCAGGGGAGAGAGAGCAACAGAAGAAACAAGGGAGAGAGAAGAGAGCAGGTTAGAATGATGGAAAAAGAGAGGGAGAGAGGAAGAAAAGGAAGGAGAGAGTGTAATAGAGAGACAGGAAGAGAGCAGGAGGAGAGAGAATACAGAGTCATGTGAAGAAGAGAGCAAGAGAGTGGCAAAAGAAGAGAGCGGGAATGAGGGAGAAGAAGAGAGAGCAGGGGACAGAGGGATAAGAGCAGGCATCCCCAAACTGCGGCCCTCCAGATGTTGCAAAACTACAACTCCCAGCATGCCCGGACGGCCTACAGCTATCAGCCTACAGCAGGGCATGGTGGGAGTTGTAGTTTTACAACAGCTGGAGGGCCGCAGTTTGGGGATGCCTGGATAAGAGGGTCATAGAAGGAGAGAAGAAGACACAACAAGAGAAAAAAAGTAGGGAAGAGTGAGAAAAAGGAAAGAAGAGTGAGAATAGAGAGACAGAGAGGAGAGAGCAAATGAAAAATAGAGGGCAGAGGAGAGAGAGAGAGAAAGAATAAAGAGATAGAATGGGGAAGAAAAGAAAGAGTGTGAGTGCGGGGGTCCCAGATGTCTGAGGGGGGGGGAGCAAAAAGAAGTGACAAAAGAAGAGAGCAGGAATGAGGGAGAAGAAGAGCGGGCACAGGACAAAGAGATAAGAGTGTCACAGAAAGGCAGAAGAAGATGCAGAAAGAGACAGAAAGCAGGGGAGAGTGAGATAGAAAAGAAAGAAGAGTGAGAATAGAGGAAGAGAGGAGAGAGTGAATGAAAAAGAGAAGAGAAAAGACAGAATGGGGGAGAAAAGAAAAAGTGTGTGTGTGTGTGGGGGGGGGGGGGTCCCAGATGCCTGAGGGGTCCAAATGCCCCATTAAGAAGACTCCAACATTATCAATTTCACATGTTAGATGGGGGACCTGGATTTTGCATTTTCACCCACTTACACCTGTAGGAAGAATGCTAGTTAGACAGAGCCCAAGGGAGAGGAAGGGATATAGAGAGGGGGTAGGAAAGGAATAAGTGATAGAGAATGGTGCAGATGGCGTAAACTTACGGGGTGATGTATAAAGTGCAATGTGCCAGAAAAGTGGAAGGATCATGTCTGTTTTGTCAGTGGAGCAGGTATTTGTGTCTTGCATTAGTAACATTTTTAGGGTGGTTTGCGCCATACCAAGCAGTTTGCATTTAATTCATCATCGCAAAAAAGAATTGCTAGTTTGCTCCAGTCCTCTGGTGGCATACAAACTGACAGAAACCTTCTAATGAATGATTAGACTTCAGACTAAAAATTGATATTTGTGCAATAAATTGCAAAAAATTGTTGTGCGATATTTTGTAAATTTGTTGCAACAAAACTAGCTTTGAACCAAGCAGGCACTGAGCAAAAAGTCACATATTAATACATTACCCTCTAGATGTGCCCCAGATTTATCACAGGGGCTCAGGCTGGAGGATAAATGTGGGGCAGGGGTAGACACTTTCTCTGACTCTATACCAACTATTGGTTGGCTTACTCTGAAGCAATTTTGGCACAAAATGTCTCATATTAGGCTACATTCCCTTTTCCCAAAGCCATGCCCTTATTGGACTAATTTCAGATCATGTCTCTAAATCTAGATATGACAAATTGCGCCACTTTTGGTGCAAATAACATCAAAATCTAGGTGCACTTCCATTCGTAAATGTGAGCCATTGACTGTTAGGTGCTCCCCTGGGTGACCTGCTGGGCCTGAGCATGAGGCACCTGCAGAGATCATTTCACAGCATTGCCCTATAAAATAATTGAGATCCACCAGGTCCACCAATATAGCTCCTACAGGTTTGTCACCCACCAATGAGATTTCTGATAACAGATTGTTATTTATGTAATGTAATAAAATAAATGTATCTTCATCCTTGGTACCAACCAGTAGAGTGTAGGGTTGAGAAATTAATTTTATTTTCTGCTGCGTAAAATATATATCCTTATATGTCTCACCACAAAAGGTTCGTTACAACTGTATCCAGTGTAGACAACCCAGGACTCCAGACTGATACAATGTTGCAAACTGTCAGGACAGAAGAAATCTACATAGGTAACTTTATGTAATGTTAAAGGGGATTTCTGGGGGCTAAATATTGACAAATGAATGTAAAAATCGGAGGGTGGGGTGGGGAGTCCAACTCCAGGCACCGCTGCTATTGGAAGGGGCTGCGGCGCTCCTGCAAGTACTGCAGCCTCTGACTCGGCCTCTCCATCAGTTGGGAGAAATCTAAAGCTTTATGGGTCAGTGGTGACATTATGTAATGTTAAAGGGGGCTCTGGGAGCTTAATATTGAAGACTTATCCTTAGAATAGATTATTAATATCAAAATCAGGGGGAAAGGAGCATCCGATTCCTGCCACCCTCGCTGATTAGCTGTTGTAAGGGGCTGCGTAGCTTCTCAAAGTGTGGCAGCCTCTTCCTCTACTTCCCATAACCTTTATGCAGCTCATTCCTATTGAAGTAAATGGGACTGAGATACAATACCAAGCACAGCCACTAAGCAATGGATGGGCCTGTCCTTGATATACAACGAGGAGTTTGGAGCACTCATCTGAGAGAAGCAGTCTCTACAAACAGCTGATCAGCAGGGTTGCTTCCACTGATCAGATATTGATGACCGATTCCAAGGACAGGTCATCAATATTTAAAGGAGTTATATACCTTGGAATGAATAGAGCATTTCAAACAAAGTATTATTACTGCATACATGTATACATGTTCCTTTATGTACATTTTCCTCTATGATAGCGCCCCCTGCTGTTTCTCAAGTGGTCAAACTTCTGGTCCATCTTCTCCTGCATTCAGTGGTGGACTAACATATCCAGCATATTCCCTGCTCCCTTCATTCTCTTAGTGCCGGTGTAGTGATCTCATAGTGAAGTTCTTTTCTTTATTTCTTACTCTTTTGCTCTCTTTCTCTTTCTTTCATTTTCTATCTTTCTTTCTTTTTTGAGCAAGAGACTATTTTCTATGCAGGGGGAAGGGGTTAACAAGAGCTGGTTGTAATTGGGGAAGGGGGGAGGGAGGGGGTCAGGTGTTTGATGAGCTACTGTCCACCCCAAGAAAGGGAAGAAAGAAGTCCTCCAGATAACATGAGTAAAAAAAAAGAAAATTAAAAAACACCTGTAAATTGCACTGCATAGCAGCATATTTTGCACTAATATCATTAAAATAATGGTGTGCATTACTCCAGATATTTTTTTAAATTTAATTTGTGGTATAATCCCATTAATTCCTGACACCTCCCTTTAAAGGCCTTGGACACCTTTGCGGTCCGGTTTGTGCTGCTGCGTGTTTACCTCACAGAGGATTGTCTAGACTGGATACAACTGTGACAAACCCCTCAGCACTGAACAAGTATTCAGTGAGGAAAGAATGTAATCTAGAATATCCCCATTCACTGACAGCAAGCAGAGGATGGTGAGGAAATTGATAGAATGTAAGAAAGTAGCAAAACTTTCCATTTCTTTTCATATAATAGAGCTGAATGAACGGCACCAGCTTCATCGACGGAGAGAGGGGGCTGTGTATCCAGAGGGGAAACAGATGGAAGTCGTCTCATTATTTCTTCTCTGCACTATTAAAAGCATAAATAAAAATAACAGGGATGGGAATGATTGCCGAATTCTTGGCGCGGCACGCTCTGTTTACAGCATGAATGTTTTACAAAGAGAGGAAGCAAACACCACTCCCTTTCGGTGAAAATCAACCTTCCCTGTGTCCCCCTGACAGACTATTCCCTCTCCACAGGCCTTCCATCCATTATCCCCTCTGTCTGCTCTCTCCCTGTAAACTGAAGCCATTCTGCAGGATCCTACAGTACAAGATCTCCTCCCCACCCCCTCCAAATAACACAACAATATCCTGCACTCCTAATGAGAAACACAATCGGAGATTGTCTCCAGAAAATCTGCATCTTCTGCAATTCCACATCTTTAAAGTTTACATGTGCCAGCAGCATACAACCTCGAGCCAAAGTGGAACATGGAGACCGGTGCTGGAGCTTGTGTGCACCACACTATATCTATCATGACCAGGGGGCACCTTCATCTCACCATATTTGGCCAGTCATCAACTCTCTACCAACCACTGCTAACGGGGGATGGGCACAACTTGGGTCCCTCCATGGCCCCATAGTAGAAAAGGGGCTACCTCTGTATTGTTTTCCCTATACATATCTATATGCGTTATCATTCATAAGTCACAGATATTTTGCTATAGAGATTAGATTTTTCACTGTATATAGTACCACCTCAAGCTGCAGTGCACTACATAGAATGTAGAGCTCCAGAGCTGCATTCACTATTCTGTTGATGGAGCTACAATATACATAAATTGCTTATCCTGTCCTGATCCTAAATTTCATCCTGTATTATATTTCAGAGCTGCATTCACTATTCTGCTAGTGGAGTCACTGTGTACATACATTACTTATCCTGTACTGATCCACAGTTACATCTTGTATTATACTCCAGAGCTGCGCTCACAATTCTGCTGGTGTACATACAATACATAACTTATCTTTTACTGATCCTCAATTACATCCTGTATTATACTGCAGAGCTGCACTCACTATTCTGCTAGTGGAGTCATTGTGTACATATGTTACTTTATCCCGTACTGATCCTGATATACATCCTGTATTATACTGCAGAGCTGCACTCACTGTTCTGCTGGTGGAGTCATTGTGTAAATATGTTACTTATCCTGTATTGATCCTGCGTTACATCCTGCATTATACTCCAGGGCTGCACTCACTGTTCTGCTGGTGGAGTCATTGCGTACAGACTTTACATTATTTTTCCTGTACTGATCCTGAATTACATCCTGTATTATAATCTAGAGCTGCACTCACTATTCTGCTGGTAGCGGAACTGTGTATGTACATTAAGTAAATTATTTTGTACATATCACTGAGTTACATCCTGTATTATACTTCACAGCTACACTCACTATTCTGTAGGTGGAGTTACTGGGTATAGACATACATTACTTATCCTGTCATTACTTAAAGGGGTTTTCCAGCTGTTTAATATTAATGACCTATAGTCAGGATGGGTCAATACCTGATTCGTGTGGGTCCAAGTACCTCTTCCAAGGTCAGTGATGTTGATCAGTCACATGGCCTAGCAGCAGCTCAGTCCCATTCAAGTAAAGGTGCCTGGGCCGCAATACCAAGCATGGCCACTATCCAATGAATGGTGCTGTGCTTGGTAACCTCACAGAAGTGCTGAGGCCTTGTCAAACAGCTGATTCCTCAGGGTGTCGAGAATCGGCTCCCCCACCGATCCAGTATAGATCAGTAACAAAATCCTGGACAACCCCTTTAACCCCTTAGTGACCAGCCTGTTTTGGTCCTTACTGACCAAGCATTTTTCAGTTTTTTTTCAAAGTCACCCTCCAAGAACTTTAACTTTTTTATTTTTCCATCTATGTAGCAGTATGAGGCTTGTTTTTTGCGGGACAAGTTATAATTTTTAATGATGACATTTTGAGGTACACATAACTTTTATTAACTCTTTCTGGGAGGGAGATGGGAAAACAGCAATTCTGCCACTAAGTTTTTACGTTATAAATTTTGCGTAGTTCATTTTTTGGCATAACAATCATAATATCTTTATTCTCTGGTTCACTACAATTACAGCAATACCAAATACATATAGTATTTTTTACGTTTTACTACTTTTGTGCAATAAAACACATTTTTTTTTAAAAAGAAAATCTTTTTGCATCAGCGCATCCCACGACCTAACTTTTTTATTTTTCTTTTTATCCAGGTGTGCGAGGACGACTTGCAGTTTTCATTGGTATAAGTTGGGGGTAAATAGCACTTTTTCATTGCTTATTATTAAGTTTTTTTCAGGGGCAATCAAGAATAAAATAGCAATTCTGGCATTTTTTTTTTTTTTTTGTGTGTACGAGGTTTGGGTGCGGATTTTGTTGCTGTGGATTTCGGCCAGATGTACTTCAGATTTTCCAGAAAATACACAGAGGAACTTGTATACCCGGCTGTACCCTTATAATGAAGAGGTTTTCCTATATCAGGTTCCTGTGCAGTGCCTGGTGTAAAGCGGACACTTCCCTGAATGCAGAGAGAGACACCCTTTATGAAATGATTTTGTATCTGCCCCGGGTGCGTTAGCAAGCTCATTTCCCTGATCAAGGGACAAGAACAACAGGAACTTCCTTGGAAGCTGCTAAAATGCCTTATAAGAGAACAGATAAAGACATAATGGCAGCTGGTCCTGCTCTAGTGAATAAGCCCCCCACCGTAATATCCAGCCCTATCTATCCCTTCCCCTGATCCTGGGAGAAAACTTCACATGGTTTATAGCGACCCAAGAGGTTACATTATATTTACACAAGAACACAAAGTTATCAAGAAAAGAGGAAGCAATGACACTTCCGGACTGATAGAGGGAAATGTTCCAGCAAAGAACAAACTGGAGGATCAGACAGAGAACAACACAGCTGCCGAGTCCTTGCAATTACCAGAGAATAGAGAATTACCAGCAGCTGACAACTGTGAGAAAGCAGAAGAAATCACCTACATAACCTATGTAGGGCAGTATTGTAGCAGATATATTCTTGTACATAGGGAGCAGTATTATAGTAGTTATATTCTTGTACATAGAAGCAGTATTATAGTAGTTATATTCTTGTACATAGAGGCAGTGTTATAGTAGTTATATTCTTGTACATAGAGGCAGTGTTATAGTAGTTATATTCTTGTACATAGAGGCAGTGTTATAGTAGTTATATTCTTGTACATAGAGGCAGTGTTATAGTAGTTATATTCCTGTACATAGGGGCCATAGGCGGATTATAATGAGGGCAATCTGGGCAACCGCCCGGGGCCCAGCCTCCTGGGGGGGCACAGGCCGGATTCAGGATTGCCAACCGTCCGTAAATTTACGGACAGTCCGCAAAAAATCGTTGTTTTTCTCTGCCGTCCGTAGCGTCTGGCAGAAAAAAACAGCGTCCGTGAATTTTAGTGCTGAAAACCCGAAGTCTGTACTGCGTACGCAATTACGCGTACAGACTTCGGGTATTGCAATGAAAAGTTCCGGCGGCTCTCCCTGGCCGCTCTGAGAGGGCGGGCCGATGCGCCGTAACATAAGCACGCAAGGATCCTAGTAAATGTAATTACCTGGAGGTGGAGGCAGGGGCTGGGCAGGCTGTCAGCGCCACTGCTGATGCCGAGGGCGGTGCGTGCGGACCGGTGGAGACTGGAGAGCAGACGCAGGCCGCGGGCGCACTGCGCAGGTGCAGTAAGTCAAGGTGCTGCAAAAGGCTTAGGCTAGGCAAGTAATGGCAACAAGGCGCCGGGGGGGCTCTTGGCTGTTAGGCTGCTGGAGGAACTATAGGGGAGGGTTTAAGTTACTGGGGGCATTATAATCACGGGGCACTATAAAGGGTATTATAATTTTTGAAATGACAGAGCTCTATATAGGGCCTATCTAAATTCCTGGGGCACTACAGGGGCCATCTAAATGACTGTGAGGCATTATTGGGGGCTATCTAAACTACTTGGGGGCATTACAAGGTCCATCTAAACTACTGGTGCAATAAAAGTGGCCATCTAAATTACTGGGGGCTCTACAGGGGTCTATCTGAACTACTGGGGGCATTACAGGGTCCATCTAAACTACTGGTGCACTACAGGGGGCCATCTAAACTAGTGGGGGCACTAAAGGGGCCATCTAATCTACCGGGGACACTACAGGAGGCCATCTGAACTATTGGGGCACTAAAGGGGACTATCTAAACTACTAGGGGCACTATAAGGGGTATTATAATTGCTAGGAACATGATAGTGGGGCCTTATCATTTCTGGGAGCACTACTGGAGGCACTATGAGAAAAATTATTTCTATTCTGGAGAATTATTACTACTACGAGGGGTACTATTGGGGGTGTTATTATTTGGTACAATATGGAGGGCACTTCTGCTAAAAGGGCTACTCGTGAAGCATTATCACTATTGGGGCACTCTGGGAGAGAATTATTAGTATTAGTGGGACTTTGGGGAGCACTGTTACTATGGGGGGCCCACCTATATGGCACTGTTATTTCTACAGTATAATATCTGGGGACATTGGGGAGCATGACGGGCACAGTATTGGGGATAGCAGCAGGATAACACTGTTGGGGCATCAGGAGGATAGAAAATTGGGTAATCTAAGGTGTCTTTGTGGCAAACTCTGCAGAGAGAAGATGGGGCTGAAAGAAGTGTCATGGTGGTCTGGGCAAAACAGAGAAGATGAGAAAAGAGAAATTCTACATCAGGAAGACATCACTAGACTTAAGAGGTATGTGGTGCTGTATCATCTTGTGTGTTTGGTATTGGTGAATGTAATGTCCATCAAAATATGTCTCACCTATTCCTTCAATGCCATTTTCTGCAGCTGTTAACTAACTGCAGCGGGGTATATGGTATGTTACTGCTGCAGCCAATCACCAGTCAGTGGTCTAATGCTGAGGACTGGCTGCAGTGGACACATGCCATACACCTGCACATCACCAGCACTATGACAGATGTGCACACTTTCCCGTTACGTCCCTGTCAGTCTTTGTTGACATGGCAGCAGAAATGATGCCAGAAAGTCCAGCGTGTCACAGGCATCATCACTGAAGCCATATAAACAAAGCACTCAGACTAGAAGCAGGGATGGAACAGCTGAGAATTGTGGATTTTTTTCCATATCCTGCTGCCATATTTTATTTTTAATTACTGAACAATTCTTTTTATTCTTTTTATTCTGTGGTGTCTTTAATTCAAGGGCATTTTGAGGGTGTGGAAAGGGGTGTGTCCTCTAAAAGGGGGTGTGGCTTATGTCCGTAAAAATTTTGGGCTGTCCATAAATTTTGGTCCAGTTGTCCAGAAAAATTTGAAAGAAAGGTTGGCAACCCTGCTTATGCTGTGTTTTTACCATATTGAGGCAGCAAAAGGCCTTGGTGAGTAGCCTTTTTAACCCTATGCTGCTTGTATCTAAAGATAGCCCTTAGGCTATATTAGTTATTGATGCAGCATAGGGTTAAATAGGTTACCCAGCAAGGCCTTATGCTGCCTCAATATGGTAAAAACACAGCATAAGGCCTTGGTGAGTAATCTTTTTAAAGATAGCCCTTAGGGTTCATTACCTATAGATGCAACATATTATATAAGTTCTCCAGCAAGGCCTTATGCTGTGTGAAGCGTATTATGGCAGCATTAGGCCAGGCTTGCTAGGTAACCTATTTAACCCTATTCTGCTTATATTTACAGATAGCCCTCAGGCTATAATACATATAGAAGCATAGGGTAAATACATTAGCCTGCAAGCCTGGCCTGATGCTGCCTTAATACACTTCACACAGCATAAGGCCTTGCTGTAGAACTTATATAATATGCTGCATCTATAGGTAT
Organism: Rhinella marina; assembly: GCA_900303285.1. NCBI lineage: Eukaryota > Metazoa > Chordata > Amphibia > Anura > Bufonidae > Rhinella > Rhinella marina. The sequence goes on along the minus strand of ONZH01019777.1, from coordinate 161,061 downwards.
TATAGCATGAGGACAATATAAATATGTATAGATACAGCAAAAAACCCCATGTGCATAGTCATAAGCAATGCATCACCTGTATAGTTCATGGCCACTGAGTTATGATGTGGCAAGCTTCTGAGCGGTCATTTGTAATGCACTGAGTTGACAATCTGTCCTTTCTGTTCGTTAAAGCTGGCTGCTCAAGATTTGGTCTGTTTAGTTGGTTTATTTTTTTTTAAGGAGGCAAAATGCGTGTAGGGGCGGGGCAGGGGTGGAGCATGTGGGGGCGGGGGCAGGGGCCCATGCATTATAAACTGCCCAGGGCCCATGGGATCCTTAATCCACCCCTGATAGGGGCAGTATTATAGTAGTTATATTCTTGTACATAGAGGCAGTATTATAGTAGTTATATTCTTGTACATAGCAGCAGTATTATAGTATTATAGAGCAGTTAGTATATTCTTGTACATAGGAGCATAGTAGTTATATTCTTGTACATAGAGGCAGTATTATAGTAGTTATATTCTTGTACATAGAGGCAGTATTATAAGTAGTTATATTCTTGTACATAGGAGCAGTATTATAGTAGTTATATTCTTGTACATAGGAGCAGTATTATAGTAGTTATATTCTTGTACATAGGAGTGATATTATAGTAGTTATATTCTTGTACATAGGAGCAGTATTATAGTAGTTATATTCTTGTACATAGGAGCAGTATTATAGTAGTTATATTCTTGTACATAGGAGCAGTATTATAGTAGTTATATTCTTGTACATAGGAGCAGTATTATAGTAGTTTTTTTAAGGTATATTTTCTTGTACATAGGAGTGATATTATAGTAGTTATATTCTTGTACATAGGAGCAGTATTATAGTAGTTATATTCTTGTACATAGGAGCAGTATTATAGTAGTTATATTCTTGTACATAGGAGGCAGTATTTGTGTTCTGATACATGCTAGCCCTCCCCCCCACACCTTAACTCACTGTTGCCCTTCCCCTCTACCCACTCTTACCCATTTTCTGTCTTTCGTCCCCCACCCACCCCCCACCTCCCATCTCCCCATTTACTTGTTCTACATTGTTTTACTTGCACTTTACATGCAGTAGTTCAAATCGAGTGTTGCATGATGGCCGTTCAAAGGGTATCCTTGGTCACCCCTGTTTATGTATTTAAAAGAAGGACATAGACACCTTTTTTGTATGATTCTCTTTAATTTTCATGCACTTCAACATTTGTATATGATACAACTCTGCAATGCTTGTACTAATGTTATATTACAAAATTTCGTTTCAATAAAAAGACAATTGAAAATAAAAAAGGAGGCAGTATTTGTATTCTTGTACATAGGGCCAGTATTATAGTATCAGAATTTGGGGAATACAATATTTACTTATGGAGAGTGCCTTAAGTGGTTTAGGAGGAAACCAGGCACCTGCCCAATACTATTTCTACAGAGAAGCATGGTAGTGGCAGCATCATGCTGGGGGCTTTTCTAGCTGCTGGACCTCAGACTGGGCTAACAAGACAATGACCCTAAGCACACAGCCAAGACAACACAGGAGTCACTTAGGGACAATTCTGTGAATGTCCTCAAATGACCGAGCCAGAGTCCTGACTTGAACCCAATCGAATATCTCTGGAAAGACCTGAAAACGTCTGTCCACCGACAACTTGACAGAGCTTGGGAGGATCTGCAGGGAAGAAGGGCAGAAAATCCCCAAATCCAGGTCTGCAACCCTTGTAACATGATACCCAAGAAGACTGGAGGCTGTAATCGCTACCAAAGGTGCTTCTACTAAGTCCTGAGTAAAGGGTCTGAACACTTATGTCAATGCAAGATTTTACCTTTTCCTTTTCAATAAACTAGCAAAGATTTCGAACATTCGGCTTTCACAATTATGGGGTATTGAATGCAGAATGATGGGGGAAAATTGATTTGTATTTTTATTTTAGCACAAGGCTGCACCACACCAAAATGTGAAAAAATAAACGGGTCTGAAGACTTTCCGAATGTACTGCATATTCAAACTTATTTCAGCTGATCTGCAATATGTAAAATAATGGGGTCTTGCTTCCCATTCATTTCTACAGAGAATGTACCTTGCGCTTCACAGAAATCTCTACACACATTTAGATTTATATAGCATCACACTGACCTATTTTTTGGCCTCATTTCAAGCCTCCCCTGATTCATCTGCAGAATCTTCCTCTGTCCTTCATTTTCTACAGTTCTGCTGACCCAAATGCAAAACCTTTTATATACTTAAATAGCAGGACCCCCTCCCCACCACCAAACATCACCCTCAGAGTATTTAACCCCATGTTCTACATACAAAGCACATGCGTCAGCTGAACTGATATCTGAAGATGATCTACTCCTCACAATGAATAGAGCAGTGGATGTCTGGATGAAAAGGGAGGAGTAGTGGGGGATAAGACACAGGCATCTGGCTTTCTTATTAAACCCTATAACCACCATGACTTACTAGTACGTCATGGTGGCTAAGGTAATGTTTGGAGCCGCATATGACCGGGGAACAGCGTTCACACTGAACCCTGTCATTTAACCCCTCAGATGCTGCAATCAACACCGATTACAGCATCAGTGGAGTTAGGCCCCTTTCTCATGGGCGAGATTTCCGTGCGGGTGCAATGCGTGAAGCGAACGCATTGCACCCGCACTGAATCCCGACCCATTCATTTCAATGGGTCTTTTCACATGGGCAAATTTTTTCACTGTGCGGTGAACACCGTAACAGAAAGAAAATTAAAACCACATGATTTGCCATTTTTTAGTCACCATTTCCCCCCGAAAAATTGAATAATAGTGATCAAAAAGTCATACTTAGCACAAAAATGGTCCCGCAAAAAATAAACCCTCATACAACGCTGTGGAACAAGGATGGCCAACCTGAGGCTGTCCAGCTGTTTCAAAACTACAACTCCCAGGATGCCCAGACTACCTACAGCAGGGCATGGTGGGAATTGTAGTTTTACAGCAGCTGGAGAGTCGCAGGTTGGCCATCCCTGCTGTGGATGGAAATATACATTTTTATTTTCTCAAAGGTTTTTTTTTTTTTTTAATGTATTAAAACAAAAAAATCTATACATATTTGATATCGCCGTGTTCATGCTGAGCCACAGAATAAGGATGTCATGTCATTTTTGGCGCACAGTGAACGCTGTGATGTCAAAAACTTGTCAGAATTGTGGCTTTTTTTCAATTTAACCCCACAAAGATTGTTTTTCCCGTTTTCCAATAACAGACATGATACATTAAATGATGCCCTTTAACAATACAACTTACCCCACAAAAAATAAGCCCTCATATATAAGTTATGGCTACTGGAATGTGGGGAGGAAAAAAACGAAAATGCAAAACCAAAAATGGGCCCGGTACTTAAGGGGTTAAACTGCTGTTGATCTTTTACATCTAAAAGATGTTCTATACATTACTCTAAGGCTACTTTCACACTAGCGTTTTAAAATTCCGGTATTGAGTTCCGTCATAGGGGCTCAATACCGGAATAAAACGCTTCAGTTTTGTCCCCATTCATTATCAATGGGGACAAAACTGAACTGAAGACAACGGAATGCTCCTGAAAGCATTCCTTTCCGTCTTCAGACCGGAGAACAAACCGCAGCATGCTCTCCGGTCCAGGGATCCGCACCAAGACGGATCCGGAATGACCCCCAATGCAAGTCAATGGGGACGGATCCGTTTGGTGTGGACACACCAGTAATCCGGATCTGTCCTCCATTGATTTGCAATGGGGGATCATTCCGGATCCGGCTACAGAGCTAGACACATACATAAATACATACATACAGACATACATACAGACATACACACATACATACTCACATACTCCAGGGACGCCGGCAGCATGTCTTCACGCGCCTCCTGCGCGCAGCTATGACGTTTCCCCACTGCGCCCAGCAGAGGGCGCTGTGGGGAATCGTCATCACTGCGCGCAGGAGGCGCGTGAAGACGTTCTGCCGGCGTCCCTGGAGTATGTGAGTATGTATGTGTGTGTGTATGTATGTATGTCTGTATGTCTGTATGTCTGTGTCTTGTTCCATGTTAACATGTGTGGGGCCGGAGCGCTGCTCCGGCTCCACACATGTATCAGCGTTAGCACGGATCCGTTGGCACCCTTTAGGTGCCGGATCCGTGCTAACGCTAGTGTGAAAGAGGCCTAACGTGTCACCGGCAATTGCACTTGATGGTGTTTGATATGATGCATCCCACAGAACAAAATGAAATTTAGAGAACAAAAGCTACAGTAACTATAAGGCCTGATGTTCAGCTTTAAAAATATCTATCCAGCTGTTTGTTAGCTTTACCTAAAAGTCGGGTTGACAACTAATATGGCTGCCATTACAGCTCCTATAATGGCTGATACTCAGAAATAATAATCTGTCACCTTTTTTTTTTTATTCAGGAACATGGAAAAGTTGGGTGATGTCCCTCAGAAACTTCAGCCATAGTGGCCATGACCCAGTTTCTCTAGGAACAGTCAAATAAACAGCTAAATGAAAGTTTTTCCATCTTGATAAAAGGGTAATAATTACTCATATTTGCCCCTTGTCCTGGATTTGCCATATACAAGTAATGCTGACCTTGGGGCGCCAAGAAAAACTGGTACTGATTGCAAAATGCAACATATCCAATTTCAGCAAAACAGCCAAGAATGGGACACACAGATCTGCAAGCAGCAGGATAACCTTGAAATACAAGATGCCCGCTGGTGGGCACTCTATTGGCATCAGTTACATAATAATGCTTGGTGCTGCACGTTAAAGATATTATTAACATTTTTTATTATATGGATAATGGGACATGATGATAAAAACAAGCAGAAAAGAGACTGACTGGACAGAGGATAACCTTTTATGTCCCTGCCTTACCCCTCCAAAAAAATCCTGTACGTGTCACATGGATACTTGAGTCAATGTAAATCTTATAAAACCTCTATAAGACCCACTGTGCTCCTGTCCCCAGGGTAATATTTGAGGGGACTAAAAGGTTTTAGCTCTTTGTTGTTACTTTTCATGCCACTCACTGGTCCTTAATTTTGGACCCTTATAAATGGTGTGTACGAGTGACTAAGTTTCATATGGCCTGCCAACATGGTAGCTGATTGTGCCCCTTTAGGAATCATTACTATTTATTTGAAATGTCCCCTAATTCCACAACGCTGTACATCTAAGGGTGGGTCCACATCACGTTTTATGCCTCAGTTTGACATATACGTTACAAAAAAAAAGATACAAAACCACAGCACACCACAGACTATGGTAAAAAAAAAAAAAAAAAAACTTTTTTTGCCAATAGTAATAAAAAATGAAAAGTTTTTTTTTTTTTTTTTTTTACAATGGAACTCTATGGTGAACAGATGCCACTGTATGGCATCAGTCTGAGACATCCGTTTAACGTATACATTTTTTTAATATGTTAAACGAATGGGAAAAATGTTATGTGAACCCACCCCAAGAGCAAGTATAAAAGCAACACAAGTACAATATGCATGACCTAAGTAACAGGCTGGTACAGAGGGCGAGAGGAACCTACCCGTGAGAGCTTACAATCTACAAGAATGCACTCTGTGCAGTATTAATGGGAGCACCCCAGGACTACTACTCCGGGCCTCCTGAGCAAGTAGTGCCATTTTCTATTGTTACATAAAAAAACATCCAAACCATTTTGACCTCTGCTCTGCACCCGTCTTAAGATTACGATAGACAACAGCGTGCATTAGAGCTTCCCCGCAGAGCTCGGACCACGCAGCTGAGCCCTGACAAGCTCTTCCTGTGCATTTAACAAGCTCTAATTGAAGTTTCCCAGAGATTTCTATTGCATTTGTAAGACACGTTCCATCTTCCCTGAATGCTGCAGCAGGCCTCACTATTGAGGGGACAGGAGAAGTGTTACCAGTAGTGTCTGGAAGTGTCCCTGGTAATGCCAGTGTGTATGATGAATCTGATTTTAACATGACACGTTGATACAGGCATTCAAATATTAGTGATGGCAAAAGTACATGCCCCAGCAGCATGCCCTGTGTGACAAGATGAGCAGGGCAAAGCACAAGGGAGCCACTGATTTAGTGGCTCACTGCATACAGCTTCTGAAACACATCAGTCTTCAATCAGCTCTTCAGCTCCCCCTAGTGGTGGCTGCAGACAGACAAATTTTTATCATGCAATGTGAGGCAGGGAATTTGGAGATCTGCATCAAAAGCTTCGACCCCTATAAAGAAATAGCATGAGGCTAATCAGCATTGAATTTTGAATCCATTTGGCCCAAAAAAAATCTGCGAAACAGTAGAATTTTAAAGCCTCTCCAACTTACTGCATTACCATGAAATAAGGACCAACCACAGCTTAAATTATTGGTAAAATGACCCCTCTAAGAAGCCTCTAGAAGTGATGTAAGCTTCACTTACTGATTCCATGTCAATCAGAGCCGCAGGAAAGTGTGCCCCGTGCCTCCTACACTAGTGAGGGAAAGTATTACAACACCCTGTTGAGTACTTAGAAGGGCAGTTTAGTGGTTTCTAGACGTCCTAGGGATAGGTTCCCTTTAAGAACTGGTCTTGCTATTTTAGTAGACTGCAAGTTCCTGTTACAAACTAGCAGAAATGTAAAGACATGAAGATATTAGTGATGACCACTCCACATTTCCTCAACCATAACCCCCCTCCCCCCAAGTCACTACTCTCAGCCAACAGAAAGTCCAGTAAAATCTGCGGCCGGCTGCCCTCACTGTATAACCTCATCGGCATGTAGCTGCTTTGATGTAGGCATCAGAAACTACACAGTAGACGGAAGCAAAAGGGTCTGTCCACTAGTTTGTCGCTAGGGTGCCAGGGTAATGCAGCTCAGCTTCCATTCAAGTGAACATGGAGCTGAGCTTCAGTACGCAGACACTAGAAGCCTTCCGTACACTGTATAGTTTCAAGTACCCGTAGCTCCCTGAAACAGGTGATCAGTTGAAGTTCTGGACATCGGACCCCCACCTTCTTCCCCTCTCCTCTAGTGCTAAAGAGCATGTGAAACACTGGCCCACACTTACTATTGACTGAAATTTGGTGCATTTTTGGCACATCTCATTTTAGACAATTAACAAGCAAGTACGGCAGTGGCAAGTAGTATAAAGTTAGACAAATGTGTCCAGCTGTGCACCACATTTATCATCCAGCATGAGCCACTGTGATACATTTAGTGGATCTTGACACTTCCAGTCTAAGTTTGTGCTGTCTCTATTTTAGACAGGAGTAGCAAATCTGCCCCTGCAAGGACAATCATCTTCTTCTCTGTCTGCATTGGAGACCAGGTAAAAATAAGCCAAATTACCTAGTTAAAGGGGTTTGTCGTGAGTTGGATATTGATGGCCTGTCCTCAGGACATGTCATCAATATGTGTCCGATGCTATATAATATATGGCACTGTGCTTGGCAAGCTGGGAGGAAGTAGTAGTGCTCAATGGAGTTTTGCGGCCTCTTAAAACAGCTGATTGGCAGGAGTTCCGGTTGTTGGACCCCCTCTGATCAAATATGGATGACCTATCATGTGGTTAGGCCATCAATATTAGACTCCCAGAAAGGAAGTCTGCCAGCAGTTGTGACTATGCTAAACTGGTGACCACACTAGGTAGAGGTTGGAGAGACTCCTTTCTGTGGAGTTATTATCAGGAGTAGTGTGAACATGAACTTTTATTCAGACAAATGTCCAGGAGGTGAGGCTTCACTGTGAAGTGCCCTCTGCAATGAGCTGCTTCACAGCCACTCCCCTCTGATTTGTGTAACAGCTATAGTAGTCTCCTGATTGGAAGTTATAGCTGTCACTCAGAGCAGAGGGGAGGGACTGTGAAGTAGGTCACTGCACAGTGATGTGCTGCCCCCTCGGCCCCTACAGCAACAGGAACTGGTAAAATAAAAGTTCATATTCACACTATTCCTGATAATAAAAACTCTGCATGTTGAAAACTGCTGACAGACTCCCTTTAAGTATGCTTCTCTGTTGATGCCATAGAAAAAGCATAACATGAAGCAAATAACTCTTTGTCACATTTATATCAGACTGTTTGCATCAGTTTTAGGGTCAGTGTTTAAGACACAATGATTTACAACGTATCTGACACCTCGACATTGACACGGCTCCGACTGAGCAGGCAATGATGAAAGGAATGGTTCCTTCCTGATCATTGCCTGCACATCCGAGGAGGTAGAAGCTGTAATTACAGGCAGCAATCACCTCTACTGTGTGGGCGAGTGATGGCTACTACAATCGCTTGTCCTCATGATGATTTACGTCTTTATATAAATTATTATTTTATCCTATGACCAAGTGTTTGCTCGTTCATCAAGTGATAGGTGACACATTTACACTGGCTGATCACTGGGAACGAGTGTTCATACTAACGTTCATTACCGATAATCTTCTTAATAATAGTCCCATGTAAAGGGAACTTATTGAAAGGGCAGTATTGAACTGCGCCAGATTTACTATAGTGACTGATGCTGGATGATAAATCTGACATATCTTTGGACTTGTCTAGTCTAAATTTACACCCCCTATTTATTGTATTTACACCTCTTATTTGTTGGCTTAGTTTACCTAAAAAAGTGACAAAATGTTGTTGTATTTTAGGTGCGCAAAGTCTCATTAAAGCCACACCCAATACCCCAAAATTCATTTTCTGCAAAGCCATGCCCCCGTGTCAGACAAGTCACAAAATAATGTATAATGACTGTAGTTAATAAATGTGGTACAAACTATACAGGCCAATACTTTGGGGGAAACTGAATAGTGAATCTCCTCCAAGAAGATTACCCTGATAATACAGTATTAATCCAGGACTAAACAGTCTATCAGAAAGACAAAAATAACTGAACCGAAGTTTTAGGCCACAAACACACATGCAATTTTTGATGCAGTTTTTGATGTCAGTTTTTTTTAGCTAAAATTAGCAGTAGATCCAGCAGGAAGGAGATTCCAAAAACTGCATGTGTGATTGCAGCCTTACGCCTTTTTCACATATCAGTCAATCACGATGTGTGTGTCCGTGTCTCCACAGACAGCACACATACCCATTGACTTTAATGTGTGTGCTCACACATCCGTGGCTTACCCTGGATCACCAGTCCATTGTGACACCACAGAAACATGCCCTACTTTGTCCGTGATTTCAGATCCCTCACACATTATAGTCACTCCCGCACGATCATTGGTAAGAGATGCTCCGATACTTAAAGGCGCTATCCAACCCCTATAATACCCCCCCAAAATGTCTGGGCCCCTCATACTGGTCATACTTATCCCACTCCCTGGCACCTGCGCCGCTTCTGATGCCTGCACGGTCGCTGCTGCATCTCCCCGTCGTGAGGATCAAAACATCCAGCGACGGGAGACAGCCAATATCAGGCCAAGACAGGTACGAGCTTTCCTAGCATTGCGGGTGATGCTAGGGAGGCTCATTCCTGTCGCGGCCTGCTATTGGCTGAACCCCACCATCGCCACATGTTTTGATCCGCATGATGGGAAGATGCAGCGATAGCCATGCAGGCATCAGGAGCAACATGGGTGCCGGGGAGTATGGTAAGTATGACCAGTATGAGAGGCCCAGGCATTTTGGGGGGGCATTATAGGGGTTGGATAACCCCTTTAATTTTCCACTGAGCAGTGTCTATGGAATACAGATGACACATGGAGCATAAAAAACAGACACATGGACCAAACACAGATGCTTACAGATATCTTCACGTAAGAACCACTCACCATCTTGTCATGCATTCATGTGAAAGAAGCCTTAGGCCTCTTTCACGCGAGCGTGACGGATTAGGTCCGGATGCGTTCAGGGTGCGTTCAGGAAAACTCGCACCATTTTGCAAGCAAGTTCAGTCAGTTTTGTCTGCGATTCAGTTCAGTTGTTCAGTTTTTTCCGCGCGGGTGCGATGCGTTTTGATGCGTTTTTCACGTGCGTGATAAAAAACCTGAAGGTTTACAAACAACATCTCTTAGCAACCATCAGTGAAAAACGCATTGTACCCGCACTTGCTTCAGGATGCAATGCGTTTTTCACTGAAGCCCCATTCACTTCTATGGAGCCAGGGCTGCGTGAAAAACGCAGAATATAGAACATGCTGCGTTTTTCACGCAACGCAGAACTGATGCGTGAAAAAAAATGCTCATGTACACAGACTCATAGAAATGAATGGGTCAGGATTCACTGCGGGTGCTATGCGTTCACGTCACGCATTGCACCCGCGCGGAAAACTCGCTCGTGTGAAAGGGGCCTTAGGGTAGTTTAACTGCACATGATGCAGTTTTCCCACACAGATATTCTGGCAGAAAAAGCGCAGCATAACACAGTACCAAAAATATTAAAATGCCCTTTGTCAAATCTAATGTACACACCGCATATTTTGTAAGTGTGGAAATTCACCTGCTATGCAGCTTTTAAAATCCATAGCATGTCATTTGTTTGTGCAGTTCTGCCTATTATGCACATTGGTTTTCCCCTTAGACTACAATAGGGATGTAAAAAAGAAAAGAAGAAAATCTGCACAAAAAATGACAGAAAAAAGGCATAAAAATGCAGAAAAACTCTGATTAAGGGCTCGTTCACACGGCCGTTGTGTGACCGTGCCCGTATTGCGGCCCGCATGTGGCTGTGTGAACTCTGCAAAACGGATCGTGGACCCATTCTCTTGAATGGGTCTGCAATCACGGCGGTGCGGTGCCGAACACTACGGTGTGCTTTCGTGGTGTTTCTGTCCGTGCCTCCACACCGCAAAAACATAGAACATGTTGTATGTTTTTGCGGCGCGGACAGTCGGATGCGGATTGTGGATGCCATTGAAGTGAATGGGTACGTGATCCGCATGCGGAAGGACCACAGTAGGTGCCCGTGCACTGAGGACCGCAATTTTGCAAAAGTTTTGTGTTTTTTATTGCGCTTTTCATGCAGATTTTCTAGATACAAATACGTAATGTGTGCGGTGTGTCAGTCAGTGATGTGATCTCCACTTACAGGCAGCAATTACTATTCGTACAATTTTCATTTGTCAGCAGCGCATTCCATCTGCAGCCAACAAACAAGTATTTTTAGTGAAATATAAAAAATGTGCTCATCCAAAAAACTAGCATTTGCTCGTCTGTCAGGTGATTGGTGGTATGTATACATGGGCAATGATCAGAAGAACAAATATTTGTTCCCAGTCATCAACCCATATAAAAGGGCATTTACACAGAAAATGGCATTTATACAGACAGACCTCCCCCCATTATTAGATTATTATTTCTTTGTTTTTACTCACTTATATATTACTTATTATAGATGCATTCTGAGCTTGGGGCGGCACTCTATATAAGGACGTGCAGAATAATCGAAAAAAAAGGAAATGAACCAATGACAGAAAATACAGAAGAATGTTTAGAGAAAAGAAGAACTGGAAAAAAAAAAGAAATAATCTTTTGGTGAGATTGGGTGAAAGGGTTAACTTTCAGGGGATGCAAAGAAACAATCACCACCATGCAGCCCTCCAAGTTTATGGGATATAATCAGCCAGTGAATGAATCAGAAAGAAACGTGGTCATTGCTACAGCATAACATTTCCCAACAATCAGTCCAGAATTCCGGTGTTGGGCAATGCAAATACTTAATCATATTGATTGTTGCTACAATTAATGTCATGACTCTAGATTGAATGTGGGGTGGATTTGCTGAACATACACCAGGGGAGGGGCAAATCTACACATGTGGGTTGGGGAGTTGCATTATTAGCAATTGCCTGGTATATTCTTACAACTTAAAGGGGTTTTATCATCTTGGACAATGGGGGCATATCCTAGCGATAGTCCTAGCATTGTCCTATAGGTGCGGGTCCACCTATATCGAGAACGGGGCCCCGAAAGTCAAGGAGGGCGCACCACGCATGCGCGGCCGCCCTCCATTCATTTGTACGGGGCCGCCGAAAATAGCCGAGCGCTGGCTCGGCTATTTCCGTTGGCTCCATAGAAATTAATGGAAGCGCACCGCGCATGCGGCCCGTCTCCCTTTCATTTCTATACAGCCGATGGAAATCGCCGAGCCAGCGCTCGGCTATTTTCGGCGGTCCCATACAAATGAATGGAGGGCGGCCGCGCATGAGCGGTGCACCATCCGTCACTTTCGGGGCCCGTTCTCGATATAGTTGCGGGTCCCAGCGGTGGGACTCGCACCTATAGGACAATGGGGACATATCCTAGCGATATGCCCCCATTGTCCAAGATGGTAAAACCCCTTTAAGGCCTCATGCACACGGCTGTAGCCCGGCCGTGGCCGTATTGTGGCCCACATACGACAGGTTCGCAATACACGGGCACCAGCCGAGGGCACCCCGCATTACGGATGCGGACCAATTCACTTGAGTGGGTCCGCAATCTGGGAGATGCAGTGCAATGCGGAACAGAGGCACGGATCAGAACCCCTTGGAAGCACTATGGAGTGCTTCCGTGGTGTTTCTGTCCATGCATCTGCACCGCAAAAAAAATAGAACAAGTGCGGACAGTCGGACGCAGATCGCGGACCCCATTGAAGTGAATGGGTCCACGATCCGGTTCTCGTACATTGAGGGCGCGGCCGGCACACATTCATGTTCATGAGGCCTAAGGGTCTTTGTGTTTTTCTTATTTTCTTTGTGTGGACTGTATGTGTTACCAATCATTTCAATGTGCAAAAACATAGGTTACACCATGTGCATTCTGTTTCTGTATGTCTGTTCTGCAAAAGAATAGAACATGTCCTATTATTGTCTGAGTTAGGGCTCATGCACATAACGGTATGTATTTTGCAGTCCGTAAAAAACGCATCTGCTAAAAATACGGATAACATAAGTTATGCATTCCATATTTTGGGTAACGGAACAGCTGGCCCCTAATAGAACAGTCCTATTCTTGTCCGTGATGCGGACAATAAAAGGACAAGTAATGAAATGAATGGTTCTGCATACGGTCCGCAAAAAAAAAGAAAAGGACACGGAAAGAAAATATGTTTGTGTGCATGAGCCCTTACAGACAAGTATGGTACTGTTCTATTAGGGGCCAGTTGGTCTGTTCCCCAAAATATGGAATGTATACAGACCGTTTTTTGCAGTCTGCAAAATACATACGGTCCTGTGCATGAGCCCTAATCTATGTCCCAGCGTTGGGAAGCTCCCGGCTGAATGACTGGATTTCTTCTGTCCTATCTACCTTTTTAGGCTACTTTCACACCTGGGTTTTATAATTTTGGTATTGAATTCCGTCATAGGGGCTCAATACCGGAATAAAACGCTTCAGTTTTGTCCCCATTCATTGTCAATGGGGACAAAACTGAACTGAAGACAACGGAATGCTCATAAAAGCATTCCATTCCGTCTCCAGAACGGAGAGCAAACCGCAGCATGCTGCGGTTTGCTCTCCGTCCTAGGCATCCGCACCAAGACAGATCCGTCATGACCCCCAATGAAAGTCAATGGGTACGGATCCGTTTGGTGTGACACAATGGTGAACGGATCCGTCCTCCATTGACTTTCAATGTAGTTCATGACGGATCCGTCACCTGCACACATACAGACATACACATAAACATACACAGACATATACACAGAGCTCGCTGTGGGGAATCGTCCTATGTGCGCGCCGTCCTGCTCCTCATGCGCTGTGGAGACCTGCCGGGAGCATGTAAGTATGCATGTATATGTGTATATGTCTGTGTGTGTGGGTCTGTACTGGGTGACATGTGTGGGGCCGGAGCGCGGTTCCGGCCCCACACATGTCCCTGCGGCAGCACGGATCCGGCGGCACCCTTCACCTGCCGGATCCATGCTGCCGCTAATGTGAAAGAGGCCTTAACTAGATCATAAAGAAAATGTGGAAACGTATAATGCAATTGCTAATAGTACAATTTCTTCACACATAACACATAAAGGTTAAAGTAAACTATGCGTTTAACCAAAGAAAAAAATTTACCAATTTTTAACATAAATGTTCTGCACTTTCTCTACTACTCTCTCGGTATTAGTGTCAGTTCACTTTACCGTAGTAGTTCTAGCATTCTATTCATCAAGCAAGATCGGTATGAATAGGTCCCTGTCCAAAGGGATACTTTTCTGTGACCCCCCTCACAGAACCTCAATGAGTGCCTGCAATTCAACAATGAGTGATTGTCTCACAAGATAAACCTGTTTTCTTTGTCTGGATATTTCACAATGTATTACTTCACCAGGGAGAGAGGGGGGGGCATATAAATATCAGTTTCTGCTCAGTGAGTGGTCATTACCGGGGAACATTTAGCTGTAGAAGAGATGACGCAACCAGAGTGTAGTCACTGATCAATATTGTAAAGGTCAGAGGGGGCGAGCAGCAGAACACGAGACACCAGCTTCTCACAGGTTGTGGTTTACATAGGGAAATTTAACCAAGGTCACTAAACAAGGACAATGTGCTGAGGTATTTATAGACTGAGGCTCCAGGTGACTCCACGCTGCAATTTCACCCCTTAGATCCACTCATATAAAGCATGGTCCCATGTGTCATCAGCAAATCACCAATTGTTTACATCACATTTTTATGTTTAACATATTTTTAAAGAATTTTTGATGATAATTTTAATTTTCTATGTATATATATATATATATATATATATATATATATATATATGTACTATGTCTATTTCTATATCTATATTTAAACAAAAATCATAAAATTATTCAGTTTTCACACTGGCCACCAAACCTAATAATAGGCACCACTTCTTGATCTGTACAAATCACTTTACTGTAGTTGTCTTCTCATCCGTCATTCTAATCCTGCCTGTAATGATATCACCTCTGTATATAGATAACATTGGATCTTCCATTCACAAAAGGTGATTGTCAAAGATTATCTATTCTTCCTTGTACAATGACCTCTGCACAGGTGACAGAGCATGCTTAGAAAACTCTCCCATAGAAGTCAATGAGGTCCCCTCCTGACTATTGTGTCTATGGACCATGGGGCTGCCGTAAAGCAATTTTCTTAATGCTTTCTAAATGCTCTTAATTACAGCTCAGGCAAGATGGCCGCCCCCATAATCATATTCAGGAAATAGAATAAATAAATCTGTGTGGCTGGTGCAGACGGATGCAAACCCATTCAACTTGAATGGGTCCGTGATCCGTCCGCACCTCAAAAAAATAGAACAAGTCTATTTTTTGAGTTGCGGAGGCTTGTAGAAGAACCCCACTGAAGCACTCAGTTTTTCTTCCATGGGGATACGTGTTTCTGTTCCTCACCACACCTTCTGGATTGGGGACCCATTCAAGTGAATTGGTCCGCATCCGTGATGTGGTGCACAAACGACGCAATACGGGCACCGGCCAATAATGGCCGTGTGCATGACCCCTTAAGTAATGGCATGGGGCAGACTGATGGGCGGGCAACTAGGCAATGCTCAAAAGCATAGCACATGAGAGGCTCCTGCCCAGTACAAACATCTGGTCCAAAAACTGAGTCCAAGGAGATCAGTGAAGTCCTCACAGTCTCAATTCTGGCTGTAAGACAACTGGCTGCAACAAGAGCCTCCACTCTTCTCGGTCTGCAGTGGATAGGCCTTGCCTCTTGATTAAACTCCACTCCTCAGCCATTCTTCAGCGCAAAAATAGAACTGAGTCAGCAAGAGATGAACCCTTGTGTTCTACAAACTGTAGGATTTGTCGCAAAACATAGACTATTCGTGTATCTGTTTTAGGACCATACAGAAAATCCTGTAAGCAGTACATGGTGTTTCTTAAATAAATTTGGGGCATAAGATGGGATTTAACTATTTTTGGTGCACTTTCCAATAAAAGTTGGCAGCATTTTTCTTGCTAAATCCTCCATGTTTGATATTTAACATCTATTTGCATCTGTACAATAACATTTAAAGGGGTTAGGCTACTTTCACACTTGCCTTGTTGTTTTCTGGTAGAGATCCTGCAGAGGATCTCAATACCTCATGCATGGAAAGAGATCTGTTCAGGATGCATCATGATGTCTTCCGTTTCGGCAGCATTCTGTTTTGTGAACAGACACAAAACATCTGGAAGCTGCTCTGGCACTGAAAATAATGTAAGTCAATGGTGACGGATCTGTCTTTTTAGGAACCTAATGAACCGGATCCATCACCCATTGACTTTCAATGTATGTAGTGAAAGATCCGTTTTTTTATGTTTTGATTTCAATACCGGATGTCAATACCAGAATTAACAACGCAAGTGTGAAAGTAGCCATATCCCACAAATTAAAAAAAATAAAGTAAAGCAAAACATTTTTCAAAAAGGCTGCTTTGTGGTGTATCTTTCACCTTATTTAGTTTTTTTGTACTCTCTACAGCTCTGGTCTCTTCATTTTCTGTGGGTGGGTAGTAGCTCCTCACAACGTGTGATTGCACCGCACTCCCAGGAGTGCTCTGCAATCAGCTCATGCTAACCTCATCCTACCCTTCATAGAAAAAAGACCCTCAAACACAGCACCAGCAATTTCACTAATGAATAGTACTGTGGTATGGAATCCCCCCATTTCCTTCTTAACTGTCTAGATAGAACTAAAGCTATATATTTCTATGAATTTACAAGTAGGGAGAAATGAATGCAATATGTGGGCTGCTTCACAATGAGATCATTACTGTGGCACTGAGAAGAGGAAGAGAGCAGGGAAGCTACTGAATATAGTAACAATGTTTTTGGTAAAGTACTGGATGGGGTTTATATCGTGCCCAGGTTGCTCTGATGGGTGAGACAAAAGGAATTCAGGTTTCAGCAAAGTATAGTTTGCTGGAGCTGGTTTATTAAAACATTATTTATGGACTGGATTTTTTTTAAGTAGGATTGATAGAGGGACCTACCATTCCACCCATCTCCAGGACAGCTATTCCGAACCTTGAAGCTGGTAGGCCTGTCTCCTGTGAAAGAGTCTGATCTGTATGGGATTACCTAGGTGAGGGAGAAACCACTGTTTGGTTAGCACCAAGACAGACCAAGGCTTTTATTTAAATGTTTGTATGTTATTTTGGTGCTGTGCCTTCACCCCAAGTGCTTGTATAACTTGGATGCCTTGTTTTGTGCTGGATACAGAATAAAGGGGTTTGGACTTTTAAGACTGCTAAACCCAGTGACTTTATTTCATCGCCAGCCCTGATCACACATAAGCCTGTGGTAAAGTGAATAAAATGCCCAATGAAAAAACTGAATTTTTATTTTTGGTTCAAACTAGATCTAGAGAAAACAAGCATACACTTTCCACAAATTATGAAACCTGTGAGCCCTAGAGAAACTGGTGGGATATAATGTTGGCTCATTTGTCTATCAGGTTTTTTTAATTGTTTGATTCAAAAAATTACAAGAAAAAGAGCAACTGCCATCTAATTGGCTGCCAGGAGTCACAACTCCACTTGCAGTACCCCAGACCTGGGGGTATCTGCCATGTATATAGTTGTGTATTGTAATGTCATGTATTATATGTATTGGCCATGTGATCCAGCAAGAGTAAACTATAGTTGGCAGGAACATGGCTAACCACCCTGTTCATCTGCGCTTGGTGGAAGTGGGCTGGTCCTGCTTCCTGCCAGGAGGAGGAGATCCAGTCTAGCTAGAGCGGAGAGGAAGCATATATTCTAGAGCTCCTACACCCAGGAACCAGAGATTCTTCTCCTATGAGACCAATACTCCAGAGTGATCAGCAAAATACAGCTTCACGGACTGCTGCAGGTGAGGGGCTACGACTCAGACACCTTTCACCTAAACCCACACTAGGCCACACAAAACTCAAGTCTGAATCATACAGGTAACACCTATACCCACAAGTGCCTGCTAGTGTCAATCTATAGATATCCAACCTTCCACTATACCTCAAGTGGTGCGAGAATCTGGTGCACTTAAATATTGCTGGATGTCCCACAAGTAATATTTTGCAGTAAATAAAGAGATACTTTTATATGTTTACTTTTGGCCTGATTCTTCAAATAATCTTTCCACTGCACAGATCCAAAGGGAACAACGGACTGAGGGAGCACACTGTGGCACATCTCATCAGGACCACTAACACTCTCATCCTCTGCACCGGCTCGCTGGACCCTAATCACACAATTCTCTGGCAATATGGTCAGAGGAGCACAGGCAGACCGTGCAGTCATATAGCAAGTTACATGTATAAGATGCCATCTTCAGTAATGTGGCAGGACAAGTCTCTAAACCATGACGAGCGTACCATGAGCGGAGGACAAGACCTGGCAGAGAACAGAACAGTGATATAAAATCTGCAGAAAGTATGAGTGGCCTCCATCAATCAGATTTGGGTTTGCCCCATTTTATGGAATCTACACCCACACTGTTTGCCGATGACTAATGTGGAGATTATAGATATGGATTTATAATTTATATATATAACGTTTCCACTGAGCACATGAAAATATGTAGTGATAAGGGGGGAACAATGTCACTGACATTCACCACTAGTCAGTACTAATATGCAGCAGCCAGTATGAACAGCTCTGCAATGTAAAAGCATAGAGGAGAGAACAGCAGACTTTGTTTTAATGAGACAGGAGGTTGATTTCTGACCACCTTAGACTGCAACAGAAACTGCAACTAAGCTGGAGTCACTGATAGCTGTACCCTTATGGTGCTGACTCATAAACGTTGTACCTTAATACAAATACAAACCTGTCTAAAGCAAAAATGAAGGTTAAGTGTAAGGCTACATGCACAAAACAGTTAAAAATGGCCAATGAAAGTGTATGGGACTATTCAAATAGTCCTTTTTTATAATGGCCAGTGAATAGCAGCCATCAGAAAATAGGACATCCTAGGATGT
This sequence comes from Rhinella marina, assembly GCA_900303285.1. Classification (NCBI taxonomy): domain Eukaryota; kingdom Metazoa; phylum Chordata; class Amphibia; order Anura; family Bufonidae; genus Rhinella; species Rhinella marina. The sequence goes on along the minus strand of ONZH01019777.1, from coordinate 142,217 downwards.
CCTATTTTTTCGCCGTTTTTATGACCAGGCAGGCCCCATTGAAATCAATTGGACACTAGAACAATATAGCTTTTTAGGGGTTCAAAAAAAATGCTCCCCTCATCCACTGCAGCGGCAGTCACTCCTCTCTTCATTGAAAGGGACATGACAAAGGACTTGTGCTCAGCGTGATGAGGTGATGATATCACGCTGAGTGCAGGTCCTTTTTTTTCCTAAAGCAAAAAATTACAGCTGGGGGCCACTATGGGGGACATTATGGGCCACTATGGGGGACATTACTAATTCTTGTAGCAACTATGGGAGACATTATTACTTCTGGGAGCCATTATGGCGGACATTATTACTGCTGGGGCCACTATGAGGGACATTATTACTGCTGAGGGCCATTATGTGTACTGAGGTCATTGCAGGGGTTAGGATCCTTATGAAAAGAGAAGCCAATTAAATTCATCCATTTTTCATGGGGATTTTTAACAGCCATGAAAAAGTGATGCAAAATGGCCATTAAAAATGGTCAGACAGCCAAAAATGGTCATGAAAAACTGACAGTGTGACCGTTTTTTATGGCCGTATTTTTTCATTGTCATGTGCATGTAGCCTAATATTTGTGTTACATGATGATGACAAACCGTCCAAAAAAATAATCAGTGGTAGGAGGAAAAAATGGTGCAACACTGTATATCAAGCAGTGTCTGTGTAGCTTTAACCACAAGGGCTGTTCACATGGACAACTGTCATTCAAAGAAAGAACTGTTCCTAATTTAAAGAGGACCTATCACCTCTCCTGCCGTCTGCTTTAGTAACTCCTTGTATTACTCATGTGATAACAATTCTGGAGCATCTATTCTTATGACTGTGATGTGCTATTCCTTATTCCTGCTAGCAGTTAAGAATTAATTACTGACAGTTGGCAATGAACGTCCAAATGGGTGTAACCAGTTGGGGGGGGGGAAGGGGTTGTCCTTGCACATGCTGACATTGGTAGCCCTGATTGGATAGTGTCAGATTGTTCAGGGACACACCCCCAAGTGAAGAAACCGCAAAGAAATCCCATCATCTATCTTATGCTGGAACCACTGAATCCAATAAGACATTATGGACAAAATTTATCAAACCCATGCACCATTAAAATGGTGCCAAAAAGCTGTACATTTTTATGCAAAGTCCCTTTTGTGCAAAAACATTACACTTTTTGCAGGTTTATTCCACACTTGCCACTTTTTAGAAAAATGAACAGGCATGGGCAGGGGCGGACTGGGAACTTAAAGTGGCCCTGGAAAAAATACAAAAAGTGGCCCTGTTTTGTAGCCCTGTCCAAATTGATGGAAGGTGGGGCCAGGAATACCATATTATACCGCCCCAACAGAGCCAAACACTACAGACCTTCACAAAATACTGCCAGCAGCACAAAATACATCCCCAAAAACTTCCACTGGCCGGCCGTGAGAAGGGCCCAGGTGGCCCCCTGGGCATCAGCCCACCGGGAAATTTCCCTGTAAGGTCTATGGCCAATCCGCCCCTGGGCATGGGCAAGGCCTACATGGCTGGACAAATATAGCATTACATGTGACCGGACTCCCATGATGCAACTAAATTATGAAGAGGCATGCACATCTTAATAAATATGTTGCATCTTACACCAGCGAACTTTGTACTAAGACCGGCATATGAAGATGTGCTAAAGAAGCATAGAAAAATCATATCCTCTCCAAAACACCACCTACATCTGGTCTAAAACTTTATCACTGACAACTGACACCAGGCTTATTTCACACAAGACATACGGATTGCATCAGGATCTATTAAGGGAAGATCTGATAGTTTTGCACGCAATTTGAATCCGTTTTGCCTGATTGCGTTCAGTGTTTGTGTTTTACCTGCACGGATGCAATCAGTTTTTAACCGTTTTGCACGCGTGTGAAGAAAAACACATTGCAACCAGGGCTGCATGAAAAACACACATCATAGAAAATCCTGAATGCTCAGATGATATGTGAAAAACGTTCTATACACGCATCTCATTCAAACGGAAAACTCATTCATGTGAAAGAGCCCTAAAAGTGAAAATCAGACATCATATAGTAAATGACAAGCTCTTTCTAAGGCTCCATTCACACGTCCGTATTTGTGCACATCCTGGAAAACGGTCAGTTTTTTGCAGATCGGTTGTTCCGCAAAAAACTCCGTTTTTCCAGGACATCCGTTCCGTTTTTCCGTAAAAAACGGAAAGGACGTATCCATATGTCCAAGGATAAATAACATCTGTACCTTTTCTTTTTTTCCCCTCCTGGAATGGAATCCGCAAATACGGATGACATGCGGATGCCTTTCCGCATGTCTTCCGCATTTTTTGAGGATCCATAGACTTTCATTGTGCTACGGACCGCAATTCGGGTGAAAAGTAGGACAGGAGGATTTCTTTATGCGGACAGTGGGAACGGACACACGGATGCGGACACCACACGGTGTACTGTCCGCATTTTTTCGGGACCCATTGAAATGAATGGATCCCCGCATAATTGTCCGCAATTGCAGAAACGGATGCGGAAAGGATGCGGACACATTATACGGACGTGTGAATGAGGCCTAACAAAGCTCTGGGGCATATCCTTGCTACTGCAGCTGGTGGAAGTTGAAAGATGGAACTAAGCATGTGTGTCTAACCTCAGCGAGGTGGACAAGAAATTAAAAAAAAACAGCAAACAGCAGGCGGCACTATACAGTTACATTTTATTGAATAACTCAGTGGCTATACAACATTTTTAATTACATGCAATTACAAAAGTATTCAGATGCAGGTGCCGGTTTGAAAACTGTAGAATATTTTTCTTGGGAAAACCCCTTTAATACAAAATTATATAACATTCTTTAAAAATCCTCATTAAAAAGAAGTATTCTTTAAAAAATATTACCATTTTAATTCTGCAGAGTGTGTGCTGCTCTCCAACCTTTCTCTCAGTGTTAGTGCTGAGTTTCCACCGTAATCACCCCCAGAAATACTGTCCGTGTGTCGATTGCATATCCCCGGTCCTGAACTGCCTGCATCATAGTAATTTATGATATAGTCAGATCATATCTAATTCTGGGGCTATTGCAGTGTACAAATATAATGGCCCATGGCAAGACAGAGACTGACTGTATGACATATTACTATGATGTAGTTCGGGTCAGGGGAGCCGTGGTAGGCCCGGGAGACACATGAAGAGTGTTCCTGAGCTGATCATGGTTGTATGCATGAGTTCTTAGAAGTAGAAACAGGAGGATTACATGGCAGATGTGTGTGGAAAGGGAGGAGAGGATTCAAGGAGGGTAGATCACACAGGCTGTAGATAGGGCTGACGGCACACACAAGACAGCTTTCAGGGGAGAATCATTTAGGCTGCGCACAAGTATAGCGAAAAAGCAGAGCACCCACTGAACACTCTGCAGGGAGGAAGAGAATCACACACTCCTCAGCACAAGTAAGAGGAGATCCCTCATGAGCTGCAGAAGGCGAAAACAGTACAGGAATGAAGCTGTGCTGATGCATGACAGCTAGTGAGGACAGCAGCATCCTGGACACACAGACCTCATGTTCAGCATGCATTACTGGGAGGGAAACATCCATGTGAGGAAAGTCTGAAACTAGGGCTAAGGTGTATGTAGGTTCACCTTCGTGCCCGTCTTTTCCTTCCCCCTTCCTCCTTATTGCTGAAACTAGGGCTAAGTTGTATACCCAATATGAGGTATAATAATAAAGATGAATGAAGAAATGAAAATTGCAGCCCGAAACTCAGTCCAGAGCCTTTAAATACATTGAGGGACACTTGGAGAATCCCATTAGACAGGGTGCTAACTTTATTCACACAATGTGAACAATTCATATTTTTTGTGACAATTGCAGTCCAAACTGCAACAAGACTGTACTGTGTAAATAAACCCGTACAGTGTATAGTTGTGAGGAATGCGAGGAGATTCACTACAGTGGGAAGTTTACAAACCTCTACTACATAACATGAAATATTTGCAGATGACCTCTGCTAGGGTGACTCCAGGTCTTTTCTAGCTGATATCTGAGGACATATCAGTATACAGACCGGAAGGTTGTCATAGATACTGGGATGAGAGGAAATAGCAGCGAGTGTCCAGGAGCCCCCATCCAGGATACTGAAAGAGCCAAAAAGAGTGCAACTATCCCAGAGGCCCAAAGGAACAAGGACCCCAGACACAAATAACCGTTATCAGGGGAGCTCTGTTAGGAATGTCACACCAGGCATTTATCTGGTGTGGCCTTTGAAAACAACTTATGCCAAAAGGTACCCGATATCCATGCAGTACAGGAGATTTTACAAGACCTTTTAACGACAGTTCAATGTTTCTGCTTTGGACATTCTCTTTTTTGTAAGATAAGCTGCCCAAAACTAAGATTTTTTGCTGCTAAGACCCTCAGTGATCAGCTGCCTATGTATTGGGGGGAGGGGATCCAGAAGCAATTGTTCAATTTCCCTGCAGTGCCTCCACAGGACAAATGAAGCATTACACAGTCACCACTCAATCATGTAATACACAGGCATGCTGATTGACACCATAAAGTTTAGGAAAGTTGTCATTCACTGCACGAGCCAGGTCCCTGGTGTTTTTACAGGGCGAGTTTCGCCTTGAAGGTTCACCTTCGTGCCCGCCTTTTCCTTCCCCCTTCCTGCTGCCTAGTTAGGCTCTGTAATCAAGCCTAACTAAGCTTCCCCTCTGTATTTGGGCTGGTACCCCACACAGTTAAGCTATGGCCCCTGCTTACCTCTTTCCTGCTGCCATTTTCTGGAGCTGCACACCCTTACTGGAAAAGTACACCCTTGTCTGCTTTGCATGTGCAGTTGGATATGCTCTTACTGTTATTCATTTTTTTTATTGTAGAGCTCCTTTGAAGGCTCCTTATGACAATTCACAGCTGGTGGATGATGGTTACTGAGGAGATGAAGGCGAACTTACTCATTGAGAGTCTAGTGGCAGGAATAGAGCTTCTGATCCTGAGATAATTTACCTGACATGTTATGGGCTGTCCCACACTGTTTTGTGTGGGACAGCCCATAATGTTTTGTGTTTTTGGGGCCAAAAAAACCCCCACCTAAAGTGGGTTGCTTTACCTCCTTTACCAGACGTTTTTGCCTTGTGCTGTAGAGCAGTAAGGGGAAATATACTGGTATAAAAATACACCAAAACACAGCGCAGATGCATTTTAAAGCTACAGAAAAAAAAAAAACTATGGAGGCCTATAAGAGGAAAAAGCAGGCAATGAGAGATAAAATACCAGACAAAGAGACAGTTTCCAAAAAATGCCATTGGTTCCAATAATGCACCTCAAGGGTAGTCTGACAAAACGCACTAAAAAATTCTGCTAAAAAAAACAAAAACGAAACACAGAAAAAAATGCAAAACTGCTCAAAAACACCAGAAAAAAAAGGTACCAGGGTCCTGAACATGGGAGCCCCCTCTATTTTTAAAGGGGTTGGCCGATTTGGGACATTGATTGCATATTGCTAGGATATGCTATAAATGTCATATAGGTGCAGGTTCCTATCTAAGGCCTCATGCACACATCTGTGGACTACGGTCCGTGAAAACCTGGCCTGCCGTCCTGCTGAGTGCACAAGCGCATGGCGTCATTGGTTGCTATGACACTGCGTGCTTCGTGCTGTCGCCGCTGTACAGTAATACGCTGGAATAGATCATACAAGCATATTACTGTACAGCGGCGGTGGCACGAAGCACACTGTGTCATAGCAACCAATGACGCTGTGCAATTGTGCATTCAGAAGGACGGGTTTTCACGGACCGTGGTCCACGGATGTGTGCATGAGGCCTAAAGAAGAGGGCCCCGAAGTGAAGAAGGGCACACCACACATATGCAGCGTGCACTCCATTCATGGTTATGGGAGTTCCAAAAATAGCTGGAATTTTCAGAAGTCCCATAGTGTGAATGGACAGAGCGGCGGGCAAGCACAGCCACCTCAATTCACCACTATGGGACTTCTGGAAATTGCCTCCTATATACCATAGACTCTTGTAAGAGGTGGAGCAATGGTTTGTAACCTGCCGCTCTCCAGCTGTCTTAATATATTCAGCGTGCCACGGGTGCAAGGCTTGTTAACCAGTAACCCTGATGTCAATATATCACTGAGCCCTGTGAAAAGCCAACAGTGGGCGATTTAAGCTGATGGCTCACATCATATTGGATGTCTTGGTACATATAGTATAGATTAGACCTGGAGGCACAACATAGCTAGGCCTTTCTTCACCCGAGGCAACAAGTCAACAGGTATCTAAATACCCCGGTCCAGGCAAAGTGGCTTCTTGGTGCCCCTCTGGCAATCAGCAAGCAGGGAACATCTTTTACCCCTCCCCCCTTCCATCTACGTCCCTGCCTAGGAGAAGTGAAGCAGGATGAAGGATGAGCGGTCACAACGTCTCACAAGAGGTAATGACCAAACCTGACCGATAAGGATGTCTCATTGTATATAAACAGAAGTCAATGTACATAAAAGACGTCACTTCTTTTAAAATCGCTTAATGGCAGTTCCTCAAGAAAGTGCTGAACACTGTGTCATTCCCTGTTGGACTGTCCATGTAACCTTTTACACAACTTCACCCAAGCACAATTTCCCTAACCTGCAGAGCTTTCAATCCAGGAGTAAGGGTTCATTTAACTTGGGGGTCTCCAGCACTTCTATTGGAGTTCTTAAAGTGACAGTAACCATAAAGCCTTCAGCTTATAATAGTGCAGCAGCCTTATAAAAGGAACAGCTAATAGCCACGAGTCTCTCCATTCGCCTGCATGGTAAATGGAGAAGAGACTGCAGGTTTAGTGTCCTTTCAATCACAGAGCTATTACCACCAGCACCACACCATTAAGAAGATAAAATGCAAGCTCTGCTGCCCAGTCGTCATGAGGCATCAGATAATATACAATAGGGCAGATTTACTAATCCTATAGATGGTGTCTAGACCTGGACCAGATTTCTCACAGGGGCTCAGGCTGGAGGATAAATCTGGTGCAGACACTTTTCCCTGACTCTATACCAACTACTGGTTGGCTTACTGTGAGACACAATTTTATTCCAGAACTGTGGTGCAATTTGGTGCAAAAGTTGCATCTCCGGCTGTATCCCCACCTTCTTTTTTGAGCGAGTTGAAAAAATGGAGAGACCCATGCTACATCAATTTGTCAGACTTTTTAGACAGATTATAGGCACAAACACATTAGGGTAGGTTCACATCTGCGATAACTCCAGCAGCATTTTTGGCAGAAAGCCGTCAGATCCCATTATAGTCAATGGGGATCCGGCGGTTTGCGGCAGTATCTGGCTATGCTGGATACGGTAAACTCTGGTAGTCCATTCCTCTGTCGGAACAGACTACTGGAGTTGTTGCGGCAGATATCACCTACCATTAGTAAGTCTGGGCCAGTGCTTTTTGGTAAAAGTTTCTACAATATCCTAGTCATAGAATATTTAGAGAGGTCCAGTACTTTTATAACGAGACGTCCAGGACCTTCTCCCTATTATCTTTAGCTGGTTCTGGAAGCCAGAATCGGGCAAGGTGTTTTGATAAAAAGTGGCATTCTGTCCTGATTGCCATCTCTGTGGTTCAAAATTATAAAGGTACCATACCCCTTAATAGACATAAATTGGATTTTATGGGATTATGTATGAAATATATAAATTCACTGTTAAACCTGTAAAAATGGCGCCAACTTCTCTCAGTCGAAGAGGCCGAAATCACTTACGACGGTTATTTTCTGTTATACGTTTCGGGCAAAAAAATTTTTGAAAATATCCCACACTGTACAATGCCCCTTCAGCTTATGCAAATGGCGGCCATAACGGCACCACCTGTGAAACACGACCCTCGCTGTACAAATGCCCCCGCAAGTCGCTACTGTATAATAGTTACATGATTGTGAAAATAACATTGTGACCACAACATAAACATCAAGCGTCCCCCCGCCCCAGTGCACAGGTATCCTGCTAAATTCCTACAGATCAGTGCAAATACACAAGCCCCAGGGCCAGGGATGATACACAGTATTGAGCTAAGCGGCCGCTGTGGAACCTCTTTACACAAGTTTTCCTTCCCAGTCACATGCCTTCACATATACCATCTCCCTCCAGCACTGCAGCTGTGTCTTATTTACACCGCAGTCCATCTGTAATGCAGGAAGACTCCACAACACGGGGACACATGCCAAAAAACAGGGACACAGCAGGGCCCCTACTACACCACAAATCATGCAGGAATTTGCCTGCTCAGTGGGATGATAAGCAAGAAAGTCGCCGAGCTACCCAACACCCCAATATAAGGAATACTGGTAACTCACGCCCTGGTTTTTGGGAATCCCATGGAGAGTAGGATTTCGAGGGATGATCCATGCTTGATGGTCCCAGTGCGGGGCTGCCTGTTCTTCCTGGGGATGATCTTGCTGTACAGGTCGTCTTTTGCAGCCATGGTCGGAGAAGGGTTAATGTATCATCCCTCAGCATAGAGCCATGTCACAGACAGCAGCTTGTGATAAGAGGCAGTGGTATCAGCAGCAGCTTCCTGGTGCTGCAGTCACAAGCAGGGTAGGAAGTGACACATTGTATCAATAGCCCTGACACAAGACCCCCCTGTCCCCTCCTGCCCGCCAGGTAATAGTCATGTTTGAATGGATCAAAAAGATGTGTCTTCCAAGCACACTCCCCCTCCCCTCCTTCTTAAAGGGCCAGCGTAGCAATGCTATTTGTCAGCAATAAGGAATTCACAGTAGACTGGGAGCTACTGCCCATTTTATGCACATTCAGGTCTTCTGGCACACAATGATCCTCTCCAGATGCCCCCTTGTGTTGGAAAGTGGTCACTGCGATAGGATCATTGACATCAATGAGATTTCAATTCATAAATTTGTAACACAGCTCCGGCTTTGGTGTTGCTTCTGCAAACAACGCGTTATTAGGGAATTGCTTAAATAACAATCACAAATATAATTTTTTTTGCACTTGTTTCCTCTAGCTCTTGGATCAATCAGAAGACACAGAACTGACGTTCCAAGAAAATTAAAGGCTGAATATATAGCAACCATCTATAATATTAAAACCACCAACATAGTACTGTGTAAGTCTTTCCTGTGCAGCCAAAACAGCTCTGACCTTTGAAGGTGAAGGTGTCCTGTGGTATCTGGCACTAAGATATTACCTGCAGATCATTTAAAAAGGTTGTGTCACTTCAGAAAATAGCCTTTATCACGTAGAGCAGTGATTTTCAACCAGTGTGCCTCCAGCTGTTGCAAAACTACAACTCCCACCATGCCCTTCTGTAGGCTGATAGCTGTAGGCTGCCTGGGCATGATGGGAGTTGTAGTTTTGCAACAGCTGGAGGCACACTGGTTGAAAATCACTGACGTAGAGAAAGTTAATACAAGCCACTTACTAATGTATTGTGATTGTCCGTATGGCTGGATTCATTTTTCCCTCACATTATACACTGCTTGTTTCCATGGCTATGGCCACCCTGCAATCCATCAGCAGTGGCTGTGCTTGCACACTATAGGATAAAAAGGGCCACTGCCATTAGGGTAAGCATTACCATGAAGGGGTTTACTTGGTATGCAACAATGTTTAGGTAGGGAGTATGTGTAGAGTAACTTCCACATGGATGCGAGGATTTTAGGTTTCCCAGAAGAACACAGAACAGAGCAGCACACTGCCTAGGCCTGTCTCCCCATAGTACATCTTGGTGCCACATAATGTAAAAGAAACAGAAGCAGTTTGTACTACAGTAATTGAGGGATGCTCCATAGATTCAGAATTATATGATAAAAACACATGAGGTCATTTATCAAACTGGTATAAAGTAGAACTGGCTTAGTTGCCCATAGCAACCAATCAGATTCCACCTTTCATTTTCCAAAGGAGCTGTAAGTAATGAAACATAGAATCTGATTGGTTGCTATGGGAAACTAAGCCAGTTCTACTTTACACCAGTTTGATAAATGACCCCAAAAATTGTTAAGTTGCATGTGTCATTCCTGTAGAAGGAAGTGACAAAAAAAAATCAATTAAAGGTTATGCACATCCAGGACACTGAAAGCAACCACGCATGCGCTGCCAACCCTTCATTCACCAGACTTCCAAAAATACCGAAGCATACCGATAGTGAAGAATGAAGTGGTGTGCTCTCCTTCACTTCAGGGGCCCAGAGGTGTGAGCTACACCTACCTGATATTGATGGCATATCCTAGCGATATGCCATCAACCCCTTTAACACCAATGTGATTCTAAAGTGATTCTACAAAGCGGTTGTCCAAGTTAACTAGAATTTTTTTTACATGCCAATGAATGCTTTCAAATATATATATATTTCTCCACCAGTCCAGTGGTGTACAGCACATGACCGCTGCAGACCACTGTCCTCAGCAATCTCATAATATACACACCGCTAAGAACAGAGAAAGGCTGGTCACCTCTACATCTTCACTGCAGAATTTTTTACAAAGAACAGGAGGATGACTGGACCGACAGTGCTGAAAATGGAGGAGTAACAGTTGAGTATAGAATTATTTTTTTAAAGTATTAGAGGTATGGTGAAAATTTCTATTTAATGCAGATAAGGCCTCTTTCACTCTAGCGGCAGCACGAATCCGGTAGGTGAAGGGTGCCGTGAACCGCGCTCCGGCCCCACACATGTCACACAGTACATACACACAGACACACACACATAGACATATACACATACAAATACACATACATACTTACATGCTCCCGGCAGGTCTCCACAGCGCAGGAGGAGCAGGACGGCGCGCACATAGGACGATTCCCCACATCGCCCTCTGCTGGGCGCCAGGTGGAATCATCCTATGCGTGCGCCGTCCTGCTCCTCCTGCGCTGTGGAGACCTGCCGGGAGCATGTAAGTATGTATGTGTATGTGTCTGTGTATGTTTATGTGTATGTCTGTATGTATGTATGTCTGTATGTGTGCAGGTGACGGATCGGTCATGAACTCCATTGAAAGTCAATGGAGGACGGATCCGTTCACCCTTGTGTCACACCAAACGGATCCGACCCCAATGACTTTCATTGGGGGTCATTCCGGATCCGTCTTGGTGCGGATGCCTGGACCGGAGAGCAAACCACAGCATGCTGCGGTTTGCTCTCTGGTTTGAAGACGGAACGGAATGCTTCTAGAACTCTGTTGTCTTCAGTTCAGTTTTGTCCTCATTGACAATGAATGGGGACAAAACTGAAGCGTTTTATTCCGGTATTGAGCCCCTATGACGGAACTCAATACCGGAATTATAAAACGCTAGTGTGAAAGTAGCCTAACCCCTTTAAAAACACAACTATAGATTGCATAAGTAATCATCCCCTTTGACCAAAGGTAGTAATTACAGCTTTGAATCAGCATGGACAGCTTTCTCATCTTTCTACATGTGAACATTGCATTCCTTTCCCCGTCTTCTTTACAAAAATCTTGAAATTCAAGTAGTGGGAGGACAAAAGTTATCAGGTGGATTGTGGCCTCCAGGACATTGGATTTTGCTGTTTCTAGGTGGTTCCTGTGCAGATTTCACTTTATGTTTGGGGTCTTTGTCTTGCTGAACTCTGCTCCCAGGTGGCAGTTCTCTTGCATGCTGCAGCATGTTTTCTGCCATTACTTTACTGCATTCATATACCCCTATTTTTCTCAGCTTGCAGGGCCCGCTGCAGAGCAGCCTTCACTAAGCACAGTGCCGCCTCCAACAGGCTTATACTTTGTCTGCAGTCCTTCCATAAGTGTATACACATGGATTTTCATGCGGAAAATCCGGAACATAATACAGTACCAGCTAAGTAGATGAGATTCTCAAAATCTCATGTATGTGGTCCTAAGAATTTCCACGTGAAAATTGACCTGCAGTGCGGATTTAATACAAAGTGTGAGATGTTACACAAATCCCAGTCACAATCTGTGATTTGGAGTCTACCATAGTAAATGCAATTGATTGGACCTGATTTGGAACGACACAATCTATGTAAGGTCTCACAGCTGAAGAGCAAAAACCAAGACATGAGGAGGAAAGAACTGCCTGTAGAGCTCAGAGACAGGAGTGTGTGGAGGCACATATCTGGAGAAGGGTACAAAAAAATCGGGGGGGGGGGGGGGGCTTGGCCACAGAGGTGACCAATAACCCAATGGTCACTCTGGCTGATGAGAGATCCTGTATATAGATGGGAGAAACTTCCAGACGGTCAACCATCACTGCAGCACTCCACCAGTCTGGGCTTTATGGCAGAGTGGTCAGAAAGAGGCCTCTCCTCAGTAAAATCCACATGTAAGTTTGCAAGAAAGCATCTAAAAGACTGTTAAAAACAAGATTTTCTGGTCTGCTGAAAACAAGATTGAACTTTTTGGCCTCAACTCTAAGCGTCATGTTTGGAGGAAACCACGTATTGCCTAGTACAATCCCTACGGTGAAGCATGGTGGTGGCAGCATCATGCTGTGGGGGTGTTTTTCAGCGGCTGAGACATGGAGACTGGTCAGGGTTGAAGGAAACCTGAATGTATCAAAGCACACAGATGACTGAGCTAAAGGTTCACCTTCCAACAAGACAATGACCCTAAGGATAACTTTATACCTGTAGCATAGAACTACACCAGGTTGTTCCAGGACTACCACCTTCCTGCCAGAACTTTTTGGATATAATGACAAATGGCTACCTGGCAAATATGCTGAGAACTAGCTGGACAAAAAACGCTGCATGCACAGGCTTTTGTCCGACCGATTCCCAACATTGTCTGCTGGAACAACCTGCCAATCAGATTCCACCTTTCATTTTTCAGAGCTTTTTTGGAAAATGAAAAGTGAAATATGTTCTCGTCACCGTTTAGCTTTCCGTTCTTCTGATCCGTCAGAAGAACAGAAAAATAAAGAAAAAAACTGATCCCATCAGTTTGCATCAGTCTTCCGTAAGAGATCAGTTGTTTTTGACAGGAGAAAAAGTCCTGCCTGCATTACTTTTTCTTAAAAAATAGATGATCTTTGATGGAACTAACACAAACTGATCATAACCGAAGCTCAAAAACAGACGGATGTAATTTTTAGTGCAAGCTAATGCTAAGTGAACGTAACTGATGCTCAAAATAATGGATCCATTTTTGTTTTTTTTTCTGAACAGTAAAAAATCAGAAGAATGGAAAGCTAAACGGTGATGTGAAGTCAGCTTAAGGGCTCATGCACACGACAGTATGTAATTTGCAATCCGCAAAAAACATGGATGCCGTCCGTGTGCATTCCGTATTTTGCGGAACGGAACAGCTGGCCTCTTATAGAACAGTCCTATCCTTGTCTGTAAAGCGGACAATAATAGGACATCTTCTATTTTTTTGTGGAACAGACATATGGAAACGGAACGCACATGGAGTAACTTATGCTTTTTTTTCCGGACCCTTTGAGATGAATGGTTTTGCATACAGTCTGCAAAAAATGGAACAGACACAGAAAGAAGATACGTTCATGTGCATAAGCCCTTAGGCCTCCTGCACACAACTGTATCCGCTGCAGCCTCGTTGAAGCGAATGGGTCCACATCCAACCCACAAAAAATGCAGACAAAAAAAACGTTTGTATGCATGAGCCCTTAGAGGGGTTTTCCGGGAATAATGACTTTTTATCTCATGTCTGCAGCCTGTCTCCGTAAATAGAAAATTCATACCTGCTCCCTTCCACTCCAGTCCTCCGCAGTGCTGACATCTAGTGCTGCATGGACATGGTCACATGCTACGCTGCAGCCAGTAATTAGTTTCAGTAATGACGTGGCCACAAGCTGTACACCACCGCTGAAGTCAGCCACTGGCTGCAGCAGAGAATGTGACCATGTCCATGTAAACACAGTGGGGACTAGAACAGGCGGCGTGGAGGACTGGAGCAGAAGGGAGGAGGTAAGTATGAATTATTGGCGCTATTTATCAAACTGGTGTAAAGTACAACTGGCTTAGTTGCCCATAGCAACCAATCAGTTTCCACCTTTCATTTTCCAAAGGAGCTGTAAGTAATGAAACATAGAATCTGATTGGTTGCTATGGGCAACTAAGCCAGTTCTACTTTACACCACTTTGATAAATGACCCCATATATGTTTATGAGGGACTGCAGGTATTAGAGTAGTTAATCCCGAAATATCCCTCTAAGACTACCTGCACACATTATGTATTTGTATGTTGAAAATCTGCATGAAATCACCAAAACAGCAAAAAGAACACGCACATAAATCCACACTATTTATTGGATTTTCTGTTTATGTTAACCTCCTCCTATCTGTAACCCGACATATAAAAGTACTGTGTTACACCGTGATCTGCCGGCGGCCGGTGCCACTGCACGTCACTGTGACCGTGCTGTCATTAGACAGCTGCGGTCACAGGGAGAAGGATCCATCACAGTGTACAAAGTAAAAGCCTTGAAACCTTTTGTATTAGAAAAAAAATTGATAAGAAAGGAAACAAATAATTTTTGTCTCATAATTTCTCACAGTTTTTCCTTAAATATTTAAAAAAAAAATTACATCCATTATCTAATGGCTCAATAGAAAGGTCTAAGGTGTCCCGTGAAAAATAATATCAAATACATGCAGGCTGGATCAGAAATGAATCAGTTATTGGCAGTTAGATAGGCCTATGGCTACAACTGAATGGGCCTGGTAAAGCGTCATTCACACGTCCGTGCTCTAATCTGTGAAAAGGTGATCAGTCATACATCTGTAAAGCTGTCCGTGAAGGATCCGTCTTCCTAATGATCCATGAAACACGGCTGCAACATGGATGGCATCCATGTTGCATCCGTGGTTTTCACAAACTCATAGACTGCAATGGACGTGATGGATCCGTGAACACAGACAAAATAGAGCATGCATCCGTGTTAAAAACACGGAACCATGGACCGTGCTAAAACACTGATGTCTGAATACACACATTAAAATGAATGGGGACGTGTGCTGTTCGTGAAGAACACTTACAGCACATGTCCGTGAAACACTGACGTGTGAATGAGGCTTAAAGGGAACCTGTCGGCTCTGAAACACACTCCAAACTACAGTAAGCAGTGTATAGTGTAAGTGACGTCGAGTCCAGTTATGTAAGTTTTATCTTCATACTCACTTCCATTCTGACGCTGTGCTCCCACAAACCTACAGTGAAATGCACTCACTGGACTCCGGTGCTCACTCATATAATGGAGAGGACTCAAAGAAGAGTCCACTGAGTGCAATTTACTGCTGGTTTGTGGGAGCACAGAGTCGGAATGGAAGTGAGTATGAAGATAAAAATGACATAATCCGATTCAGCATCACTTACACTATACAACGCTTACTCTAGTTCAGGGGGTGTTTCGGAGCTGACAGGTTCCCTTTAAGGAAGGTGGATAAATACTCTGGTAATGAAGCGGTTAACAATCCCTATGTCAAGTCTATGGGAAAAACCACTATGCAAAAGGTGTGGAATTGATCTCATTCACTTTGCTGGTACTGTATTACTCTGTGTTATTCCATATTCCACATAATCCATATTGTGTGCAGTTATCCTTAGGCTACCTGCACACAAGAGCCGCACGAATTGCCGAGGGGATTTATGTGCGTTTCTGCAGCATATCTGCACCAAAATCCGCAATGTCTAACCAGTTTTTGGTTCGGATATGATGCAGTTTTTCCCATAGATCTCACCCTTCATTCGAAAAGAGTGAAATCCGCAGCTAAAACTACAAACATAATTGACATGCTGCAGATTTTGAAACCCGCACTGCAGGAGAATTTCTCCACGGTATAAATCTGCAAAGTGTACATGAGGTTTGTGCAGTCTCATACACATTGCTGGTACTGTAATATAGTGCCGTTTTTCTGCACGAGAATCTGCGCAGAAAACCCGCACGTATTCTGCAAAGTGTGCAGGTGGCCTTAGGGTGCTTTCATACATGGCGGAAAATAATATGCACTGATTCATGTGTAATTTGGTGCGGTTTTAATTGCAGATTATGATTTCCCATTGAAATCAATGGAAAAATTTAACTTCACAAAATCCACAACACATTGGGGCAGATTTACTAACCCCGTAGATGGTGTAAATTTAGAGGGGGCCTCAGGCTGGAGGATAAATGTGGTGCAGGGATAGACACTTCTGTCTAACGCTATACAACTATTGGTTGACTTATGTTGAAATGTTACACCAGAATTGTGGCGCAAAATGTTGCATCTTAGGCCACACCTTTTTTGGACTCTGTGCATAAACCTTTCCGTAGGTGCACTCACATTAGTAAATGTAGCCCTTCAGTGGAACACAGATGCACCTTTTTTTCTTTTTTGTTTTAGAGTAGACAAATTTAAACTCCGTAATAATAGACACGGAACTAAGTAAGGATTCAGATTTGTCCACAAAGGCATTTCTATTCTACATTTTTTAAAATCAGCACCTGGACCTGAATACTTTTGTAATTGCATATAATTAAAAATTTTGTATAGCCACTGAGTTATTCATTAAAATGTATTTGTAACATAGTAAAATAGTTTATAAGGCCGAAAAAAGACATCTGTCATTCCAGTTCGGCCTGTTTTCCTACAAGTTGATCCAGATATAGCGCCACCTGCTGTTCTTTTCGTTATTTTTTGTCTGTCTCAGCTGGTCAAAAATGTTCAGTTTAAGGCCTCTTTCACACGGGCGTCATGGATTCAGTCCGGATAAGTTCCCGGAAATTCCGCACGCATCCGCACCAATCGCAGTCAGTTTTGTGCGAAGCGTTTTAATGCGTTTTTCACGCGCGTGATAAAAAACTGAATGTTTACAAACAACATCTCTAAGCAACCATCAGTGAATCCGCATTGCATCCGCACTTGCGTGCGGATGCAATGCGTTATTCATGCAGCCCCATTCACTTCAATGGGGCCAGGGCTGCGTGAAAAACGCAGAATATAGAACATGCTGCGATTTTCACACAACGGCGAACTGATGCGTGAAAAAATTCGCCCATGTGAAAAGCCCCATTGAAATGAATGGGTCAGGATTCAGTGCGGGTGCAATGCGTTCGCATCACGCATTGCACCTGCGCGGAAATCTCGCCCGTGTGAAAGGGGCCTAAAACTTCCAGCCACCAGCCATATGTTGCTGTGCAAGTTACAGGGAGAGAGCGGCAGCAGAAAGGACACACTCCCTGAGCAATTGGCACAATAAATGAGGATATCTCTGCATCCATGTGAGGTACAGGGCTGGTTCTAGCTTTATTACAAAGGTATTGTCATGTACTATATGATGTATGATTTTCATTTTACACATCTAGCATGGCATAACCTCTAATCTTCTAATTTTAACTGCTTGGTTATAGCTCTTGGAGGGCGACAATGAAAAAAAAATTGGGTGGGCGAGTTTTCTAAACTGATGACCTATCCTCGGGATAGGTCATCAATATCAGATCTGCGGTGGTCTGACTCTTGGCACCCTGCTGTTTGACGAGAACATAGTGCCACTACAATGTCAATGGTGGGCAAATGTAATTACAGCGTAACTGGTGGAGTTGTATTTACACCAGCTCACTGGTGGGATTTGTGATGGCAAGCAAGTAAACGGTGAAGGGAAGGCAGGGCTCATACCAGCACTGCATTCTCTTCAAACAGCTCATCAGTGGGGGTGCCGGGAGTGCTAGTCATTTCTAGTGATGGGTGCAGGAATGTGGATGCACACGAGAAGTATCTGTATGTTGCAGACCACAACATGGACAATGAGGCTTAGGCCTCTTTCACACGACTATATGCCCTCCGAGACATACAGTCCGTGAGTGGGCCATATGTCCCGGAGCGGCATCGATCGTGCGCATGGGAGCACACAGCATCATTGATTACAATGATGCTGTGCACGACAGGCTGCCCGCGGGACTATTGTCCCGCACTCATATGATTTTTATTGTAATCAATGATGCTGTGCGCTCCCGTGCGCACGATTGATGCCGCTCCGGGACATATGGCCCGCTCACAGACCGTATGTCTCGGAGGGCATACGGTCGTGTGAAAGGGGCCTTAGGCTGCTTTCAGACAGTCATTGTTAGCCAAAAACAGAACAGGTGTACAATTATACATATTATCTGTGTTGCCTCCATCCCTGGTTTTGGCTCACAATCACTGATGATGATCATCGACCAGTGATATGTAAAACTAATCCGAAAACAGTGGGTGACACCTGAAACAGAAGACTCCATCCACTGTGTAGTGGCTGTGGTGACGAATGGTAACAACTTCATTGTGCCTGCATGGCCACTACACAATGAGCCCTGTGCTTCCATCTCCACCCACTGCTGAATTGCAATGCCTGCCAAAAACAGTGGATTGATCAGGGTGCCACCAATTTGGTATGGATGACTAAACCGGAGGACAGGTCAACAACATCTAAAAGCTGGTATTTTGTTTCTATTAAACCAGAGGTGGAGATACTTTTTGTGCCTCGGATCATTGGCCTACTGTACAACCCCCCCCCCCTTTTAGGATTTTCTTGGAGCAGAATTCATTGTTCTATCAATTCTAAGTCATCCAGGTCCTGCAGAAACAAAGCCGCCCCAGGCCAACTGATAATGTTCTCAAATGTAGTGTTCGCTTTAAGTCAGATGTAACAGAACCGAAGTGTTCCAAAAAGTTACACCTTTGACTCATGAGTCTATAGATTAAGCCAAGATATTTTTTTTTACATAATCTAGACGTTTTTTGGCAAATTCAACAAGAGCTTGCGTTTTTAGTTCAGCAGTTGTTGCCTGTTCACTCGCACATGGATGCCATTTTTTCCCCGTGTCTTCCTTTCTAGACTAGTGTATGATGCCCTTAGCAGAGGCAAGTGAGACCTGCAGTTTGTCAGATGTTTATTAGGGTTCTTTTGTGAGCTCCTGAATTAGACATGAGTGAACTCTTGCTGGGACATTGTTCCTTGTTCTCACTGTGGTTCACAGAAGCCCGAGACATAAGGCTGAATTACACTAATCGATTCTGCAGGCAATTGTCAGGAGGGAACTGTTCCCTCCCCGCAATTGCCTGCTCACTAGCAGAGGTGACTACTGCTATTAAAGGGGTTCTCCGGGAATTAAGAAAATGTACCAAGACATCCAATATGATGTGAGCCATCAGCTTAAATCGCCCACTGTTGGCTTTTCACAGGGCTCAGTGATATATTGACATCAGGGTTACTGGTTAACAAGCCTTGCACCCGTGGCACGCCGAGTATATTAAGACAGCTGGAGAGCAGCAGGTTACAAACCATTGCTCCACCTCTTACAAGAGTCTATGGTATATAGGAGGCAATTTCCAGAAGTCCCATAGTGGTGAATTGAGGTGGCTGTGCTTGCCCGCTGCTCTGTCCATTCACACTATGGGACTTCTGAAAATTCCAGCTATTTTTGGAACTCCCATAACCATGAATGGAGTGCACGCTGCATATGTGTGGTGTGCCCTTCTTCACTTCGGGGCCCTCTTCTTTAGGCCTCATGCACACATCCGTGGACCACGGTCCGTGAAAACCCATCCTGCAGAATGCACAATTGCACAGCATCATTGGTTGCTATGACACAGTGTGCTTCGTGCCACCGCCGCTGTACAGTAATATGCTTGTATGATCTATTCCAGCGTATTACTGTACAGCGGCAACAGCACGAAGCATGCAGTGTCATAGCAACCAATGACGCCATGCGCTTGTGCATTCAGCAGGACGGCAGGCCAGGTTTTCACGGACCGTAGTCCACAGATGTGTGCATGAGGCCTTAGACAGATCCGTCTTGCTCCGCATCCCAGAACGGAAAGCAAACCACAGCACGCTGTGGTTTGCTCTCCTGTATGAGAACAGTATGCATTTTGGAGCACTCCGTTCTGTTCAGTTACGTTTTGTCCCCAGTGACAATGAATGGGGACAAAACAGAAGCATTTTTTTTCCCACAGTATTGAGACCCTATGACGGATCTCAATACAGGAAAATATTAAGGCTAGTGTGAAAGTAGCCCAATACAGGCTTTAGACCAGACACACAAAAGTGAGTTGAATGCAAAGAAATGGCAGCCTATGCATTGTGAAGTCCCGTTCTGACCTTCGCTCCTTTGACAGGATCATACAGTATGCCGATTTATAATGCTGTGTAACCCTTAGAGTCCTGAAATCTACTGAATTACACTGACAATGCCATCAGAGTAATACAATAAATTCCTGGACTCTCAGGGTTACACAGCATTATAAATTATGAAGCCTCTTTCACACGGTAGTGATTTTAATCAGTGATTGTGAGCCAAAACCAGGACTGGAGCCTCCACAGACATAATGTATAAGTGAAAGATCTGCTCCTGTTCTGTGTTTAGAGCCGCACCTGGTTTTGACTCAATCACTGACCAAACACTGACATGTGAATGAGGCATACTGCTGAGCACAATCCTGTCAGAGGAGCAGAGGTCAGATCGAGACCTCACACTGGATTGAACTCACCCATCACTTTGTAACCCTTTCTAGACTGGGATATTTCACTGTTTTACATATATACTGTATTTGAATCTCTTTAGAATGTGGCATCATGTGTCACATTGAGACCAGCTTCACATTGGCAAAAAGGTTCTATTTAAGTGAGATTAAAGTCCCCTTTATACTGGCCGTGAATCAGCCAGAAGGCTCGTTTGCGATGTTCTGCTGGTGTAAAGGTGCCACCGATTAATTGTGCAGACACCCAAATCGTTTGCCAGCAGCAGATTGTGCTGTATAAACATGCCTCCTTCCCAACTGTCTGCTAAATCTGTCAGTAAAAAGGGGCCTTTACATTCAACAGGTCTGGTGGCAATCATGTTTGGGTGTGGCCACCATAATTTAACTGAATTTGGTTAATTCAGTAGCCATGAGGAAAATTCCTTTTTTACAATGTTGTTCAGCTCTACTGTACACCAATTATTGGCTGCACCATAGCAAAAGCAGGGTTACTACTCTTATGATAGCAGTAAAGGCCTCAGGTTGGTACCTTGCGGGAGGGAGCTGTACATACTCCTCACCTAAATCATGCTGCAGACCATACCGCATCCAAATGTGATCACCTCAGTGAAAACTGCAGAACTGATTTTAATAGAAGTGTGTTAGAATATGTACTTAGTGAGATTTCAAACCATAAAAATACATTTCATCTCCATGTGCAGTCTGATCCAGCAGTCGCGTTACTCCTCCACAGACCAAGTTGGACATGACTAAGACTACTGTCGCCTGCAGACCTCACACTGGTGTACACAGAGGAACAATCAACCACAGAGTGTAAAGAATGGAAGTTTAATCGTTTTCTGTGCACAGTTTATGCCACCAGCACACAGGCTCCACCAACTCCTTTGATTTTCTCCTCTGCTCGGCGGCTGAAGAACTTTGCCTTTACGATGACTGGCTGTCTGGGGAGTTTGCCTTTTCCAAGAACTTTGTAGTAACCCTGGAGAGAAAGGAAGGAGCAGTGTGTAAGTAATCAGTATTAACATGCCATGGTAAAGGTGAGCAATTGCAGCCAGGGTGGTCACCCAGCTCTCCTAAGATCTTCAAGGGAACCTGTCATCTCCGAAACACCCTCCTGAACTAGAGTAAGAGTTGTATAGTGTAAGTGATGCTGAATCCGAATATGTAAGTTTTATCTACATACTCACTTCCATTCTGACGCTGTGCTCCCACAAACCTGCAGTAAAATACATTGACAGGACTCTTCTTTGAGTCCTCTCCATTATGTTAGTGAGCACCGGAGTCCAGTGAGTGCATTTTACTGCTGGTTTGTGGGAGCACAGAGTCAGAATGGAAGTGAGTATGAAGATAAAACTTACATATTCGGATTCAGCATCACTTACACTATACAACGCTTACTCTAGTTCAGGGGGTGTTTCGGAGATGACAGGTTCCCTTTAAGTCAATACAAAGCAGAGGAATTGCTATGTAGCTTAGCAACTTTGTCTCTAGGCAAGTGGTATATTGTTGAATATCCTAAAGATATATAGGGTAGTAATAGCTGCTGATTTCACAGATTAATAAAGGATTTCCACTTACTGCACGCACGGCATCGATGATGGGTGCTGGGCCTTCAGGGTTCTTGGCATGGGTCAGCCTGGTCTGCTCACTGACCAAGGTCCACAGTTTGTCCAAGTTGATAGTGGGGCAGAACTGTTGGTTCCTCTTCAAGTGGTAATGTCTCATACCGACCTTACCGAAGTAACCAGGGTGGCTGGTGGAAGATGAGGAGCCGGGGTTATCTGGGATGATCTTGTATAACAGTAAAACAAGTTCAATGGGAAACACATGCCATCCTGAAACAACAGGGGTATGCAGGGCACTCTTGGTACCATAGAAAGACTGAAGCTGATCTGAAGAAATCTCAGAATGTTAGCAAATCAGACTCCAATAAGAGGTCCTTCCTCTCAGGTATAAAACTGGCCAGACAAATGTCAGCTTCACAACAAATGGGGGAGCCCAGCTGCTCCCCATCTACTGAAATAGATACGACATCCACCGATTTGAGTACACTGCTTTACTTATTTTATTGATTTATATAGTGCCACCATATTCATCAGTGCTGTTCAGAGACTGCCATCTCTCTTAATACTTACTACTTATCAAAGTTGATTCTGTGGTGATGCATACCACCGGCATTACCGCGACCTCCAGGATGCTTCCTGTGTTTGCCTGGAAAGATTATCACGTTATGAGAATTTGCAGCAAACAAAATCAAGACCAAACCGCTATACTACATAAGCTGCTGCGCCGGGGATTCATAGGAATGTCATTGACGAACCGGTCTCAAACATCTAGAAATATGTTCTGTGCGGACCACAGCATCGCAGCGGTTAGTCGAAACTCCAAGAATTCTTTTTTAAAAAAAAAGTTTATGCTGCTGAAACATTATTGCACCTATTTGTGTAAATCAGATTGGAGTTTTTCTACTAACCTCTGCGATGCCGTGGTCTGTTCGTGTGTGGAATATCCGGATTGGTTATCTGGTGATCATGAGCACAGGGGGGTGAATGTTCCTTTGCCAAGCCCTATACAGTGTTTAGGGTGCTGGGAGGACGACGTGTCACTGAGCCGGTGACTGGCAGTGCCACAATGAGAACCCGCCAGTGAATAAAGCACAGTGATTGCTCTCCGAGGACTCTAGCACACCCAGGGCACAGAGCAGCCAGGATGTGACTCTAGTCTCGGGGGATCAGAAGTAACATTAATACTCTTCCCCTGTGGTATGCGTCTTAGGTAGAGGACATGGCTGCGAATGAATGTGTCAAACTTGCATCCAATGTATTCACTACAGGCCTGGAAACTAATAGCTCACTATGAATTTGTAGACAGGATGAGTCTCACCATGAGGGCTCATGCACACGGCTGTTGCCTGGTTGTGCCAGTATTGCAGACTGCAAACATCAGGTCCACAATATACAGGCACTGGCGCACCATTGGACGGATGTGGACCCAATTCCGATGACACGGTGCAGGGCGGAACAGAGGCAGGGATCGAAGTCTACAAGCACTACAGAGTGCTTCCATGGGTTTTCTGTCTGTGCCTCTGCACTGCAAAAAAAGTGGTGCATGGACTACTTTTTTGTGGTGCAGACTGTTACACTTTACCTCATACAAGTGAATGGGTCCACGTCCACAGACAGAGGGCACACGGCCGGTTTCGTTTGCTCTAGGTAAATGAATCAGCATCCTATCAGAGGATTTGGAAATGGGACGTGGCTGGCTGCGTGCTGAGCCTACCTTTATGATATATCTGGTACCCAAATGCTGTACACTAAAGAGGGGGTGTGGGAAGGGTAGGTTTTTTCAGTTGTGTGTATGAAAAAATTTTTTAGAGGACCTGTCACCACAAAATGCAGTGCAGTCTGACAGCACCATGTTATAGATCAGGAGAAGCTGAGCAGATATAGAATTTTGTGGGAACAGATTCTGTAAAACCTACTATTTATACATTAATATCTTGGCTTTTCCAACTTCCTGCGAACAGCTATTGGTACCATCAATGATTGATGGCATTGTGTGTACAAGTGTCCATAAGAGATAGCTGTCTGTCACTGCTCACTACTCCCTGTACCGATAGCTGCTCACTACTCCCTGTACCGATAGCTGCTCACTACTCCCTGTACCGATAGCTGCTCACTACTCCCTGTACCGATAGCTGCTCACTACTCCCTGTACCGATAGCTGCTCACTACTCCCTGTACCGATAGCTGCTCACTACTCCTGTACCGATAGCTGCTCACTACTCCCTGTACCGATAGCTGCTCACTACTCCCTGTACCGATAGCTGCTCACTACTCCCTGTACCGATAGCTGCTCACTACTCCCTGTACCGATAGCTGCTCACTACTCCTGTACCGATAGCTGCTCACTACTCCCTGTACCGATAGCTGCTCACTACTCCCTGTACCGATAGCTGCTCACTACTCCCTGTACCGATAGCTGCTCACTACTCCCTGTACCGATAGCTGCTCACTACTCCCTGTACCGATAGCTGCTCACTACTCCCTGTACCGATAGCTGCTCACTACTCCCTGTACCGATAGCTGCTCACTACTCCCTGTACCGATAGCTGCTCACTACTCCCTGTACCGATAGCTGCTCACTACTCCCTGTACCGATAGCTGCTCACTACTCCCTGTACCGATAGCTGCTCACTACTCCCTGTACCGATAGCTGCTCACTACTCCCTGTACCGATAGCTGCTCACTACTCCCTGTACCGATAGCTGCTCACTACTCCCTGTACCGATAGCTGCTCACTACTCCCTGTACCGATAGCTGCCCTACTCCTGACCGATAGCTGCTCACTACTCCCTGTACCGATAGCTGCTCACTACTCCCTGTACCGATAGCTGCTCACTACTCCCTGTACCGATAGCTGCTCACTACTCCCTGTACCGATAGCTGCTCACTACTCCCTGTACCGATAGCTGTTCACAGGGCTGCAGATAGAAATGTAAAAATTACACCTTTTGATGAAACTTTTCCCACAGAAATATATACTAATCTGCTCCATAACATTTTGCAGTCAGCTTGCATTGCATTTTGTGGCCACAGGTCCTCTTTAATAAAAAATTGTATTCGACAAGAAAGTAGTAACGGTCTTTAAAGTCTAAGTCACCTGGGGTTAATGTCTCAGGATAGGTCATCTGTATCTTCTAGGTGGAGGTCCGCTGCCTTCTCGCAGTTTACCAAGCAGAGCCCAGTACATAGTATAGCGGCTGTGCTTCGCTTCACCCGCAGCCCCATTCACTTCAACGGGACAGAGTTGCTCTTAGGCCACATAACCGATGAACAAGTCACTGGACTAGGGAAAGCTCAGAAGGACTGGTGCCTTCTCAAACAGCTGATCGGCAGAGGTACTGGGGTTCGGACCCCTGCAGATCAGATACTGGGGACAGGTCATTGGTATAGAAACCTCAAAGTGTTGCGCTTCCGGATCTGAAACAACACCCCATGTGTCACTTTCAGGCCTTTCACAAGTATATTCCAACATGGACCTGCAGGTGGCAGCACCGCACTACAATA
Source organism: Rhinella marina (assembly GCA_900303285.1). Lineage (NCBI taxonomy): Eukaryota > Metazoa > Chordata > Amphibia > Anura > Bufonidae > Rhinella > Rhinella marina. Next base: position 116,690 of record ONZH01019777.1, on the reverse strand, counting down.
TACTGAATCTTGTATATAGCAATAGAATTGTATTTGTTAATTAGAAATGGAAACCTAACCATCGCATGTTAGGCCCTTAAAATGTTAAAAATGTTTAAAGTCACACACACTCCAAGAGGGTATAAAAAAAACTACAGATGGCCCCACAAAGTCAGCCCCCACATAGCTCTGTAAACATAACAGTGTGATATAATTGTAATCGTAACGACCCAGAAAACGAAGGGCACAGGTCGGTTTTACTGCATAAGGAACCCCGTAAGCAGGGGCGTTGCTAGGCTAAAACATTCAGGGCCTGGGCCCCTGATGTTTTCTCCCAGGCCCCGAATGTCCTGCCTGTTAGACAGATATAATTGTATTGCTGTCCTCAGGTCAGCAGTACAATTGAATCTAACCCACTGCAAGATATGTATGACCTGTGATGACATCATGTATCATCAATCCTGCACTGGTCACATGACTGACATCGTCACAGGTCCTTTTCAACCCGTCTTCTAAACAGAAGAGGAGAATTGTGGGGAAAACACCGCAGTGAGCTCTGCTACATCAGAAGAGGTAAGTGAAGGGAGAAGCAGAGGGATGCTGGGAGTTGTGGTCATTTGCGCCACCCCAATTTGGAATTTATTTATTTTTTTTACAAGCTTCCTGCTAAATTGTATGCAATTATGGTCATAGCTTCACTACATGGTTTGGGGTCTATAAAACGATTTCTTAAACAGTGCCATGTACACACTCCGTACCGCCAGAGACTACCACACAGGTCTGCAGTAAAATCAATACTTACCAATACGGCCGTGGCCATGGCTGACGTGTCCACGGAGCTTCCTGGTCTTCCTTAGTTTGGTCGGCTGTTGAAGAAAAGAAGCGCAATCAGAATTTCATATTAACAAGAAGCTTCAGTATTAGATGTCACTGAGCCGGTGACTGGCTGCACCACAGCGAGGGCCAACCAGTGAATAAAGCGCAGTGATTGCTCTCCGAGGACTCTAGCACACCCAGGGCACTGTACGCCCAGCATGTGACTCTAGTCTCGGGGGTGAATAGCAACACCCTTTCCACATACATCCAAACACTACCTATAGGGTGTCACCAGCCCAAATACCTGACAATAAAACAGCAAGCAGAGATAGTATCTGCTAGGAAGCATTAACACAAATGAGTTTACAGAAGAATGGCATATGGCTCCCAGTCATCTGTCAGCCAATCAGAAGCCCCAAGGGATGGTCACATGACTGACCACATCTAAGGCCGTCATAGACTTACAGGTATTCCGTTTGTAATGATGAGATTTATTTCTCTAGACAATGAGATGTTAAACAATGTTCTAATTTACATGTATTTAAAATTTTGCTTGCAGACTATTATATTCTTCTGCATATAGGGGTCAAAAGCCTGATATAAGAAAGGTATATATGCAGAATTATAAATACGTGGATATTAGAAAATTGTACGATTTCCTACCATATAAAACAAATTAAAAAATTAAACAGAATATCCCTTTAAGACTCAAATGACTTAATTATCAAATCAGCCATGACCAACACAAATTAGCTCTATTAATCAGGACATTCATTGTCAATGCTGGGAGTTATAGTTCTACAACACATCACAGACCCAGCTTTAATGACTGCAACCTCACAGCAGAGATGTTCATTGGGACTGAGGTCAGGAGGCATTAACATGGGGGACAGTGCACAGGAGGATGGGAGTGATGGACAGAGTGAGAGGATCAATTACCCACAGGGAGAATCACCGCAGCAGCCCTGTAACACCCAGATTCAAAGGAGGGAACGACAATCACGTAAATACTGATACACCCTATAGTGCATAAGCAGGCTTCCTCCTCAGCACACTGCCAGAAAGAACCCACATACCCCAGCGGTACCCCCCAAATACCCATTAACGGCATCTATATTAATATCTGTTGCTGTACATCCAAAATGCAACTAAAACAAACCCTATACACTCAGCTGTACCCCCATATTATACACTGCTAGGAAGAACCCCAGACACCCACTGTACCCAATACACATTTTAATAGCATATATATATGAATCCGCTGAGGTACCCCCATATCCAGGTAGGTGGCAAACCACATACTCTGTACCCCAATACATCTATATTCCACACAGTCACATCTTTATCCCCCATAACACATGCAGAAAGTTCCCCACATCCCCCACGCTTTCCTCACACCAGGCTGCACCCCCTTATTACAGCCGCACGCGGTCAGTTTACTCTGCACGGCGAGTGAGACCTGGGGACTCAGCAATGAACCAGCATGGCTGCCATCCGCTCCCAGGCCTCCTGCCCCGACCACATGCCGCTGTCCGCACGTCATCCTATAAGCACAACAGAAGTCGTGCAGGACCCGAACTCCCCAGGACATCCACAGGCGACACACCAAGCCAACCCGAAAACCAGCGGCCTCTATCACCCCTTTCTCCCGGTTCTAGGCTCCGCACTCCGGCCCCGATACCTACCATGACGGAGGCAGCGAAAGAAAGAGGGAGATCCCGTCAGATCCCGCGAGAAGTTATGGAGGGCGGGACTCAGAGGGCTAGTTGCGGAGCCAGGAGACCTCGCGAGAGGTGGTAACGTGTGGCCGCTTGACAGAGTTAACGGCGAGCACTAGAGAGCGCTAAGAAGAGGCGGCGGACATATTGGGGAAGACACAGCACCTGGAAGTAGACTGGATATACTGACCGCTCCTGGTATGTGTGTGGCCGGGGACACTACTGTCTGTAATACACTGCTGTTCTACATTGGTGTACCCCCATATCACACTGCTATCATACACTACTGTACCCCATATCACACTACTATCATACACTGCTGTACCCCATATCACACTACTATCATACACTGCTGTACCCCATATCACACTACTATCATACACTGCTGTACCCCATATCACACTACTATCATACACTGCTGTACCCCATATCACACTATATTATATACTGCTGTACCCCATACCACACTACTATCATACACTGCTGTACCCCATATCACACTACTATCATACACTGCTGTACCCTGTATAACACCACTGTAATACGCTGCTGTACCCCATATAACACCACTGTAATACACTGCTGTACCCCATATCACACTATATTATATACTGCTGAACCCCATATCACACTACTATCATACACTGCTGTACCCCATATCACACTATATTATATACTGCTGTATCCCATACCACATTACTATCATACGCTGCTGTACCCCATATCACACTACTATCATACACTGCTGTACCCCATATCACACTACTGTAATACACTGCTGTACCCCATATCACACTATATTATATACTGCTGTACGCCATATCACACTACTATCATACACTGCTGTACCCCATATCACACTACTATCATACACTGCTGTACCCCATATCACACTACTATCATACACTGCTGTACCTCATATCACACTATATTATAGTAGTGTTATATGGGTAGTAATAGTATTATAATATAGTACTATTAGTAACTGTCCCATGTGAACTATAATGGCTGCCATGAGGGTTGTCATCCGGCTTTTCTAGGAGTGAAGACAGCACTGAGAGCCACTTACTGGTGGTAGATGTACAGTGACGAGTCCTGAGTCATCAGATTTACTTCTGTTTTCTGCAGTGGCGAGATGACGGTGTGCGCCATGTTCGGGTGTAAGAACCGCATGCACAAGGGATGTGGGAAACACTTCTTCAGGTAATTCCTGCGCATCACCCGGGGGGCGTCCAGTAAATGGAAGTATATAATGTAAAGTTCAAAATCACTTCTTGCTGACAGTGAATGGGAAAATTCCTGTTTACATGCAGAGGCTGGAAACCAGTCCTGGCCTAACATATCTCACAGCTGAGTGTTTGCTGCAGTTGTATCTATCCTAGATAATTCACTGATACTGGCCACGGATCATAATGTGCATCCATGTTGTTTCTTTTAGGTACCAGTCATTTAAAGGGGTTGTCCAAGTGTTTAATACTGATGGCCTATACTCAGGCAAGGTCATCAGTATCCGATCGGTGGGGTCTGACTGCTGTGGCCTCTTCCTAGGACACTGACATCACATTCATCGGTCATGTGGCCTATGTGCAGCTCAGCCCCATGTAAGTGAATGGGGCTGAGCTGTAGGATGAAGCACAGCTGTGATCCAGTGGACGGCGCGGTGCTTGTTAAGCTGTAGGAGGCCACGGCACTTGTAGAAGCACTGCAGCCTCTGCAAATGACTGGTTGGTGGGGATGGCGGGAGTTATCAGTATCAAACACTTGGAAAACCCCTTGAAAGTGATGGTCTAATGATGAATTTTTAGAAAATTGGAGCAGATTTATGTTGGTCAAGAATGACCATTTCTAGTACTATAGACATCATAATGAAATCTGGGTGATCTATACACCAGTATGGGAGCTTCAGGGTGTGTTTACGCAATGTGGTTCATTACCTTTTTACAAGGTACCAATCTGCAGACAAGATGGCCCTTTACCGTCTGAACATACATAAGGTGACTTTACATGTGACAGTTAGTGAGCCAACCTCAGGGGGACCAGACAACTGGTGTATGACGGAATGGGCAGTTTTCATGCCAAATCCTTTGTTTTCATAGGAGATAAGCCGCCGGAGGTATCTAGCCGGCAGCGGCTTTCTCCCCATTAAGAACACGTATACAACACAGCCAGGTTAAGAGCATACGTGTATGGAGGAATAGCAGTCAGCCAACAGCTCTTGAAGGTGTATGGGCAGATGGTCATGGGACCCCCTATGAGACTCCAGATTGACTCCTTCTCGTATAGCCTGGAATAATGCTCAGTTCTCCAACCTGAAACCCTACACTTGTTCCAGAGCTACCACACCCACAATGTCAGTGTATGCTTGATGTTGTAATAGAGGCTCACCCATAACACAGAGCATCTACATTCCCTGTCTAGTGATGGATCTGATAAATAATTTTTTAAAGGTTTCAATCAGTGGCTATCTTCTAGTACAGAGGTCCCCAACCACTGAGTAAAGACCAGTAGCAGGCCATGGATCCTCTGGCATTGGTCTGCGGGAAGCGCCGTAGTTGAGTGGTGGGGACGGGACCTGTTGGCTCCTGTGTCCTGCCATTTAGCTTCATAGCTGCTAGGCCTGAGGCCCATGAGGCAGTGCTAACCGTCAGGAGGTCGCCATGGCATTATTACTAAATAGGTGTGCTCAGTTATGCATCAGGAGCCATCATCATGGTGATCTGTGCAGGACTGAGAAAAAAAGGAAAGGGAACAACTTCAGTCAGAGGAGACTAAACGGGTTATTAAAGGGGTTCTCCGGGAAATAGGAAAATGAAAATACTTAAATATTTCTTTGTTATAAATATATTCCCAAATACCTTTCATTAGTTATAATGGCTCATTTTGTCTAGGGGGCAATCATTAGGAGAAATAAAATGGCCGCCATCCTAATCACACTGCAGGACAAGTTACTTCACAACACTAAGTAGGTAAAGAGCTGCCTCATCCTTTTCTCTGCTTTGCTTGTCAGGGATTATGATCCTGAATACGGATGATAAAATCTTTAGCTGAATCTCTACAGGAATGGAGTTCATGAGGAGACATGAAGCACAGAGAGGAGGGTGGAGGTGTGGATAATACGCATCTGCACTTGTATGCAGTCTCCATTACCACAGCACCATAGTCTGTCCTGTCCGTCCTCTGTACCTTCATGTCTCCTCCATTCCTACAGTGTTCTTATCATCTGTATTCAGGATCATAATCCCTGAAAAGCAGAGATGAGGATGAGGCGGCTCTTTACCTCAGTCTTGTAAAGTAACTTGTCCTCCTGTGTGATTAGGACAGGTTCTGTGTGCACTGATAGGACGGTGGCCATTTTATTTCTCCTAGTGATTGCTCCCTAGACAAAACGGACCATTATAATTAATAAATGTATTTGGGAATATATTTATAATGAAGTAATATTTAAGTATTTTCATTTTCTTAATTACTGGAAAACCCCTTTAATGACTGGGTCATGGTGTAGCAGTATTATTTGGCTTTTATAAAGTGTTATTATTGGCAATGTTGGCCATGTATTTTGTAATATGCACTTTATTGTGTTTTTGTTATATGAGTGATTAACCTCCACACTGCACCCACTCCCAGTCCGTGGGAAAAATGTATTGCGTGAAACCTGTCCCTGGTGTGAAAAAGGTTGGGGACCACTGTTCTGGTAAATAAGTGGCGTCCGTCGGTTGTCTGGGCCAATGCCTGGTAACTAGCGATGAGCGAACGTGCTCGTAACGAGCACTGTAGCGCTCGGCTGCCCTGCGCTCGCATGGGCGCAGGCATCCGGATCCGTCGGGTGAGAAGGACAGATCCGGATGCCTGCGCCCATGCGAGCGCAGGGGAGCCGAGCGCTACAGTGCTCGTTACGAGCACGTTCGCTCATCTCTACTGGTAACATAACTGCAGCTGGTGGTGATGGCCCTTCTACCTGTGGATGTAGACAAGATTGTTCCCAGTCACTGACAACAATTATGAGTATGATGAAGAATTAAATATATTAAAAAGTTGCACATAAATATAACCAATATAAATCTGTGATTTCTAATCTGCAGGTTTCCCATGAAAGACCCAGAACGTCTCGCTAAGTGGATTGAAGCCGTCCAGAGAGATGATTGGAAACCCTCCATTCACAGCAAAGTCTGCAGCGACCATTTCACGGAGAAAGACTACATGATACGTCCTGGTGCTGCCTGTCCTTACTTGCGTATGGATGCTGTCCCCGCTCCCCTCTATCCTATCCAACGGAAGAAGAAGACTAAAAAGCGAAAATATACCAAGAAAACAGCAAGTGAAAATGCAGAACTCAAGGAAGTGAAGGCTGAGGATATGACTTGGGAGACCCCAAGTGAGTGTGGTGTGAACAGCAGCCATGGGGAGGAAATGGAAACACAGAGTGAAGTGCAAGCAATGGAAACACGTGTCGAAAAGCAGGGAACTCAGATGGAGGAAGGGGAACAGGGTACGAATCAGACAGTGGAGACATGTCAGATAAAGAGTGAGGATGGAACACAGGCAGTAGATGAGCAGGTTGAGAAGCAGGGGGTGGAATTGCAGGTTGAGAAGCAACCAATAGAATCACAAGTTGAAAAGCAGGTGATGGACTCGCAGGTTGAGAACCAGGAGGTGGAATCTCAGAATGAGAAGCAAGCAGTAGAATCACAGGTTGAAAAACAGAAATTTCAGATTGAGAATCAGGCGTTGGAATCTCGGGCTGAGAATCAGGCGTTGGAATCTCGGGCTGAGAATCAGGCGTTGGAATCTCGGGCTGAGAATCAGGCGTTGGAATCTCGGGCTGAGAATCAGGCGTTGGAATCTCGGGCTGAGAATCAGGCGTTGGAATCTCGGGCTGAGAATCAGGCGTTGGAATCTCGGGCTGAGAATCAGGCGTTGGAATCTCGGGCTGAGAATCAGGCGTTGGAATCTCGGGCTGAGAATCAGGCGTTGGAATCTCGGGCTGAGAATCAGGCGGTGGAATCTCAGGCTGAGAATCAGGCGGTGGAATCTCGGGCTGAGAATCAGGCGGTGGAATCTCAGGTTGAGAATCAGGCGGTGGAATCTCAGGTTGAGAATCAGGCGGTGGAATCTCAGGTTGAGGAGGGAGGAAAAAATGAGAAGCAGACAGTTGAAGTACAAGGAGGAAAGAATGAGGAGGAAACACAGGACAAAAATCAGGTTGCAGAAGGGCAGGAAGAAAAGCAGGTAATGGAAATAAAGAACAAGAAGAATGGTGAGGAAACACAGAACGAGAAGCAGGTCACGGAAGGTCAGATTGAGAACATGAAGGCAGTAGCAACGAATGAGCAGCAGGCAGTAGAAACTCAGGGTGCAAATATGGATTCAGAAACCCATGATGATCAGCAGGATGTGGATGCGCAGGTAACAGAAGGCGAGAGGATGGAGACAACACAACCTGTGGAGGCAGGGGGCAAGAAGCAGGGGACAGGGGCACTGAGTGGGAATCATTTACCAGACATGACAGTTGTAGTGAACCAGACTAGGAACCTGCCATCCAGACCTCCTTGTGAGAACATGGCTGATTACATTCCTGTTGACCATGCATATTCTGCTGTTTCTGGCGACAAGGAGAATGATGTTCCCGCCCCTGTTGCTGACCCACAAGTTGTTAAATTACGGAGAAAGATCAAAACCTTACAGAAGCAAGTTCTGCGCCAAGGCGTCAAGATTAAGGGCCTGAAAAAGACACTGGTCGATTTACGGAAGAACAACATGATGGAGAGAGATCCAGAGCAGGTGATTGCAGAGCACTGTAGTGGTCTCACTCAGGTTCTGTTCACACAGCAGCTGAAAAATGGTTACCGGCGGCACAGTGTCACCCAGTACTCCAGCCTCATGAAGGAGTTTGCTTTGAATCTGTACTATGCCTCTCCAAAGGCCTACAAATTCTGCCGACTGTTTCTGTGTCTTCCACACCCTGTATCGTTAAGAAACTGGAAAGCAGCCACTGAGGGGAACCTGGGACCTTCAGCAGAGGAATGGGCACATGAAGAACATGCACCAGGGATATCTGCATGTGAGGGGCACTTATTGGATACTTCTATGCAGGAATTTGCTTTGCAAGGACCGTCAAGTCAAGAGGGACATGTGCCAGAGGTCACCATGGAGGAGGGCCATTTGTCAGTAATTCCAGTGCAGGAGGGACATTTGTCAATGATTCCAGTGCAGGAGGGACACTTGTCAGTGATTCCAGTGCAGGAGGGACACTTGTCAGTGATTCCAGTGCAGGAGGGACACTTGTCAGTGATTCCAGTGCAGGAGGGACACTTATCAGTGATTCCAGTGCAGGAGGGACATTTGTCATTGATTCCAGTACAGGAAGGATGTTTGTCAGTGATTCCAGTGCAGGAGGGACACTCATTGGTCATTCCAGTGCAGGAGGGACATTCATCGGTGATTCCAGTGCAGGAGGAACATTTGTCAGTGATTCCAATGCAGGAGGAATATTTGCTAGAAAAAGCACAATAATGAACATTGCTTCATAAACAAGACTGCCGTGCTATCCAGTTTGTTTAAAGGAGACCTACCAAGAGCATTCTACAAAAGCAACTTTACTGCACATAAAATCAGTTCAATGTTGTCATAGTGTGGCTCTAAATTGCAGTTTCTGTTATCCAGTTAACTTGAGCAGTGGTAGTTATAATGGTCATTGATGGGAATGCTGATTGGGTTCCAAACAATGTTCCTCTGGCAGTACTGAAATTCCAGAGAACATAACAGGTAATATTGTCACGGGGACAACAGAACAGAGGCTCATGGTTTGCAAACACACATCTTCATGATGGTAGAGCTACAGCTGAAGCTGGGTGCCATTACTGCTGTCTATCCTTACAGAGGCGTTGGGCTTCAGGTTAGTGGGAATGTTTCTGTAAAAGTGAAGTCTCCTTTAAGAATATGTTAAAGGATTTGAACAAATTCGGGGCAATTTTTTTAGGATTGCATTTTACTCATTTTGGGCTAAAATATTTTGTTTTTAGTTGGTTTTTATTAAAAATTTTCAGCCGTTTTGAAGATACAGGGGTTAAAAATCAGTCTGTTTGCAGAGTATCACTTCTCAGTCCTATCAGTGACAGCTCATGTGAACCTCCTGACCTTATAAACACTCAGTTTGATAGGAGTTTAGCTATAATGAGTGTTTTTATGAGGTCAGGAGATCAGATATAAGGCTTCACATGAGATGGTCAGCTGTTGGGACTGAGAAGTGATACTCTGCAAACAGACTGATTTTTAACCCTTGTGTCTCAAAAACCCGCTTACATTTTTTAATAAAGACCAACTGAAAAAATACTTTTTAGCCCAAAAGGAGTAAAATGCAATAATAAAAAAATGGCCCCAAAGGTGTCTATAGCCTTTCAAGTTTACCTTTCATTTTGTTTTAATTATAGTTGAACTGAGCAGAATGAAAGAAGCTTTCCAGATAGGGCCAAAAAAATGTTACAAATGACAAAGAAGCATTACACATCTCCGCCAGTCACCCACCGCTGCTATTCCAATGCTGCTTTGGTCCTAGCTGCTCTCAAACCTGCATTTCAGGCATGTTAAGCTGGGACAGGTAGTGGAGAGCACGGGGACCAGAGCAGTGTCAGAGTGGCACTGGTGGGGGATCGGAGGGAGTGCGTAATGCTTCTTTATTTTTAACATTTTCTGACCTGTTTTTGTTTTGTTTTTTGTTCTGTTTAAATCCTCCCCAGGAAACCCTTTTAACATCTGCTATAGTAACAATGTCATAACCTCATCTCATATTTTGAAGGATCTTGCTGTGTGCCATAGGTCCTGGTTCTGGCCCAGTGTCTCATGTCCTATGCAAATAAACTGGAGATGTTGCAATACACTGCACTGGTATATGACTGATGCAGTTTGTGGCGTAATCCTTATTGCTTCCCTCTCTCTCTCACTGATGTAACGTGACTTCTGGAGGCACACAATTGTTGCTTTGTTTTATTCACCAATCCCTAGTCACCACCATACTACTGTTAATTTGTTTTAGCCATCAGTCTGCAGAGTCACCACCACTTATTATTTTTTCTTAAAGGGGTTCTCCAGGAATTAAGAAAATGAATATACTTAAATATTACTTCATTATAAATATATTCCCAAATACTTTGCATTAGTTATAATGGCTTGTTTTGCCTGCGGAGCAATCATTAGGAGAAACAAAATGGCCGGGTCCTATTAGTCCACACAGAACCTGTCCTAATCACACAGGAGGACAAGTTACTTCACCACACTGAGGTAAAGAGCTGCCTCATCTTCCTCTCTGCTCTGCTTGTCAGGGATTATCATCCTGAATACAGATGATAACTTTAGCTAAATCTCTGTCGGAATGAAGTATCATGAGGAGACATAAAGTACAGAGGGGAGGTGTAGATGTGGCTAGTGAGCAGCAGCTCTTGTATGCAGTCTCCATTCCCACAGTCTGTCCTGTCCATTCTCTCTGTACTTCATGTCTCCGCATGAACTCCATTCCCACAAAGATTCATCTAAATATCATATTAAACTGTATTCAGGATCATAATCCCTGACAAGTAGAGCAGAGAGGAGGATGAGTCAGCTCTTTACCTCAGTGTTGTGAAGTAACTTGTCCTGCTGTGTGATTAGGACAGGTTTTGTGTGTATTAATAGGGCAGCGGCCATTTTGTTTTTCCTAATCATTGCTCCCCAGATTAAACAAGTCATTATAACTAATGAAAGGTATTTGGGAATATATTTATAATGAAGTAATATTTATGTATTTTCATTTTCTTAATTCCTGGAGAACCCCTTTAAGGGCATTGTCCAGGCAGACGACAGAAAAGCTGAATTAAAGGGAACACTGATGCACTCTACTATGCCTAGTGCATGACTCCGGAAATAAGGGACACCAGGTATTAGTCATGACTCGTGCCCTACCATAGGTATAATACAATGTATCAGTTTTGCCTGGAGTGTCCCTAGTCGAGACTCCGTCTGCTCAATCTTGTTGCAGCATTTTGGTGGTAGAACATGCTGGCAATAGTGTACTTTAGAGAGTGCAATGTCCCTCACTAGAATTTTTCCACAGCTCTTCTGGTATATTTGGTCATGCTTTGCTGCACTGTGTTCTAGGCTCTGTACAGAACACCCTTTAACCCCTTCCCGTCTATGCGCGTAACTGTACGTCCAAATTGCATGATAGTTTCTGTAATTGAGCGTACAGTTACGCCCAAACTCTTACCAGAGTCTCCGTTTTCCCCGACATAGAAGATACGGGAGCTGCTGGCAAGGGACCAATCAGAGTGGTCCCTTGTCAGTGATCGCTCTGATTGGTTAGTATTAACCAATCAGTGTAAATGCTGTTTGCAGGCTCTGATCTCCACAGATCCTGTCCATGGAGATCAGAGCGTGCAAGAAGGTATGGCTCTGACCCCCCATTGTGCCATCTGTTCCTCTCCCGTGACCACCGTCCGCCATCTGTGCCCTCTAAATGCTGCAGTTCCCGCGCGTCAAATATTTTTGATGGCAGCGGTACAGCTGATGCTTTGCTGCAATGGCTGAGATCAGTGATGGCACCGATCACGGTTGTTTAACCCCTTAGATGCCGCTGTGAATAACAACCACGGCATCCATGGGTATAACAGGGAGGGAGCTCTGGCAGGGTCCAGATCAGGGTGAATGTCAGTGTAAAACTGACAGTGCTATACTCAATATGAGTATTGCAGAGTATAGTACAGCCTTTCAGCCCCACTGGGTCTTCAAGATGTAAGTAGGACTTGAGAAAAAAAAAGTGTAAAAAAGTATATATATTTAAAAACCTTTCTCCCTGGCTGTGCCTCTCTCCATTGCGATTGGACAGCGCTCCAGCCAGGGAGAAGGAGACGCCCATTGAGAATCCCTGGCGTCTCCTCCTCCCTGTTCTGATGCTATGGATTTGCATAGCGCTCGCTGGAACTTTACAGGGGGACAGCGGGTGAACAGGGCGGCGACCTGCAAAAGTAGTAAATCCTCCAGTCCCACATGCCCTCCATAACGGGCTACATTGTTAAAGTCTGGACCCATGAAAGGTCCTCTTTAAAAGCAGATAAATAAAAATTTTGAAAATTGCTAATTTTACATAATACAGCATTTGGTCTAAACTGACTTCTACTCCTCCCTTTTACCCATATTGTATTAGCCAGTTGTAATGCAGTGAAGTGTCTGTTACATAACCTACAGCTCCTGTATCCTGCTTCCCATCCATAATAGAGGTAATAAAATATTCCTTCTACAGGGTTAGAGACAGACAGACTAGCAGCTGACCCCCACAGGCTAAGAAATACATTTGCAGCTTTCAGGAGGACTCTACAGTGATGCCCAGCCTTGGATCTACTGAATTTTACTCAATCTCATGAGTACAATTCAGTACAGCTGCAGTCAGACTGGAATTCACAGCATCATGAATCCGTGTTCAGCCCAGGAAATACTGCTCTTATACGGAGCGGATTTATACGGGCTGGATATGCTCATCTGAAATTGCCCTTAATAGTACACTGTGTGCACCTAAGGAATGACTCTATTTCTGACCATTACAACTCGTATATGACTAGTGTCTGCCATTTTGTTAGCAGTTTTATCATCTTTACTTTTCAGTTCTTCCAGAACTGGTGGGTGGAAACTAGCTCCCATCCAATTCACATAGAAAGTAGAGGAGAATCTCCTTCCTAGCTTTCTCTCCCTCACTCAGAAGCAGCCCCAGGATCTTTTCAGGATATTATAGAGAAATACTGACCTGTATGGATGTGAATAAAGTGCTTGGCATGAGATAGAAACTGTCTTTTAGCTCTCTTGCTATTCAGTCTACCTTGTTGCGTGTGTCTTTCCTGTCTTTCTTAGTTCCTGCATTTCATCTTGGTCTTACAAGGCGGATTACTCATAGTTTTCAGAGACAAAGTCAGATTAGAAGTATTGATGAACCGTAACACAATTGCAGGGAGGAATGGCCCAACATTCTGTCTCAACATTGTGCAAATCTTATTTTCAGCTACAGGGAATGTTTAGTGGAGATGATTGCTGCTAAAGGAGGACCCAATTGATTACTAAATTCAAGAGTTCACTTACTTTTCTTCTCTCTGCTCTGTGGATGTAAAGACATGAACGGTACAACTGCTTTTGTTTTATTACTTCAGATTGTCTGTAATTAAGACTTAATTAGATAACAGGCCACATTTTATTAGCCATCAATGCAGAGATGTAAGTTATTCCATAGGGTCTACTTACTTTTTCTTGCAACTGTAATTATATATAAAAAGAAACTTCAGAAGAAAAAAGGAGGAGGTTCAGTAACAGGAGTTAATATTATAAAATGGAAACTTGAATAAATAAAAGGTTAAAATGGACATCATCATGGGGAAAAATACACATTTCTGAAAGTTTCCTTAATCATAGCATGTTGTTGGAAAATGCCGCCATTTTCAAAATTTAGGCTAGTCTGACATCTTCTGGTATCCGAGAGGCTTTTCCGGCAGAGGAACAGCCTGCTGGAGTCCACTAGATTCGGTCTAGCTGGATAGGGCTGTTCACCGCATTTGACTATAATGGGATCTGGTCGGTTTTCGGCATGAGCAAATCTTTCCTTTGTTCCCTATATTTAATCACTTGCACACTCTTGTCGCCTGCACCCCAAGAATATCGCTAGAATCTGCCCTTTTTTTTACAGTGGAAACAGCAAAAACTTTTGTTACTTTGATTCATTCTCGACTACTGCAACGCACTACTAATTGGTCTCCCTCTCCCTAAACTCTGCCCCTTTCAGTCTGTCCTACATGCTGTAGCCAGGCTCATCTTTCTATCCACCCGCTATACTGATGCTACTAGCCTGTGCCAGTCACTTCACTGGTTGCCCATCCACCACAGAATACAGTTCAAACTTCTTACCCACACCCACAAGGCTCTCCACAGTGCTGCACCACCATACATCACCTTCCTCATCTCAGTCTACCACCTGACTCGTGCTCTCAGTTCTGCCTCTCACTCCCTCCTTCAAGACTTTTCTCGAGCTCGAAAAGTGCCACATAAAACTGTATGTGACGGTGTGCCACCCAGAGAAGACTAAGCAGGGAGAGGTGAGTGCCAGCAGCGCTTCACTCTCTCCACTTCATGCAGACTAGTGAGCGCTTCCATCATGGAACGTCTTATAAAGTCAAAAATACAACCCTCGTGGATTAGGAGGGCCAAGTCACGTGTGACAGCTGCGACCCCCTATAGCTACGACTGGCGCCAGCCCCTCTGGTGGCCGAGTCTGTGGGAGTACACATAGGCGTGCATGCACAGCAGCTCCCATCCCAGCCACCTCCTATCTGCACTGCAGTGGTGGTTGTGACCCCTGGATATGAGCAGTGTATAATGTGGTGGAAAAATGAATCCAGCAAGCAATATGGACAATCACAATACATTAGTAAGTGCCTTGTATTAACTTTCTCTGCCATTTGCTGAAGTGAGACAACCCCTTTAACATGTTCCCAGAAAAAAAACGTTCAAATGTTGGCTAGTGGAATTTCAAAAGTCTGATGAAAGGACAGCTGTGGATTTTGTGTTCACATTTAGTTCACGCACGACAGTCAAGCAGCAGACGGCTTTATATACTAAAGGCTAGATACATGTGACTGATCACATGTTCATGATATCATCAAAGGTCCTTTAGCCTGCTGTGGTCTAGCAGCTGCCTTTCAGAGTAGAGCTTGACTCCTCCCTTAACTGATCACATGGTCATGACATCATCAAAGGATCTTTAGCCCATGTCCGTGTGTTGTGATAAACTCTGCTCATGATAGAGCTGCCTGGAAGTCAGTACAGAGCGGCTTCTCCATCTACCTCCATACTTCCAGCTGTTGCAAACATTACCTGGGTGAGTAGAGATAGTGGTTCATAATATACAATGTATTATATAATCAGCAATAAGATAGGTCTGACCTGTCCTATGTGCGGACTGTAAAAGTGGTGCGATCAGTCACAATTACCTTGTGATATTGTCATGGTGCACCCCCCCCCCTCCTTCCAATTCATCCATTTCTAGGAAAGCTGATTACAGTCCACCAAGTAGAACCGTATACCATAGAGCAGCACAATATACTAACCCAAAAGCTGCCCCTATGTAGTGGCCATCAATAGATACCATTTTCTGTACTTCTCCAGTTGTCTCTGATTAAGATGGATGGAGCAGGGGTCTTAGGAGGTGAGATGCGGGACATAGTTGAATTCAGGATGGCATGTCACTGGCCGGGTACATGAGTACCTGATTCTCACAGAGTAAATTACCGCTGATAGCTTATTATGTATTATGGACCAGCTGCAGAGAAGAGGGCTTTGCCACTGGATGCGGTGAGATACCCAGCTCATTACATACATACAGTGCCTTGCGAAAGTATTCGGCCCCCTGGAACTTTTCAACCTTTTGCCACATTTCAGGCTTTACCCCAAGCGACTTGCAGCTGTAATCGCAGGAAAAGGGGGCCCAACAAAGTATTAATGCAAGGGGGCTGAATAATTTTGCACGCAACTTTTAACGTTTTATTATTACAAAAAAAGTTTCAATGATCCAATAAATTTCGTTCCACTTCACAATTGTGACCACTTGTTGTTGATTCTTCACCAAAAATGTAAAATGTTATATCTTTTTGTTTGAAGCCTGAAATGTGGCAAAAGGTTGAAAAGTTCCAGGGGGCCGAATACTATAGGAAAAAGTTCTGGCCTATGTGCACTCCTGTGGTCCCAGCCACCAGGGAGGCTGGTATATTTTCCTATAGTGTGCAAGCACAGCCACCAGAGCTGGATCTCAGGGTTGTTGTAACCCCTGGATATGAGCAGTGTATAATGTGATGGAAAAATGAATCCAGCCAGCAAAGGAGGCAATATGGAGAATCACAATTTTTTGGATTGTTGGGGAGCCACAAGGTAAGTACTACCCTTTTTGTTTTGCAGGAAGTCGTAGCTTCATATCTGCTGAGGTTGAGGCCTGAAGTAGTAGTTCATAAGATTATAACTTCTGCATTTTTTTTAATCTAGTCAGGAAATGAATCCTGCCTTCTCTTCTCATTCCTCTTATCATGAGGCCAAGATGAGGACCAAGAAAAGAAGTCACAAGGAGAAATACCGACTCAAGTGCCTGCGACTCAGGAGAATGGCAAAGGCTATGATCTTTGTGAGTAATAACTTTCTTTTTTTTTATTTTTTATTTATTTTTTGTGATATAAAGACATTTACAAATCCAGCAACGCACATGGAAAGCAAATAGTTCACCTGAGCAGAGTGCAAGTCCCATATAAAAGTGCAGAGATACATGTAAGGCTACTTTTACATTAGCGTTTTTTGCGGATTTGTCATGGATCTGCAAAAACGCTTCTGTTACAATAATACAACCGCATGCATCCGTCATGAACGGTCTGAACATGGCAGCACTGATTGGATAGAGTGAGTCTGTGCAGGTACACACCCCCAACTGGTCACCTCCCCTCTGTTCCCTTACTGCAGACTGCTAGCAACTCAGTCATAACTCCTAGTAGAAATAATAAAGGAATGGCACAACATAGAGACATAAGAATAGATGTTCCAGAATTGTTATTACATGGGGAATGCATGAAGCTATTAAAACAGACATGTCAGGAGTGGTGAAAGGTCCACGTTAAGTGTCAAGCGAGGAAGCGAGCTGCTGGAATTCGAAAGTACCCTGGAACACAGCCCAATGATGCTAAGATTTTAGAAACGTATTATGACTACCTCTAAGTGAAGCAGCATAATTATAATTAGCCCTATACCTGGCGATGGATTTGCTGGAGTTACAAAGAGGCGCAGGCCTCTTCATAACTGTCAGATCCACCTCCGCTTCTAAATGTAAGACAGCTTCCTAGCTGTAGAAAATGGTAAATAAGATGGGTCTGCTGGCCTGCCACCTTTGCTGCCCACTTTTTTAGACCTGGCATGAGCGGGGAAAAGTGGCAGATTGCGGTGTAAAGGAGCTTTGCACCACAGTTGACAGAAATACGCCTAATTTAGGTGTATTTCTATTTAATAAATGACCACCTTAGAAGTTATCTGTCACACGTCTGACCAGAAACCAGCAATCCCAAAAGAATGAGGCCTTCTGAGCATGAAGTTTGAAAGGCACGCAGTACCACCATGATGGGACCTTAAAACACGCCTCTTGATATCTGCTAGCAATAGACAATCTGTGTGTCAAAGTGTAAATATGGGCCTTCTGTTAGGCACAAAAGCCTAATGCTCCCAGTTAAGTAAGGCCCCATGCACAACAATATTTTCAGTCCACAACCAAACTGCATTTTTTTGCAGATCCGATGCAGACCCATTAATTTAGATGGAGCCGCACATGATGCAGACAACACACCCTGTGATGTCTGCATCCGTTTGTCGGTTCCACCGGCACACAAAAAAGATAGAACATGTCCTACTCTTGTCCATTTTGCAGACAAGGAATAGGACGTTTCTAAATGGGTAAAAAAAAATGGCGTACAGCAGAGATTGATGATTTGCGGACTGCAAAAAGGATACGGTTGTGTGTATGGGGCCTTAGAGGGAGGACTATTGGTAGGAGATACAAGAAGTCTATCAATTCTGGCAATAAAAGGCATCGCGAAGTATACCTCGTGCCCCACACATCCACTGAAGTTTTATTCCTAGCATATCCCGACACTGGAGAAAGAGACTTTAAAAAGTTTTTAATTTCTGTAACTTGCCAGGCAAATAATAGTGTGAGGTCACTAATATTAGCAAGAGTCTATGCAGACATCCATTCCCCTCCCTGCAGAAAATCTACAACTCTAAACCTATTTGGTCAAAACCAAAGGGAAAAAAGATCACTATCCATACCAGTTGTAAATGTTGTGAATGCTAAGAGGGGGGTGAGAGAGAGAGAGAGCCTCTACTGTGTTCTGAAAAGTGGTCTTCTCCAATGTCAGTCCACACCAAGGGAGTATGGTCCCCTAACCACGGAGTGTTTGCTAATGGAGTTGGAAAAAACGTTAATTCCGTAGTCTACCTACTGTTTTATATCCCCATGTCAGCGACCGTCAGCAGATGGGAGGCTTGACTATATGACACAAAATCAATCAGTGCACTAACTCCTTTATGTTTAGGAATCAAGAGCATGGTCCATGCTGTATGAACTGATGTACCACCCAAATACATTCAGTCAAAATTGATTTGTATGGTTTTAAAGAAGAGACAGGATGTGAATAGTGAGAACCTTTAAACAGTACAAAATCTGGGGTAGTTTGCTTTGAAAATTGAGCATATCCCAAAGCCCAGGAGGCCAAATCATTCTTGGTGCTTTGAAGGAGTGGAGCATGGTTAAGATTGCCAGTAAGAATGAAAAATGACATATGTCTAAGGCCACTTTCACATCTCCGTTTTGGAGATCTGGCTGCCTGATGCAACGCAAATGCTGGTTGTCAGCCAAAGAAAAAAACGTTGCATGCAGTGAATTTTGTCCAGCCAAAACCTAGCTGGACCTCTTTGCCGGTCAATGGAGATCTGAAAGTGAAGTAGAGGATCCAGCAGCCTGCTTTGTGCCGAAACAGCCTGCCGGATCTCCTAACGGAAATGTAAATGAGGCCTTAAAGGGAACCTGTCTTCAACTTTATGCTGTCCCTACTAATGGCAGCATAAAGTAGAGACAGGTGAGTTGATTTCATCGGTCTGTCATTTATAAGTAAAAAGTGAGTGGTTGCCGAAAACCAACATTGCAGACTGGGCCTGGAAAAGAGTCCCGGCCACCTGAGAAGAGTCATGGTTATTCATGAATTCCTGCTCTCCCTGCCCACCTGCTGATGACTGACAGTCTTCTACCTAGTTTTCTCCCTTTCTATCTAGGAGAGAACTGCCAATCATCAGCAGATGGCGGGGAGAGCAGGAGATTAGGAATAACCATGACTCTTTTCAGGTAGATTTGACTCTTTTCAAGGCCTGAGCTGCAATGATTATGATGCTGGTTCTCAGCAACCACTTACATTTAGCTCATGAGAGACACACCGCTGAAATCAGCATTTCTGTCACTAATTTTTGCTGTCCTCAGTACGGTCAGCATAAAGTTGATGATGGGTTCCCTTTAAGGAGCCCTTCCATAGTTCTTGAGTCATCCTCTGCTCTCAAGTTGTCATTGATGTTCCTGGGAAAGTTGAGTGACTAGCAATAAAGACACCATTGTATTGGCTGAACAGCAAATCTCATTAATTATCTATTTGTATGGGAGTTGATGGTCTATGAAGTATCGCTGTTGAACTGGTCAGATTTATTGTGCAGCAGTCTAGCAAAGCTGAGTGTCATGCTGCTCGAGAACTAATTTACTGGGGATCTTGCTTTCCCTTACTCCTGTATTAATGAAATTGTTGCCAATGATAATTCACTGAATCATTACAGTTACCAGTCTGAACATTAGGAAAGCTGAATGAAAACCCTGTGCAGCTGGAGTAGTGCACATTGGTGCTTACTCAGGGGTTGTCAAGATCTGTATACACCAATACCCTGTGAGATATCGGTGACAATATCGGTTATCACCTAGCTTTCCTAGAAATTGATATAACAAAAATATACTGATTAAATTTTGTAAAAACCTGATGGATTTCTGTTTTCTGTGCTTTTCAGGAGAACGCAGCTCTGTGCGATGAAATTGCCCGTCTTGAAAGCAAATTTACCAGAGCAAAGGAAGAGAGAAGGTAACAAAGCAGTGGAGTGTCCATATGTTGTACAACAGCTCATGATAAAGTTCCAATTGTTACTTGTTTCTGGCTTAATTTGGAAGCTCACAAGAACAAAAGTAAATTACTTTCCACAATTGAGGGGTTGTTACAATGTATTAGTGTAGAAAATCCTGCAGCAAAGATCTCTCTTCTGACCTGACTGTTTGCTACAAATGTATCAGTCTGGAGTTCCTATTGTTTAGCTCACCAGAAGGTTCCCATTCACTGACAGCGAGCAGAGATATTGATGATGGTGAGAAATTGAAACGCAAAGTATATTAGGTGGTTGCAGAAGTCTTCATTAGGCAATGATTAAAGATGTCCACTACTTTATTATTGATGGCCTAGCCCCAGGATAGGCCATCAATATCTCATCGTCGGGGGTCCGGGGACACACTGAAACCCTGCCGATCAGCTGTTTCAGAGTAGCTCTGGCGGCTGAAGTCGATGAATGGACTACGTAGCTCTCTCCACTACACAATGGATAGAGATGTGTAGTGTGGGCGGCAGAGCTACTCTGAAACCGCTGATCAATAGGGGAAGGGGCTGTCAGACGATGGTCTATCCTAAGAAAAGGCCATCAGAGGTAATGATTTGAAAAACTCCTTCTAAAGAGTTTGGTCCATCTCACACATTGGTGGAATATCCTAGAGATGTCAGCCACCTCTAGAATGGGGCCCCAAAGTAAACAAGGACATACCAGCAGCCACCCTCTTTTCCAATCTATGGAGATGCTGAAAATAGCCAAGCACTCAGCTATTTCTTTAAAGCCCTTGCCCGGCGTGATACATTTCATGCTCCGATGCTCATCTCAGAGGGGTAGCTCTGAACCCGGACAAACCCTTTAACTCCCACAGATGTGAATGGACAGGAGGCCACACTTGAGTGGTGTGCTCTGCATTCACTTCTATGGTAGTTCCGGAAATAGCTGAGCACGATCACTCAGCTCTTTTTGGAACTCTCACAGAAGTGAATGGAGAGCATGCAGCACAAAGCACTCTCCTTCACTTTGGGGAGCACCGTTCTAGAGATAGATGTGGGATCCGCACCTATGTGACATTGTCACCAGTGTATGAGATGGGCCAACCCCTTTAAAGGGGTTATCCGAAACTGCCCGCCCATATGTCGAGCCCCTCACAGGCAATATACTTGCCCCGCTCCCTGTGCCGCTCCTGGTCCCCACACCACCGTTGCTGCTTCTCCCCATGCACGGATGAAAAGATCTGGTGTCGGGGAGGAGCAGCCAATGGTGGATAACCCCTTCAAGGTTTATTTATGTAAAATGTGGGTTTTTGGACGGTCACTGAATAAAACTTTGAAATGCACACTGTTCTCTGTTCTTATTATACTGAATGTCGAAGTGATTTTTATTTTTATTCTGTATCCCAGGTTTCTTTTAAAAAGGCTCCTGCAGCTCCAGGCTCTGAGCGAGGATGACCCGGCCGGAACTCAAAGCTCCAACTTATCTCTCGGCTTTGACATGTCTGGAATGAGCGATGGGAACCTGGAGATGAGCCTGACCAGTGTAGTGGATGATGGTGCTGGGAAAAAGATTAAAAAAGACCGCAAGGAAAAGGGCAAAGAAAACAAGGCAGAAGGCAAGGAGCACTTTACACTGTACACTAAGAGAAAGTTCACATGTGATGGATACGCTGCAGATTTTCCACTGTGGAATTGCAGTTGAAAATCTGCAGCGCCTCACAGTAACAGAAAAGTGGATGCCATTTGTACTCTACTTT
The DNA here is from genome assembly GCA_900303285.1 of Rhinella marina. Classification (NCBI taxonomy): domain Eukaryota; kingdom Metazoa; phylum Chordata; class Amphibia; order Anura; family Bufonidae; genus Rhinella; species Rhinella marina. The sequence goes on along the minus strand of ONZH01019777.1, from coordinate 94,715 downwards.
TCCAAAGAATTTACAAAATTTCATTTATTTGCTGTGGAAAAAAATGCAACTGAAATTCATCTGTGGTGCAGATTTAAAATCGCAGTTATAAACTAGTCACGACAGTTGCACATATTTTTGTGTCACGCAGCATGTAGGCATACCCTTAGGCCTGACTACACCCGACTTCTTGTAGCCCGACTGATTTTAACTATTAAACAACAGCTGCAGTCCAAATAAATGCATCCAGCTGTCATTCAATAGTTAAAATCAATTAGTCACACTACAAAAAGCTGCAGTGTAGCCCAGGCCTAAGGCCCCTTGCAGATGAGCGTGTGTCACGCTGTGAGTCTGCATCACAGCTTCCGTCCTGAACTCCAAGCACTGCTGGGGGTCACATAGCATTATATTGATTTATGATGCTACGTAACCCTTACAGTTCTGGAATGTATTAGATAACACTGACATAATGCTGTAAGTGTTAACCAATACATTCCAGAACTGTAAGGGATACATAGCATCATAAATCAGTATAATGCTATGTAACTCCGTCAGTGCCGGGAGTTCAGGCCAGGAGCTGCGATACGGACTCAGAACGTGACACACGCTCGTCTGCAAGGGGCCTAAGAGTATGCCTATGCAGCAACATGCACGGCACAGTAGCTGGCGACGTTTTTAGGCAACATGTACGCCTGTTTCCAGCTGTACATGTTAGTAAATTTGCAAGGCTGGGGTCCGGGTCCTGGCACTGCCCCTTACACATCCTTGCTCCACCCCACATTCCCACCAAGTTATCAGAAACCTTTTCGACATCGGCCGTACAACTTCATATTGTCACATGGCTGTCTAAAACGTCTTTTGCGTCTCTTGATAAATAACCCCCATTGTTTTTGTAGTGGAAAATTTCCCCCTGTGGTCATACATTTGTGGCTAGGTTCACACCCATTTATTCATGTAGGGTAGTGATGGCTAACCTCCGGCACTCCAGCTGTGGTAAAACTACGACTCCCAGCATGCTCCATTCATTTCTATGGAGTTCTGAGAACAGCCAAGCAAGTGTGCATCTTGAGAGTTGTAGTTTTACCACAGCTGGAGTGCTGGAGGTTAGCCATCACAGGACTAGGCAATACAAATCTATTCGTTCCGATTAGATGAGTGGAATTTATACAGCAGCACAGAGTTTTTCTGAAGAAACACACGTTGGTCTTATGGGCAATTAGAAAGCGAGAGTTATATGGTTGGAGAAGCAGTATCCTCTCAGTATTGCAGAGTATTTCAGGGAAGGTTTGCGCTGATCTTAATGTAGAACAAACTGAGACTGTTACATAGTGAGAGGAGCAAGGGCTCCAGCAGCACAGAGTACTTCAGTAAAGGGTGTTCTGCACTTCTTGGAGGTCACAGGCTAAAACTTAAATAGTGAAGTGTTCATGGCCCACCAGCCGCACAGAGTATTTCAGGTGAGAAGTATCATGATGTGAGTATTGTGTTGACCTCTATGAATGGACAGCAAGTATATTTGGTGTTTTCTTTTTCAGTTATGAAGAAATTGTCCAAGAAGAAGAAAGTCAGTGAAGGAGCGATGCGCAGATGGGTGCAGCCCATTCTCCTGGACCCATGTGGTCGCCCTGTATTCCCCATTGTATTGGATGGTTTGACAGTCTACAGTCTGGGAGAGGTGAGGAACGTTATTATAGATTTCCTGCTATAATAGCCTCCAGTCTAAGGGTCAATGGCAGCTACAAATCCCAGCGTGTCGTGCTGGTAGTTGTGGTTTACATATATGTAATACTGTATCAGTATCCTGATATGTTACATTTCTTCCACAGATCGTGTCCGACCGCAGTAGCTTTCATGACAAGAGTGCCATTTATCCAGTTGGCTTCTGCAGCACAAGAGTCTACGTCAGTATGAGGAGCCCTGACCAGAAGTGTCTGTATACTTGTCAGATAAAAGACGGCTGGTCTGGACCCAAGGTAGTCAAACCCATAAGGTTCTAGATATTATTGCTGGGTTTTTTTTCTGCTCCTGCTGCTTTGTCCTTTGCCATGCTTTACACTGCAGCTCTGCTTGTTCAGATTGTCTGCTTTGTATAAGCATACACTCAGATGGAAGTCACTGCAAGGAGAGCTGACTTCCATCATGGCAAGGACAGAAGACTAGAAATCACTAGCTGTGAGATGTCGAACTTTCTGCCCTACCTCTTTTTTCTGATAATCTCTTTCTTGCAGTTCGAGATTGTGCCTGAAGATGATCCTCAGAATTCCATAATCGCCAACTCGGCTGCGGAGTGTCACGCTGCTCTTCTGAAGAACATAGGAGCCATTCGGTAAGTGTATGCTGTGTTTAGATTGATCTCAGCATCATGTCATATGCTATAATCACATTCAAAGCTGCATTTACAATGCTGCTGCTTTATTTTTAAATGCAGGAGCTGACATCTCATTGCACCCATTTTCTGAACTTGTTGGTGCTTAGTAGACTTGTTATGTTTACACCAGGGACTTTACAATAACTGAATCTAGAGAAGAGGAAAAAAACATCTCCCATAATGCAATGCGCCATAATGTGTTAAAGGTGTTTTCTGAGAGTTTTACACTGATGACCAACCCTCAGGATAGGTCACCAGTATCTAATCATCGGGGGGTCCTACACCCGGTACCTCCACCAATCAGCTGTTTGAGAAGGCATCGGTACTCCTATGAGCGCCGATACCTTCTCATGACTTTTCCTAGGCCAGTGACAACACGTTCCTCTAGTCACATCCAAAGCAGCTTTCACAATTTTGGCTCCTCATGTGATATATTTTTTTTTCTTTCAGTGGACAGGTTATCACAGCTCAGGAGAATACAGGTGAATACTTTTTTGGGTTCAGCCATCCCACCATTCAGAACTTAATACAGAGCTGCCCGGGTGCTCGGAAATGTTTAAGGTGAGGACTGTAGTGTGCATATATAGCTCTATATAAATACATGCAGTGTGACCAGCAACTGCTCCCTTCTATATTCCAGTTATGAGTGGGTGAGGTTTGAAGTGTGGAAGCCTGGAGACGGACCTATGCCTCAGGAGTTGTCTGAGAACAGTCCGGCCATAAACTTTGAGGCGTTTCTGAGACAATCGTTCACAGAAATTAAAACGAACAACGTCCTGACAGGTATTATCCGGTCATCTTCTTCTTTTTCTCTCTTCCCATCCGCATGATTTCCCCCGTTACACGTAAACGGGAAATGCCCTGCACCATTGTGTGGATACATAATATGCAGAGAATGAGGCTATAAAGATAAGGTAGGAGAGAAATTATCAGACTTTAAGGTGAGAAGATTAAAGCTTTGTGCTCATGTGTGAGAAAATACCTGGAATCCACTTACTCTCTAAATAGCGATGTAGCAAAATCTGCAGCAAATCCAAGGGAAAAAAAGGCCACTTTGGATTGGAAATTCTTTCAAAAGCACTTTTTTTTTTTTTTTTTTTTTCCCCCTAGAATCACGTGTATGGGGTTTTGTAAAACAGCACTCACTTGCCTTGTATGGGAATTTTGTTGCTTGCTTCTAGTGCATATCTGCCGCTCCTCTTATAACTGTACTGTAATAAGATGTGACTGATATCAGCCGCTTCTCTTATAACTGTATTCTGTAATAAGATGTGACTGATATCAGCTGCTCCTCTTATAACTGTACGGTAATAAGATGTGACTGATATCAGCCGCTCCTCTTATAACTGTACTGTAATAAGAGGTCACTGATATCAGCTGCTTCTCTTATAACTGTACTGTAATAAGATGACTGATATCAGCCGCTCTTCTTATAACTGTACTGTAATAAGATGTGACTGATATCAGCCGCTCCTCTTATAACTGTACTGTAATAAGATGTGACTGATATCAGCCGCTCTTCTTATAACTGTACTGTAATAAGATGTGACTGATATCAGCCGCTCCTCCTATAACTGTACTGTAATAAGATGTGACTGATATCAGCCGCTCCTCCTATAACTGTACTGTAATAAGATGTGACTGATATCAGCCGCTCCTCTTATAACTGTACTGTAATAAGAGGTCACTGATATCAGCCGCTCCTCTTATAACTGTACTGTAATAAGATGTGACTGATATCAGCCGCTCCTCCTATAACTGTACTGTAATAAGATGTGACTGATATCAGCCGCTCCTCTTATAACTGTACTGTAATAAGATGTGACTGATATCAGCCGCTCCTCTTATAACTGTACTGTAATAAGAGGTCACTGATATCAGCCGCTCTTCTTATAACTGTACTGTAATAAGATGTGACTGATATCAGCCGCTCCTCTTATAACTGTACTGTAATAAGAGGTCACTGATATCAGCCGCTCCTCTTATAACTGTACTGTAATAAGATGTGACTGATATCAGCCGCTCCTCCTATAACTGTACTGTAATAAGATGTGACTGATATCAGCCGCTCCTCTTATAACTGTACTGTAATAAGATGTGACTGATATCAGCCGCTCCTCTTATAACTGTACTGTAATAAGAGGTCACTGATATCAGCCGCTCTTCTTATAACTGTACTGTAATAAGATGTGACTGATATCAGCCGCTCCTCTTATAACTGTACTGTAATAAGATGTGACTGATATCAGTTGCTCCTCTTATACCTGTACTGTAATAAGATGTGACTGATATCAGCCGCTCCTCTATAACTGTACTGTAATAAGATGTGACTGATATCAGCCGCTCCTCTTATAACTGTACTGTAATAAGATGTAACTGATATCAGCCGCTCCTCTTATAACTGTACTGTAATAAGATGTGACTGATATCAGCCGCTCCTCTTATAACTGTATTCTGTAATCAGATGTGACTGATATCAGCCGCTCCTCTTATAACTGTACTGTAATAAGAGGTCACTGATATCAGCCGCTCTTCTTATAACTGTACTGTAATAAGATGTGACTGATATCGGCCGCTCCTCTTATACCTGTACTGTAATAAGAGGTCACTGATATCAGCCGCTCCTCTTATAACTGTACTGCAATAAGATGTGACTGATATCAGCCGCTCCTCTTATAACTGTATTCTGTAATCAGATGTGACTGATATCGGCCGCTCCTCTTATAACTGTACTGTAATAAGATGTGACTGATATCAGCCGCTCCTCTTATAACTGTATTCTGTAATCAGATGTGACTGATATCAGCCGCTCCTCTTATAACTGTACTGTAATAAGATGTGACTGATATCAGCCGCTCCTCTTATAACTGTATTCTGTAATCAGATGTGACTGATATCAGCCGCTCCTCTTATAACTGTACTGTAATAAGAGGTCACTGATATCAGCCACTCCTCTTATAACTGTATTCTGTAATAAGATGTGACTGATATCAGCCGCTCCTCTTATATCTGTACTGTAATAAGATGTAACTGATATCAGCCGCTCCTCTTGTAACTGTACTGTAATAAGATGTGACTGATATCAGCCGCTTCTCTTATAACTGTACTGTAATAAGATGTGACTGATATCAGCCGCTTCTGTTATAACTGTGCTGTAATAAGATGTGACTGATATCAGTCGCTTCTCTTATATCTGTACTGTAATAAGATGTGACTGATATCAGCCGCTCCTCTTGTAACTGTACTGTAATAAGATGTGACTGATATCAGCCGCTTCTCTTATAACTGTACTGTAATAAGATGTGACTGATATCAGCCGCTTCTGTTATAACTGTACTGTAATAAGATGTGACTGATATCAGCCGCTCTTCTTATATCTGTACTGTAATAAGGTGTAACTGATATCAGCCGCTCCTCTTATAACTGTACTGTAATAAGATGTGACTGATATCAGCCGCTCTTCTTAGTATTAATGCTTCTTTAAATATAAGTTGGAGCAATCTACTAGATTTTACTCTATTAAATATATTTCTAATGTTTGCCTCCTTTTCTCTATTACCTTAGGGACATTAGATCTCCCGGAGATCCATGCCGCACACGATTATGTCTCCACCTATCAGGAGATGTTCCTTGCTCCGACCCAGCTCTCCAGGGACATCCAGCACCTGAAGTCTCCATCTGCCAACCAGTACAGCCCGCCGGGGTCTCCAGAGTAACTGCTGGAAGTGTATGTCGTATTTATTATGAATGTGAGGACACAATGGGCACCCCGCTCATCTCTGTGTTGTACATAGAGCGGTGTTGTTACTTTGTGTTGTTTTATTTTCTTTTTTACAATAGAAGATGAAGAAAACAAAAAGCGTCCTGGAATTATTAACTGGGCGTCTTCACTTCTCATGTGTCAATGTTTTACTGTAGCGATCAGTGTGCAATATAATAAGTGTAAAAATGTTCTACTTCTAGTATATGGCTCGTCTAGTCTGATGGGAAAAAAGCACCATACTGGGAAATTAATGAAATTTTGAATTAATGGTTCCCAAATTAGGATCTTTAACTATTAGCTGAATACTTGTTTGTTAGATGGCAGAACAACCATTGATTTCCATGATAATTGTGCAATACTTCACGTCTCCTGTGATGGCGCTGCAGGAAAATGATGCTGAGTACACTCCCAGATAACAGCTAATTGTTGGGGGTCCCATCAGCTGGACCCGTCTAACAAAAAGGGGTTTGTTAGTAGACAACCCTTTGAAAAATGAAAAGTTGAATCTGATTGGTTGCTATGGGCAGCCAAGCCAGTTGTACTTTACACCAGTTTTGATCAATTTCCTCCACTGTATATCAAATCTGGTGCAAAGGAAAAGTGGCATGGCAACCAATCAAATCACTGCTTTCATTTTCCAAGTGACGTCTGCAAAATGAAAGCTGAACTCTGACTGGTTTCTATGGGTAACTAATCCACTTTTCCTTTGCACTTATTTACTTATTTTGATATATTGCCCTCGTATTAGGAAATCTTAAAATTTCTGCTTGCTGTTAGTGATTAGAAATGCTGTTTAAACTCAGAGCCTGAAAACCTATTTTTACATTGGCCACTTCACACACCTAATCTTCTTGAGCTATTCTCCAGGAGAGGGAAGAAATTTGCAGTACACTGATACATTTTAACAAACCCTCAGCTGTGGGGGTATGGCTAGATCAGGACACGGTTTTCAGCCTCTGAAAGTAAACAAAGCATGTTTCAGTTTACAGTAAGCAGAGATCTTGAAACATAAAGGGCCTTATTTACTAAAATTCTCTTAAAAGACCTTTTGTTGCCAATAGTGACCAATCAGGGCTCAGCTTCCATTTCTTCGTCTGAGGACAAAACTGCCTTCCCTCACTTCACATACACATTTGCTGTAGCTAGCAGCTTCCTGCCAGCCAATCAGATTGGATTACCGACAGACACGCCTCCTCACTCTGAAGCCTAATGCAGGCATGCAATGCCCCTCTGTCTTCTGTTTATACTAAAGTGAAGACAGACAAGCCATAGCAACGGTCGTTTAAGGGACAGGGGGCATTGATGAAAGCTGTTATTATAAGGTAATTGCAGATCTTTTGACAGTCATTGACAAACTAACTCAGGTATACATGCCTAGCTCTAATAAACTAGCAAAAAAAAAAATATATATATATATAATCTGTTGCACTTTAAACGACTGTGGTAAAATGAAAGCTGTGCTGTGATTGGTTGCTGGGGGACAACAAAGACATTTTTTTTTCTTTTAGGCAGTTTTGATAAATGTGCTCCATGGACACAAGCCAAGTAAAGGCCCTATACACTTGTCTCCAGTGGTGGACAGACCCTACTATAAAATGACTTTCACTTTATTTACATAAATCAGTAAATTGAATTTGTGCTTTACGGACATTTTTCAGGTGACTAGAGAGAGCCAGAGATCTCGCCCACAGCAGATCTTCCTATCTCTGGGCCCCCATAGCAATGAGCTTATTTGTCCTGTAAAAAAAAAAAAGATGACCATGTCCCACTAAGATAATATTATAACAAGCTGGAAATGATGGGTGGTGTTATCCAGCACATCCCGTGATCTCCTCCCTCACAAATAATCTAATAGAACGTGAAGAGAGGAACACATCTCTTCTTCACCGGGACGGATCTTCTATTTCTTGGCCTCTATTTTTACCATCTCTGAAAAAAAAAAAAATAGTCATAGTAACGTTAATGGGTATTAAAGCATGTCCACCATAAAAGAAAATGTATAATCGTACATACATATGAAACTAAAAACTGAAAATCATTAGATGGTCTGTTATAACTCAGACAACCAGTATAGGAAAATTCCTTTACTGCGACCTGACAAATTCCAGATTATTAAATATTCCAGATTATTAAAGGGTTTCTGTCACCAGTTTTGGGCATATAAAACAGGATGACATTTGCAATGTGCAAATGTCACCTGATGCCCAAACTGGTGATCATTTTTTTACTGGTGCCCCCGTTTTTGAAATAAATCATCTTTTGTTGTATGCAAATGAAGCTTACTAGGTGCAAGGGGCGGTTACCTCGCACCTAGTAAGCTCCGTTTGCCCACCCGCGGTCACGCCTACCTTCACTTGATTGACAGGGCCAGGCAGCTTGTTGGATCCTCTGCCGGCCCTGTGCTCCATTCAAATCCCACGCCTGCGCCCTGCGGAATAAAAGCGGCGCAGGCGCAGTGAGCGGCGCTGGCCGCCGGGCTCCCGGCTACCTCACTGCGCCTGCGCCGATGACGTCATGTGTACTCTGACGTCATCGGCGCAGGCGCAGTGAGGTAGCCGGGAGCCCGGCGGCCAGCGCCGCTCACTGCGCCTGCGCCGCTTTTATTCCGCAGGGCGCAGGCGCGGGATTTGAATGGAGCACAGGGCCGGCAGAGGATCCAACAAGCTGCCTGGCCCTGTCAATCAAGTGAAGGTAGGCGTGACCGCGGGTGGGCAAACGGAGCTTACTAGGTGCGAGGTAACCGCCCCTTGCACCTAGTAAGCTTCATTTGCATACAACAAAAGATGATTTATTTCAAAAACGGGGGCACCAGTAAAAAAATGATCACCAGTTTGGGCATCAGGTGACATTTGCACATTGCAAATGTCATCCTGTTTTATATGCCCAAAACTGGTGACAGAAACCCTTTAAAAAGTATCTAAAAATGTACCTGGTCACAGTGGGTTCACACTCTTTTTTTTCTTCTGATGTTTATGAGGGCTTTTGCAGCTTTGGGTATGTTTTTTCAAATCACACCAAGCTCTGAGTCTGGCGTTTCCTCCCAACCATTACCTAGCTTTTGTGTGACTTTTTCCCATATGACTCTGCAGAGGAGGTGACATACCCCCCCCCCCCCCCAAAAAAAAAAAAAAAAAAAAAATGGCAGGACCAAAACTGTGTCTGAAGGAGCCCAAGATTTAGGCTACTTTCACATGGCATAGTTCTTCCAGATACTGTCGTCTGCCCGTCAGACCCCATTGATCATAATGGGGTCCGGCAGAGATCCAACCACTACCCAACAAATATGTCAGGAATCAGCTGGGCAAAAACCACTGCTCACAACAGTTTTTGTCCTGCCGATTCCCGGTATTCAATGCCAGAACAGCCTGCTGGAGAGGACAGCTGTACATGTGAAACTAGCCTTACAGGTTTTTGCCGGACTATCAGAATTCATAAGCCAAATTAAAGCAATGTGTTCTATTCAGCAGGACAAGGTGATTCTCACCAAAGCTGTTTGGATTTGATGTGGGTTGTGCTTCTTTCGTCACCATGTTTTCCTCACACGATGCAAAATCAGGAGTTGCGTAATCTTCATCCATTCCCACCAGCAGTGTCATGAAGTCCACCACGGTGTCGATCTTCTCATTGTGCCGGGCTGTCTTCTTAAGCGTGCATAGGACACTGAGGCGGCCAAAGGACTTCAGCTCGGAAATATTGGCACGGAGGAACATGATGATGATGTTGAGGTCGTTGATAGGGCAGCCAAGCATCTTGTTGGTGAGGAGATCGAAGGCGGGCAGCATCTCGTAGACGTTCAGGAATTGCTTGTCCCAGTGGAACAGTTTGCTTATATTGAACAGTATGATGGGCAGCAGCAGCAGGTAAACCACCGCATTGACCACACTGATCACCTGGAAGACGGACAGAGATAATAATTTGCACTTGACGAATTCGGATGTGGATGGTTCAGACACCAGAATTCCTGGCTTCACATGACATGTAAATTCTTCCTTGTTGAAGATGTTAAGATGGAAGAATCCGAGGTAGACGCAGGTGAGGAGGATGAGGAGTACAAGGAGGATGTTCCTGAAGATGTAGGTAAAGGCAATATAGTGCGACCGCTGCTTGCAGCTGAGATACTTCTCCAGCAGAGGAAACTCAAAGTATCGGACGTGACGAGCACTGGAAACAAAGTAATGACAATACATTCAAAGGGTTTACTGGGAACCTGGTGGCTGTGTTTTTAAAGTGGTTATCTAGGATCCTGGGGATAAGTTATCATCACATCGGTGGGGGTCCCAGTACTGGCACCCCAGCCAGTCACCTACTTTAGGGAGCTGCAATGCTCACCGGAGCTCTGGTGAGGGCTGCGGACTCGCACTCGCATTCACTTCTATGGGGCTGAGCTGCAACTAGGCCATGTGACCAATGTACGGTGACATCACATGTCCTAGGAAGAAGCCGCGGCACTCTAATAGCTGATCTGATATTGATGACCTATCCTGAGTGTAGGTCAGCAATATAATTTACAGAATTAACCCTTTAAGCTAATTAGATCTAAAACGTTCTGCTCCAAATCCCCTGCTTCCCTTCACAAAGCTACACACTAGGGGGCGCTTACTGCATACAGATATATTATTGAGGTCAATGAAAACCTGTATAAATCCATAAACACTACCCCTGGTTCAATGTATATATAGAATTAAGGGCGTTTTTCAAGGGGTTGAATATTGAGGACCTTTTCTCATCATCAATATTGGATGGGTGGGTATCTGACTCCCAGCACCCCTGTCAATCAGCTGTCTGAAGAGGCCACGGTGTGCACTCCGGCTTCTTCCTAGGCCAGGGATGTCACGTTCAATGTTCACATGGCCTTCAAGTGAATGGATCTGGGCAGCAATACCAAGCGTAGCCACTATACTATGTATAGCGCTGTGCTCGGTGAGCTGCAGTGCTTACAGCAGATCGGTGGCAGTTCCAGCAGTCAGACGCCCGCCGATCAGATATTGATGACCTTTCCTGAGAATTGGCCATCAATGTTCTACTCCTGGAAAACCCTTTAATGACGCAAAGAAACTCCGCACACTCAGGCGCCTAACAATATTCTTGTATGTACTGTAGACTTAGGCTTCATGCACACAGCCGTATGTATTTTACTGCCCGCAAATTGCGGATCCACAAAATACGGATATTGTTTGTGTTGCATACGCATTGTCACGCAGACCCATTAATATAATTGAGTTCTTGGTTCTCATTTTGCTTTCATCCCCGCAATATTTTACAACTGTTTGGGGGTTTTTCACCCCCGCTCGTCACTGGGTAGGTGTGGATTTGGTGGCAGGTCCAGCACATTTATTATAACCTATGCCATCATTTATACCTATATCTAGCCCAGCTCCCTTGCTGGTATAGATTTCAGTTCTGCCCCATCGTGCAGCGGTTGGGATATATTAAGACAGACATGTAAAATGCCAGTCTTAATAAATGTCCCGTTTTGTTCATTCTCAGTTTTGAAGATCTGTTTGTTGTCAGTGAATGACATCTTTACAACATAAGTCCATAAGCCTGAGCTGTTCCACTGTATCTGATGTGCTATACTCACTGCACCTTTTCAGTTCCTCCCAGAACAGCAGCGGGTCAGGGCAGGTCCTGTGGGTCTTCAGTAAATGTTGCACCAGTCTAATGGATCGATTGTAGGATTTGTCGAGCTCGTCAATGATGAAGAGGAGATCTGGGTATAATGCAGATTTGGAAATGTATCTCCACAGTGCAACTGGAATATACATCACCATGGCAACAACCATCAGCGTGAACGGGAACACCTAGCGAAATAAGAGGATAGAACTGAACAGAACACCATGGGGGAGACTTATCACACAGATGTAAAGGAAAACTGGCTTAGTTGCCCAAATCAACCAATCAGATTTCACCTTCAATTTTCCAGAGGAGATCTGAAATATCTGAAAGGTGGAATCTGATTGGTTGCTATGGGCAACTAAGCCAGTTTTCCTTTAACGTAGTTTTGATAAATCTACCCCCATGTATTTAGCCTTGTGCTCATCATCCGTGCTAGAGGTATAACTTAACCCTCGCAAGACCGGATGATTTTCCATTTTTTCATTTTCTACTTCTAGCCCTCCCAAAAACCATAACGGTTTTGATTTTTTTCATTCACATAGCCATAGGCTTATTTTTAGTGGGACAAGATGCACTTTCTAATGGCGCCATTTACGGTTGCAAACAATGTGATGGGAGGCGGGGAAAAATTTTTTGAATGGGGCGATATTATTAAAAACACCATTTCACCACAGTTTTATTTTTTTTCTTGTGTTTTAATACTGAAAAAAAAATGGAACTTTGGAAAAAAAAAACTAATTTTTCCTTTCCATTACTATATTCTGACCCCTCCATAACTTTTTTTATTTTTAAGTGTACAGAGCTGTCCATGATATAAAAAAAATCTAATAATTCAAATCACCCCCCTCTCCCTGTGGGACGGATCAAAACATCCGGGTGCCGGGGAGCAGTGTAGTATAATCTGTATGAGGGGTCCAGGCATGGGAAGGGGGCATGTATTAAACATTAGATAAGCCCTTTATTTTTTTTTTAATTATTTATGTATTTTAATTTAGGGTAAAATAGGTTATTTGAATTTTTAATTTTTTTTTATATTTTTAAAAACTTTTTTTTTTTTTTTTTTTTTTACAGTTTTTAATAGTTCTCCTAGAGAACTATAGCAAGCAATCATTAGATTTCTTCTTTCATAGACTCCAATGCATTAGCATTGGAGTCTATTAGAATGACACTAAGTTCCTATGGAGCCCTGCCACAGGCAGACACCTCATAGACACTAATGTGCGGCAGCCCGGTACCACTCCTGAGTACAGGGCTGCCGCATACACACACACCAGCCCCCCCGATCCTCGCTGGGGGGGAGCTGGAGCACATTTGACCATGGCATCTGAGAGGTTAAATATATGTGACCGACATTATCGTCGATCGCATACATTAGTCCCAGGTGCTGTTTAAAATGAGTGGGAGTCCAACCATAGACATGGGGCAGTCGGGAAGGGGTTGTGCAAGAGTGTGTTTTTTTTTTTTTTTTTAAACCCCCCTGCCCCCATTGATGTCAACATCCGGTATGACATCGCCACAGCCAATCACAGGCCGCAGCAGTGTCCAGATCCACTATGTGACCATTCGTCATGACGCAAGGGAAGTCAGACACCACTGAGGCCTGTGATTGTAATATTGGTGTTTTCTTAGGTGCAGAGGGAAGGGACTACCTGCATTGTTAAAAAAAAAACGGCATGCCAATACGCCATTATAAAATGCAACACATGATGGCAAAAAAAAAAAAATGGATGCCTGATATAAAAACACCAGAAAAAGAGGGAAAAAACATCAGACCCAGAGCATGCTATGATTTAAAAAATGCCATTAACCCTAAAAATGTGCCCAAAGGGTCAAAAAAACACCACTGCAAAAAACAAGTTTGGTTTCTGCTGAATTTAGCATTTCCCATGTGACATCTGGAGCTGGTGTTTTGTTGTTTTATTTTTGTTTCGGATTGATTTTGTTGCACATTATTTAGCCACAGAATAGGATTGGTATTTGTGAATTGTAGATTTCTGTACAGATTACATTTCAGTTGAAATGAATGAAGACATTGGGGGAGATTTATCAAAACTGGTGTACAGTAGAACTGGCTTTGTTGCCCATAGCAACCAATCATATTCCACCTTTAATTTTCCAGAGAAGCTCTGAAAAATGAAAGGTGGAATCTGATTGGTTGCTACAGAACACCTTTTATCCCCATAACATAGGAGATGCCTTTATGTGGTGGATTTCATTGCAGAAAATTCTGCATCATGTATGGGCACCCTTATACAACAAGGGGCAACCACTGTTGAGTAGAGCCCTGATATGTATGGACGCCTGCCCGTATTCTTGGATTCTTACCTTATGTATCCACAGGGATGTGGATGACAGTTTGCCGCTGTCGGTGAAGTCGTGGTGGGTCAGTGACTGCCAGCAGTGTTTGTCCACGTACTGCACTTGCTTCTCAGTGTAATTACTTGGAGGGAAGCAGATAATTTGCGACCCTGTAATAGAGCAAAAGTAATGTGATAACATACATACCCAGGTCACACCCCCAGTTTTATGTGCAGAAAATCCGATCCTCATGAAATCTGACCAAAACCACACAAAGAAATCCAAACTATTTATTTATCACATTTTTGGTGCGGATTTTCGGCAGATCTCTCCCTTCCATTGAAAAGGGTGAAATCTGCACAAAAAAAACAAGAAAAATTGACGTACTGCAGATTTCACATGGAATAAAAAAGCAAAGTGTACATAAAATCTGTCTATTCTAATACGCTTTGCTGGTACTGTACTACACTGCGGTTTTTCCACTCAAAAATCTGTGCTGAAAAACTGCGGTACTCCGCAAGGATGCAGCCACCATTAGGCCTCTTTCACACAAACAATATGCCTTGGGGCACATTTACTAATGGACTTGCAACACTTTTAGATTTAAAAAGTGCCACAAGTCCACTTTTGTGTCCGGCCGTGCGACACAATTTTGGCAGTGATGGTGAAAGTCACAAAATGAATGGATGCGACTTTTCATTTCATTCTGCAACATTTTAAAACCTATTTGCGACTTTTTAGGCAAAAATGTGACTTTTAAAATCCACAGCGGCCATAAATTACACATACAAATTACAACACACCTTTAACAAATCTAAAAATAATGTCAACAGACTTATTTATCCAACCAAATAGAATCCCACGGTAAATGGAAGAAAATGATACTTTCTAACAACGGAAAAATAGGCGCACAATTATACTAGCATGATAAATGTGCCCCGCTATTTTAGACAGTCTTATATTTTAGTCTCATTTACTACTGAAGTTGTGCCTGCTTTGGAGGCTTATGTACCTCGTTCCACTATTATGATTTTTTTTAGACTAAGGCCCCTTTCATACGAGCGAGTTTTCCGCGCGGGTGTGATGCGTGACATGAACACATAGCACCTGCACTGAATCCTGCCCCATTCATTTCAATGGGTCGGTGTACATGAGCGTTTTTGTTCACACATCAGTTCTGCGTTGTGTGAAAAATGCAGCATGTTGTATATTCTGCGTTTTTCACGCAGCCCGGGCCCCATAGAAGTGAATGGGGCTTCAGTGAAAAACGCATTGCATCCTGAAGCAAGTGCGGGTACAATGTGTTTTTCACTGATGGTTGCTAAGAGATGTTGTTTGTAAACTTTCAGTCTTTCATCATGCGCGTGAGAAACGCATCAAAACGCATTGCACCCGCGTGGAAAAACTGACAAAAACAGGCAAAACTGACTGAACTTGCTTGCAAAATGGTGTGAGTTTCCCTGAACGCATCCTGAGCCAAAACGTCACGCTCGTGTGAAAGGGGCCTACAGTAATTCAGAAGTTTTCTAACTTTTGCAACTTTTTTCCGACCTATTTATGTAGTTGTGCACAAAACAGTCTAATTTCTACTCCACCCCCGGACTGGCGTACATTTCTTTGTCTGTTTTCACTGAAGTGAAACTTTTTTTTCTTTTTTTTTTACATGCAACTTTTTTCCACAATGATGTGACTTTTTTC
Organism: Rhinella marina; assembly: GCA_900303285.1. Classification (NCBI taxonomy): domain Eukaryota; kingdom Metazoa; phylum Chordata; class Amphibia; order Anura; family Bufonidae; genus Rhinella; species Rhinella marina. Next base: position 78,993 of record ONZH01019777.1, on the reverse strand, counting down.
ACGTGCAAATGCCGTACATTCGACCAGTCTTAGTGAATATGAACCTGTCTAACTGAAAAACTACCACCAGAGGTCAGACTAATAACCACACAATTCATCAACTGCTGTGCGACTTTTAATAAATACTCAGCAAAAGAAAGACAGCAGAATGAGATACACCAGTCTAATTTTAGGGCCAAAAACAGGCAAATTTGATAAATGTGCCCTATTGTATCCGGATCCGTTTTTCACTCAAGCTCCATTCACTTCTATGGAGCCAGGACTCGAAAACGTATAATCTAGGACATGGTGTAATTTTGAAAAACAGACCCATTGACATGAATGGCTTAGGATTCAGTCCGGATGCTATGTGTTCACTACACGCATCCCACCCAAACAGAAAACCTGCACACATCAGCATGTTTTTTTATGCTGATTCCCATGCGGAAAAACCTAAGCATATTACAGTACCAGCAAAGTGTATGGGATTACACAAATCTCATGTACACTTTTGCGGATTTTTTCTGTGCGGAATTGCAATACCAGACACATCTCATGGCAAGGTGTGGCGCTGTTTCTGGAAGAAGGCAACCATGTTTTTCTAAAGACTGAAATTACACTGAAAAAGCAGCGATTGCACCAAACACAGAGATGGATAAAAAAGAGAGGAGATTACAGTCAGGATTTGTAAGCCACAACCAGGAGTGGGACCTAAAGAGAAAAAGTCTCATGGAAAGATTTATGCTTCTTCTGTGTTTTGGACCCACTCTTGGTTTTGGCTTACAAATTCTGATGTCAAATACTGACCAAATACTGACAGTGTGAAAGTGGCCATATAGTACACTTCTTTTGGGATTCACTTGGAGTAAAAAAAAAAAAAAAAACAACATCAAAAACTGCACGTGTGATTCCAGCCTAATGTACTTGGATTATTCTTCTACTCAGCCTGTTGGAGAAATGTTATCATAACTGGTGTAAAAGAAAATTAGCTTAGTTGCCCATAGCAACCAATCAGATACAACTTTTCATTTTCCAAAGTAGCCCTGAAAAAATAAAAAGTGAAATCTGATTGGTTGCTATGGGCAACTAATCCAGTTTTACTTTACACCAATTATGATAGGTCTACCCTTGTGTGTCAGTCTTCACTGTGGTACTGGCATTCTCTTTCTGAACTAGGAGGCACAGAATGAACAGAAATTCTCATGCTAAAGATGAGTAGAACCTGAAATAAAGTGACTCGATGAACTAAATGATACAAGATATAAAATTAACCCTGTAGTTATTATCCATAAGGAAGATTCCCCTGTGGGTGTGATCTATGGGTGAGGGGATCTGAAAGCAGTAATACAGGACATATATTATATAGTCTTACCTGTAGAAAGTTCCCGGGCAAAGGTCAATGAGACAAGTAGCAGGGGGAGGCCAACAGAGACCATCTTAATGATATAATCCAGGGGTAATTCCAGGCGGAGGCCTTTCTTGTTTGGTGGGGTATCTGGCAGTAAAGCATCTGAGAGCATATACTCTGCAGCTCTGTTTGCTATTGACATGTTGGCTACTAATATCAGCAAAAATCCAGAAAATCAGCAAAAATAAGAAGAAAGCCCCCCAATAGTCCCTCAGCAATAACGCAGAACCCCAGCTCAGACTGACAGCAGCCACTGCCCTACCAGGAGCTTAAATACTGACAAGAATTTTTCCAAAAATAAATCCCTTTATTCATTAAAATACAAGAAGAGCAAAAATACCCTGAAATGTTCCTGTTACTGCGAGCTTATAATTTACCGACCACATGTAAACCTGCAGCCTGAGCCCTGGAGGATCCACACAGCAAATGTGACCCTGGTCGGTGTCCTGACAATTACAGGGAGCAAGTTCCCCGCATGGCTCTATATAGAGATCTGTGGGCTAGAAACCTTGTCATTATCCATGTGAACACAGCGCCAGACCTGCAATAATTCCCACTGTAAAACATCCAACATAACGCATGTTGTCAGGCTCATCCCATAGCACTGACAACCGACTGGGAGCAGAGGCATAACTTGAAGCTCCTTGACCCAACGCAAAAACTATTAAAGCCCCCTCTGACCTACGATGTGCCATTTATAATAGTGGTGTCTACCTCTGTGGGCCTCTTAAAGGGGTATTCCCATCTCACAAATGTAGTTTGTATAATTAGATATAGCCATACCAATATTATTACTAATAGAATGTATTTCTATAAAATGTACCGTTTTGAAGATTTGCCTATTTTGTATATCCATTGTCCCACATACATCAGTCAGGCCGTTGCCCCTAGTTATGGCCACCACGGCCGTGTAGTAGTGGTGGCCGGCTTGCTCCTTTTCAAACCCGCTCTGAGGTAACTGCTGTATTGTGAACGCACATTGAATGAGCATAGCGTTTTGGACGGTAGCGTCCAAAACGCTGATATGAAAGTACCCTAAGATGTGTCTCCGCATGCTCATACAATGTGCGTTCACAATACAGCAGTTACCTCAGAGCGGGTTTGAACAGGAGCAAGACGGCCACCACTACAACATGGCCGCGGTGGCCGTAACCAGGGGCAACGGCCTGACTGATGTGTGTGGGACAATGGATATACAAATAGGCAAATCTTCTAAACGGTACATTTTATATAAATACATTCTATTAGTAATAGCATTGGTATTGCTATATCTAACTATACAAACTACATTTCTGAGATGGGAATACCCCTTTAAGTACCAGGGCCAGGTGTAACTATTACACTTAAAGAGGTATTCTGGTTGTTACAAGCTTTCCCACAGGATAGGTCATAACTATTAGTGCAGTAGGGGTTCTACGGCTAGGACCCCCATGAACATGAGAACAGGAGCCTTGTATCCCTCGGAGCCCCCAGAATGAATGGAGTGGCAAGTCAGGCATGCGCCTCTATTAATCACTATGGGAGTTTAGAGACAGGAGTGTACAGTGCTCCGCCATATGTGGAATTTCAACAGAGATAAATGAAGCAGCAGTGTGCATGCCCGGCCTGCCACTCCATTTATTTCAGGGTTTTCTGTGGAGTACAGGTGGAGTACAGGATCCCCATCCCAGTGGTAGGACCCCCACCCCCCCCCCCACCAATATAATAATTAAACCCTATGCTGTGGATAGGAGATAACTTGTAACAATCGGAATACCCCTTTAAACTGGCCATGCACATGCGATAACTGTCAGCCAAGCATGCGTATATAGTGAATGGTACAGTGGTCTATGTTCTCGAGAACAAAAGGATTGGGCATGTTTAAATCCAACATGTCCAATCCTTATCTCCCTCAACATCAGTGCCGGAAGAGAGTTTGGAGGACGCTATACACATTAGATGGTATGGCCAATATAGATCTAATGTGTATGACCAGCTTAACACCTATTGGGTAATGTGGAGAAAGAAGTTTTCAGTCTTTGAAACTTTGTATTACGCTTCTTTCACACGACAGTGTATTTTGCGGGCTCCGATCCGCAAGTTTTGCTGATAAGATGCGGACCCGTTCATTTCTATGGGTCTGCAAAAAATACTGACAGCACACTGTGTGCTGTCTGCATCCGTATGTCCTTTCCGTAGCCCGCAAAAAAAAATAGAGCATGTCCTATTCTTGTCCGTTTTGCAGACAAGGATACGCATTGTTACAATGGATCCGCAAAAAAAACGTATGCCATACGGACGTAATCCGTTTTTTTTGCAGATCTGCAATTTGCAGACAGCAAAACACAACGTTCGTGTGAAAGAAGCCTTATACTTTCATTCCTCACCATACTCTGATTGCTGTCAGTGAATTATCATTGATAGTTATTATTAAAGAGCCATTCATTCCATGGCGCTGTAGGGGTGCACATACATAATACAGACAATTGCACTAAGCATGAACAAGACATGCTGGTACAGAAGGAGAGAGGGCTCTGCCTGCAAGGGCTTACGATCTATATGGTATGAGAGAAGGACACAGTAGGTGAGGGTGAAGCTGGTCATGGCGGTGTAGTGGCAACAGGTTTACTGTAGGTTGTAGGTGGGGTCGGTCTGGGGTTCCTTGGGCCCACCAGTGGAAATTGTTTTTGGGGCCCAACCCCGATATTATCTATAAAATGTAATAGGTTTTGATTCAAAGAAGTCCGTAGTGGCAATTTATCTCCAAAGGTAGCTTCTAATGTTTTTTTTCTCCTGGACCTTTGGGGCCCACTACAATATCAGAGCCTGGGCTCATTGGAGAATCCTCTGGTGGGCCAGGCCAACGCTGGTTGTAGCCTTTTCTGAAGAGGTGGGTTTTCAACAGGGTCATAACCAGGTCTTCTAGAGCCCCACAACAAAACTCAGTATGGGCCCACTACACGTAGTTTCCCAGTGTACGTGCATCAATCACTCCCAGAACAATGCAGATTTCTGACAACTTTAGGTTTTTTTTAATGTAAAAATTGTAATTAAATTCACATTGTAATAAAAAAAAAAGTTGTCTTTGGTCTCACCCACTTTATCCAACTTTTATGTTGGAAAAAGTGAAACAGGTTCTTAAAAAATGAGGCGCTCGTCCTGAACACCATATTTCTCAATTTTTATTTACACCAGAAAACTGGCGTACATACATCAATTGATAAATCTTCTGCTTCCAATTCTATTACAAAGCTAGCTGGCTGCCTCCAGCCACCACTAGGGGGAGCTCAGTGCACAGGAGTTAATACAACTACCATGGAAGCTGTAATCTATTTGCTTTGAGCTCCCCTAGTGGCGGCTGCATGAAAATGCAGTGTTTTCATGAGGGGAAAGGAGAAGATCAAGTTCAGTGTGGGGCCACCCCATCCCCTGGGCTCCATAGCAGGCGCCTGGTCTGCCTCTATGGTAGGTATGCCACTGGTTTTCAGGTTTCTTTTGAAGGTTTCCACAGTAGTTGAGTGTCTAATATGTTGGGGTAGAGAGTTGCAGAGTATGGCGGATGCACATGAGAAATCTTAGAGGCGACTGTGGGAAGAGGAGAGAAGGAGGTCTTGAAGATCTTGTGAGGATCGGAGACTGCATGTGGGAAGGTACCGAGAACATTCATTGTTTACATTGAGATACTGACAACCCATCAGACTCTGTTACAATGTATTAGGACAGCTAAGAGCTTCCAGCCTGGAGCCCAGGGCAGGAGACATTGTCCACAGTGATACATTGTAACAAGTCCATCAGTTGTGTCAGCAGCCTCTGGATGTCATCAGAACATTACCTTTCATAAACTGCAAGCAGAGATCTTGAAAATGGCGAAGAACTGAATATTACAAAGTTCCAGAACGTTTGATTATCCCATGTTTTAGCTGTACTTGGAGAAGCCTATACATGGTCACCCAGGTTCTCTGCAATAACAAACTGGGTTGCCATTCTGGTGTCTAGCAAATCTGGGTTACCTGTGATGGTTGTCACCCAGCTTTCCCTATGAAACATCTGAAGAGAATGCCTCCTGGAGATCTGTTTGCTGCGGAGCATCTGATTCTGGGGGCAGTGCCCTCTACACACGATTATACTACAGAGCGGCTCTGGAATCTATAATTACATAGTGGAGGAGAGGGGCAGGGGCGCCAGTCACCACATTGGACCTGCCCCAGCCTGTAGCTGCAGCCCCCCACACTGTGCAGACAGAGGGGGGCACAGAGCCAGCCTCACACATTACTGAAATAGCTCTGCCAGGGAGGGGCGCGGTGTGCTCAGGTATATATAGAAGATCAACATAACTAAGTATACGGAAAAATCCACCGTCAGAGAGCATGGCCTGTAATGAGCTGATGCCCCTATAGTCCGGCACAGAGCTGCCTGAATCCAGCAGGGAAGACACATTCACATGGAATTGTGTCAGTGTAACCATTAACCATATAATGTCCAGGTTATCACTCATTAATCCACAAGAGCCTGGACTTTCTACCTGGTATAGAGTCATCATTTGCGTCATATACACTCTTGTAATGTAACTGTCACAAGGCACCAAAACCGCAGCTATGAAAGTTCCTGGATTCATAAATGCTTGTCCTGTTTATTCCATTTTTGAATGTGTGTCTGATGGCAGATTATATGCACACAGACAGAGGACATGTGATACAGAGCAGAGCACCCCTTTAATTTCTATTAGGACATATAGAGGGGGTGTCCCCCTGACTCTTTGAGCCAGAGCAGAGAGCCTCTTAAAGGTCTATAGGATTGTATTAAAGGAGGTGATCCCTTTAAATATGATTTTTTTAGAAAGTGCTAATTAACCTAAAAATAATCACATTTATGATTTTTATCTTTGTTTGCCCTGGAGAAGACTCTACAGCAAAGAGTGGAAATATGAACTATGAGTCTGGCGGTGTGGTCAGGACCGCCCCCTAACAACCGTTACCAGGCAATAAGTGGGTGGTCCTGACCAGACTACTACAAGTTATTTATGGAAACTCACTTTTGTAATTGCAGCACTGGATCGGGGTTGGGCCGCAGTCCTCCTTCAGCAAGTCCTGATAGAAAACTGCATGCAGCTCCATACAGTATGCCCGGGCTACAGCCTCAGTGAAAACTCCATAAAAAACAGTCTGTGTAGCATTTTTCTGGTGCAACAGAGCATTTTATGAAAACCACTGCAGTTTTGCTGTGATTACGAAACCTGTACCAAAAAACACTGTGACACAAAGTAACACATATCAAGGCCAAGTTCACATGGCGGATTTGGAAAGACAAATTCTGACACGTATTCTGTGACATAACCCCCCTTTTCATTAGGAATGGAGCTAAACCGTAAATAGACAAACACTCACCCACCTGTCCAGACACTGCACCAAGAAAGGACGTCCCTTTTTTTTTTTTTTGGGAACAGTCGAAGATATAAGCCACAGCATTCGCATCTAATTCCGCCAGCAAAAGACTCGGTGTGCGCATGCTTGTGTACTCTTTACACACTTTGTTTGGTCCCTGCCATTTTTTGCCCCAAAAAGGCCTCAAAAAACAAGTTGATCAGCAGTTTTTGTGGCCTTTATTTTCAGGCATTTTTGAGTCTTTTTGCCCATATTGTGTGTTTTGTGTACTGGCGGTTTTCTTTGGATGAAAGGGGGTTTTCAAGACTTTTATACTGATGAGCTATTCTCCAGGTAAGTCATCAGTATGTGATTGGTGGGGGTCCGACACCTGGGACTCCCCCGATCAACAGTATGAGAAGGCATCAGTGCTTGCAGTAGCGTCGCAGCCTTCTCTCAGCTTTCCCTAGGCCAGTGACGACACGGTCATCGGTCACGTGGCCTAGGAGAGGCTCAGCCCCATAGAAGTGAATGGAGCTAAGCTGCAATACCAAGTACTGCCGCTGTACAATGTACAGCGCTGTGCTTGGTAAGTGGTGAGAAGGCCATGGTGCTCACAGAAGTGCTGGTGCCTTCTCAAACAGCTGATTTGTGGGGGTCCCGGGTGTCAGACCTCCACCAATCGGATACTGATGTCCTATCCAGAGTACTAAAACCTTTTTAAAGTATGTGTCCATCTGTGATGTCACTTCCTATGTAGAGCTGCATAGGAAGAAAATCATTGTTAAAAAAATGGCATTAAAAACTGTCAAACACACATGGCCCATGCATTTTCTGAAGATTCAATTAAAAAAGCCCAAAACAATACCAGTCCCAAAGCTTGGGGCGATTTAAAAAAAAAATGCCATTGATCCCCTTCCCCTTACAAAAAAAGCACCTCAAGGGTGTAAGACCTCTACAAAAAAAAAATTCAATGCAAAATCTGGAACTGGCGTCTTTTGCCTAAAAACCAGCAAAAAGAAAAATAAAAAAAAATCATCAAAAACCACAAAATCGACAAAAAAAACCCTATATGTGATACCAGCCAAAGGGTACCTGTACACAAGCGCGGATAAATATGCAGAAGATCCGCACAAATTTCAGTGCATTTCTGAACACAAACCATAACAAAAAACGCATGTGTTACTTGCCATTTTCTGTGCGGATTTATCTCACCCTTCCATTGCAAAGGGTGAAATCTACACCAAATATTGCAAACATAATTGACATTCTGCAGATTTCTAAATCCGCACAGAATAAGTGCTCATGCACACAAATGTATTTTTTCCATATATGAATGGGGCCACAAAAAAGAACCCTGAAATGACTACGTGAGCATACCGTGTCCATATGTCCACATGGCCATTCCACAAAAGAATAGAACATGTCCTATTACTGTCCGCATTACGGACAAGGATAGGGTGTTGAGCAATTCTCCATTGTTATGTTAAAGAGGACCTTTCATGCATCCTCACACTGCTAACTAACTAGCAGTTTTTACAGGGCATGGGCCGGGGAGTTGGGGGCACTTACAATTTTTTTGGGGTGCAGCTCCGTTGGCCCGCTGCGCCCCTGTGAAGATCCGACGCGCGCTATGCAAATTGCATAGCATCGGTACAGGGAGGTTTCCTCCCTGACTGTGACGCTCCCCACTGTGATTGGACAGCACTACAGCCAGGGAGAAGGAGACGCCCATTGAGAATCCCTGGCGTCTCCTCCTCCCTGTACCGATGCTATGCAATTTGCATAGCACGTGCCGGATCTTCACAGGGGCGCAGCGGGCCAACGGAGCTGCGCCCCGAAAAAATTGTAAGTGCCCCCAACTCCCCGGCCCATGCCCTGTAAAAACTGCTAGTTAGTTAGAAGTGTGAGGACGCATGAAAGGTCCTCTTTAACTGAAGACAGAGGAGAGTTGCCAAGGCTCAAAATGGGCCATTTTAGAGCAATTTTTCTAATAGAAATGTACAGTTTCAGTAATTAAAGTATATTACAAAAATGGTCAGTATCACTGCCCCTACACATTGCAAAAATAAAAAAAAGAATGACAGTTACACTTTAAAGACAAACTAAAATGCTATATAAAAAAAAAAACCTCGATTTTTTTTACACCTGGTTGATACATGATAGACCAACCAATCACTGACCTGTCCAGCAACCCTTTATTTAATCCGTTTATTAATTATCAAACAGCAGTTCAAGGTGAAAGCTACACAGTTCGATGGGCAGTGATGCGAGTGCCATGAACAGGCTAGCCATCGCACCTATCCTTTCAATAGAATTATCAGTAATCTGCACCCCGATCCTTCAAGATCTTCATCATTCCCTAAATTACACATTCAAGAATTTAAAAAAGATGAAAAAATAAATCACTGAGGATCCACCCTTCCCCCACAAAAAAAAAAAAAAAAGCATCAGTTGAAGTACTTGATGAAGAGAGGCGCCGGGAGCCTCCCATGGACACTGTATATTGGACACTGTTTGTATTCACAGGGCCAATCAGACCAGGCATAACGGACCGCAGAGATGTGACTGCATCCTTTGAATGTGACTGTGACTACTTTAGAGGATGGTGACTCCGCTGGAGCTGGGACCCAGATGTATCGTGATTGTCCGTTCACATCGACCCCATTGCTGCAAAATACCTGTTGGCAGAAATCAATAAATCTGTTATAATAACTGTGGGGGGCAGGGGGGGAAGTGACACCTATCTACAATGGTTGGTAGATTTCACTGATAGCATCTGGATCTTCTGACATCAGCACCCCCTCCGATAACTGGCCCGACAACTGCTACTCTGATCATTCTCTTTTCTTGCCCTTAGTCACCTCAAAAATGTGGTCACAGGCGTGGGTGATGAGCAGCTCCTGGTTGTAGGTTATGTTCATGTATGAATAGTTGTAATAGATGTCAATCGTCTCTGGAAATGGACCCTGGAAAGGGACGTGTCGATCACCATATGCGATGGCCCGTGCCCCCAAATACAGTCTGAACGCCACAGTCTGCTTATCCCGTGGGTGAACACTGAGAGAAAAGAGACTCAACATATAGTCATATGTATTATATATACAGGGGTACAGGGCAATGACACGTTGACATTTGGGGTACAGTACAATGACACACTAACACTCGGGATACAGGGTAATGACACACTGACACTCAGGATACAGGACAATGACATGCTGACACTCAGGTTACAGGATAATGACACACTGACACTCGGGATACAGGATAATGACACACTGACACTCGGGATACAGGGCAATGACACATTGACACTTGGGGCCACAGTTCATAGTAATCAGGTTCTTGCAATTATACCTTCCATAAGGAGAGGTTTCATCCCCAAGGTCCATGGCCACAGCCATGAATGTATTGGGCATCTTGGGGTTCGGGGCATAGCCGTAGTCTGCTGTCTGATGCCATCTAATTACTGGGTAGTTGTCATTTGGCTGTGTTTTCTGGTATGTGCTGAGCTGGAGAAGAGGAACAGAATTTAAATCTCTTCACGTGTGGCCCTTCCCCACATTCTCCGCCTGTTAAATGTTATTACCTGGACGAATCCAAAGGGGAAGTTGGGGTCTGTTTGCCCCATAGACCCCTCATGGAAGGAGCGTCTCCAGTCCTGGATGAGAGCCGGGAAAGTGCAATTATAGAGATTGGTGTTCATACCAGTGTTCTGCTCCCCTGAATACAAGCGGACAATGTAGTTATAATGTAGCAGTAATGTCCATCAGATAAAACAGAGAGGTGTGCGGTATCCATCAGATGGAGCAGAGAAGTGTGCGGCGTCCATCAGATGGAGCAGAGAGAAGTGCAGCATCTATCATATACAGTGGGGAAAAAAGTATTTAGTCAGCCACCAATTGTGCAAGTTCTCCTACTTAAAAAGATGAGAGAGGCCTGTAACTGACATCATAGGTAGACCTCAACTATGAGAGACAAAATGAGAAAACAAATCCAGAAAATCACATTGTCTGATTTTTAAAGAATTTGCAAATTATGGTGGAAAATAAGTATTTGGTCAAAAAGTTCATCTCAATACTTTGTTACATATCCTTTGTTGGCAATGACAGAGGTCAAATGTTTTCTGTAAGTCTTCACAAGGTTGGCATACACTGTTGCTGGTATGTTGGCCCATTCCTCCATGCAGATCTCCTCTAGAGCAGTGATGTTTTGGGGCTGTCGCTGGGCAACACGGACATTCAACTCCCTCCAAAGGTTTTCTATGGGGTTGAGATCTGGAGACTGGCTAGGCCACTCCAAGACCTTGAAATGCTTCTTACAAAGCCATTCCTGCGTGCTTGGGATCATTGTCATGCTGAAAGACCCAGTCACGTTTCATCTTCAATGCCCTTGCTATTGGAAGGAGGGTTGCACTCAAAATCTCACGATACATGGCTCCATTCATTCTTTCATGTACACGGATTAGTCATCCTGGTCCTTTTGCAGAGAAACATCCCCAAAGCATGATGTTGCCACCCCCATGCTTCACAGTAGGTATGGTATTCTTTGGATGCAACTCAGCATTCACCCTCCTCCAAACACGACGAGTTGTGTTTCTACCAAACAGTTCTACTTTGGTTTCATCTGACATTCTCCCAATACTCTTCTGTAACATCCAAATGCTCTCTAGCAAACTTCAGACGGGCCCGGATATGTACTGGCTTAAGCAGGGGGACACGTCTGGCACTGCAGGATCTGAGTCCCTGGCGGGGTAGTGTGTTAATGACGGTAGCCTTTGTTACGTTGGTCCCAGCTTTCTGCAGGTCATTCACTAGGTCCCCCCGTGTGGTTCTGGGATTATTGCTCACAGTTCTTGTGATCATTTTGACCCCACGGGGTGAGATCTTGCGTGGAGCCCCTGATTGAGGGAGATTATCAGTGGTCTTGTATGTCTTCCATTTTCTAATTATTGCTCCCACAGTTGATTTCTTCGCACCAAGCTGCTTGCCTCTTGCAGATTCAGTCTTCCCAGCCTGGTGCAGGTCTACAATTTTGTTTCTAATGTCCTTCGACAGCTCTTTGGTCTTCACCATAGTGGAGTTTGGAGTGTGACTGTTTGAGGTTGTGGACAGGTGCCATTACTACAGGTAATGAGTGGAGGACAGAGGAGCCTCTTAAAGAGGACCTTTCACGGATTTTAATAACTGGAGATAAATACCTTGTGTCCTGGGGTACCCCCCGCTGATGCTGCCACCCCTGCCTAGTTTTCTAAATAGCGCTCCTGCGCTCCGCTGTGCCCCCTGTAGTTTTCGCGCTCAGTATGTAAATACTGAGCATCGGTACAGGAGGAGGAGACGCCGGCATTTCTCAATGGGCGTCTCCTTCTCCCTGGCTGTGCCGCGATCCAATCACAGCGGAGAGCGTCACAGCCAGGGAGAAAGCTGTGACGCTCTCCGCTGTGATTGGATCGCGGCACAGCCAGGGAGAAGGAGACGCCCATTGAGAAATGCCGGCGTCTCCTCCTCCCTGTACCGATGCTCAGTATTTACATACTGAGCGCGAAAACTTACAGGGGGGCACAGCGGAGCGCAGGAGCGCTATTTTAGAAACTAGGCAGGGTGGCAGCATCAGCGGGGGGTACCCCAGGACACAAGGTATTTATCTCCAGTTATTAAAATCCGTGAAAGGTCCTCTTTAAAGAAGAAGTTACAGGTCTGTGAGAGCCAGAAATCTTGCTTGTTTGTAGGTGACCAAATACTTATTTTCCACCATAATTTGCAAATAAATTCTTTATAAATCAGACAATGTGATTTTCTGGATTTGTTTTCTCATTTTGTCTCTCATAGTTGAGGTCTACCTATGATGTCAATTACAGGCCTCTCTCATCTTTTTAAGTGGTAGAACTTGCACAATTGGTGGCTGACTACTTTTTTTCTTCACTGTATAGTAGTGAGGAGTGTGGAATCTATCAGATGGAGCAGAGAGGTGTGCGGCGTCCATCAGATTGAGCAGAGAGGTGTATGGCGTCCATCAGATTGAGCAGAGAGGTGTGCGGCGTCCATCAGATTGAGCAGAGAGGTATGCGGCGTCCATCAGATTGAGCAGAGAGGTGTATGGCGTCCATCAGATTGAGCAGAGAGGTGTGCGGCGTCCATCACATTGAGCAGAGAGGTATGCGGCGTCCATCAGATTGAGCAGAGAGGTATGCGGCATCCATAAGATTGAGCAGAGAGGTGTGCAGCGTCCATAAGATTGAGCAGAGAGGTGTGCAGCGTCCATAAGATTGAGCAGAGAGGTGTGCCGCATCTATCAGATGGAGCAGAGAGGTTTTCTGCATCTATCAGATCAAGCAGAGAGGTGTGCGACATCTTTCAGATGCACCAGAGAAATGTGCAGCATCTACTGGATGTAGCAGAGAGGTGTGCAGCGTGTAACAGATGAGGCAGGTAGGTTACAGTGTAAAGCAGGGATGCCCAACCTGCAGCCCTCCAGCTGTTGCAAAACTACAACTGACAGTATGCCTGGACAGCCTACAGCTAGCATGCTGGGAGTTGTAGTTTTGCAACAGCTGGACAGCCGCAGTTTGAGCATCCCTGGTGTAGTGTATTTGAGATGATTTGGGGATTTTGTACCTTGATACCATATGGCTCCCTTTATCGTCATGTTCAGGAGGGGGTGGATCATGGCGTTCCACAGCACGGAGTATTCACATGGACCGGCCAATATATTCGCAAATTCATTTCTGTAAGAGCATAGAGAATAAGCATTTACCTCGATGGCGACTTGTGATAGAATTGCCGGTTACTTCAGCTGTCACCCAGGGAGTGTTATCAGTCACCTCTGCATCATCTCTTTGGGAGTCTCAGAAAGCCCACATTTAGAAAGCGCTGTTTTTGATGACCAAGCTTCGACTGGCGTTCCTCCCCACACCGATTCCACCAACCCTATTGGATACTTCAACTTTCGCGCCAAATGTCGTCCAAAGATCCAGCAGACTGCGGAAAAATATGTGAAATCACCGCTTCCAAGGTTTTCTGTCCAAAAAATAATAATGTGATGATGAAGACTGGATAATAGAAGACTGTCTCCCGTTTAACCCTTCATACTTTAAAAAATATATCTTGCACATACGGCTTGCGGCAACATTTTTTGATAAAAATGGATACTTTGTATCTGCACTGGTCCATTATGACAAAATCAGGACAGGAGAAATATCTGTGCTGCTGATGTGTTTAAAGGGGTTATCCAAGACTATTAAATGCTTCCCATATGCCCGGGCCCCTTACAATAAATATTCTTACCCGGCTCCCTGCGCCGCTCCTGGTCCTTGCACCGCCACTGATGCTTCTCCCCGTGCGCGGATGAAAACATCCAGTGTCGGAGGGAGCAGCCAATAGTAGGCAGGGCCGGGGACGAGCCTTCCTAGCATCGCAGGTGACGCTAGGGAGGCTCGTCCCGCTCACCACCTGCCATTGGCTGCTCCCCCCGACACCGGATGTTTCCATCTGTGTACCGGAAAAAGCAGCAGCAACTGTGCGGGGACCAGGAATGGCGCAGGGAGCCGGGTAAGCATATTCATTGTGAGGGGCCCGGGCATATGGGAGGCATTTAATAGTCTTGGATAACCCCTTTAGCCTCACAGAGGATTGTCTAGACTGGATGCAACTGTAAGAAACCTCCAGCGGCGAGTAATCAGGATGTGTTTTCAGCCTCTGAATGTAAACAAAAGTGTTCCCATTCACTGACAGGAAGCACAGACCACTTTTTATTGCCATGATCAATCATTATTTCCAGAAGACTGGTACCTATAAATGGCATTTGTAGTTGAAAGAGGAGATGCTTACTGGGTGTGGGTACCGACCACTCCAGATCCACCTTGGCGAGGTCCAGAAGTTCTGTATCTGATGACTCTAGTGAGGCGGTGAATAGACGGACATAGGGGTAATGTGCACCTCGTGCCAGCTCCTTACTAGCATTAAAAATCTGGAAAAAAAAAATAGAAAATGTGAAGACAATGAGAGACCGGGTGCTGACAATTGGTTTTAGGAGCCACCTACCTGGGACACGGTCATCTCCATATTACTCTGTCCCCCGCAAATCCAGACATCACCGAACAGGACGTCATCCAGGTGGATGCTTGTAACTTCTTGCTTGAAGGTTTGTTGGGCAATCAAGTGATAAGGCCCCCCATAATCCACAGGGTCCAACAACACCTTCCAGATTCCAACATCACCTGATGGTCACAATGACAAGCAGGACATTAAGGGCTGGACCACTGCTTGATATCAGTGAACTGAAACATCTGAAAACCTATCCTAACCTAGACCACTGGTGAGAAACAACCCTCTCTGGGCTATACACATTAGCAGCTGTACACCAGCTCCTAAAAAGGTTGTGCCATGATAGATATAGAGGAGTATCTGAATGGTGGTAGTCTGACTGACGGGACCCCCACCAATAACAAGAACTGAGTCTTTTGCTCCATATGAATGTCTCTATGGGAGTTACCCGAGCGTTGTTGCTGGGTTTTTAGGTTCAGTTCTGAAGAAGTTTTCTGTTGCTGAAAGTAAACAAGAAAGGTTTCCTTTCACTGACAGCAAACAGAAATCTTGAGCTGAAACATAAGGAATTTAATGAGACTCACACTACAGAATTCTGGACTCAAAGTCACAAAATAGGGCTTTAAAAGTTTTTGGGTTTACTTGCGTGAAACTTGTGCGACATTATGAATGTTCACTCCATTAACTCCAGTTCTGAAAAGTCCATGGGAAAGAGGCCATGGTTAGCCAGCCGTGGTGATTTAAAGGGAACCTGTCATCACCGAAACCCCCCCTAGAGTAAGCGGTGTATAGTGTAAGTGATGCTGAATCCGATTATGTAAGTTTTATCTTCATACTCACTTCCATTCCGACTCTGTGCTCCCACAAACCTGCAGTAAAATGCACTCACTGGACTCTTCTTTGAGTCCTCTCCATTATGTGAGTGAGCACTGGAGTCCAGTGAGTGCATTTTACTGCTGGTTTGTGGGAGCACAGCGTCAGAATGGAAGTGAGTACGAAGATAAAAATTACATGTTCGGATTCAGCATCACTTACACTATACAATGCTTACTCTAGTTCAGGGGGTGTTTCGGAGATGACAGGTTCCCTTTAAGCCAGATTTTAAAGTTTTAAAAAGGTTAGAAAATAATAATATTTATTTATATAGCGCCACCATATTCCACAGCGCTTTACAAATTCATACAGTTCATGTACAAAACAAAGGTAACTGGCTAATATAGAATCTATGAGGAATTGGGGGTGACACATAAGGTAGTTGATTGTGATAAGTAGGATTCGAGCCATAATTGTAGTGAAAGGAGTGGTGCTGGCCGATCTCCTTCGAGTTTGGGACTGTCAGAGGATCGAGTTCAGGCCAAAGAGGAGTTGGTGGGGGAGCGGTTTACTTGGGAAATAGTAATTTTAGGAAGCTTGATAAGCCTGCCTGGAAAGATGTGTTTTTAAGGCATATTTGAAGGTATAGAAGTTGAGAATTGACCTGATATTCCGGGACAGAGTATTCCAGAGAGTAGCTGCAGCTCGAGAAAAGTCTTGAAGACGGGAGTGAGAGGTGCGAATTATGGAGGATATTAATCTTAGGTCGCTAACAGAACGGAGAGCACGAGTAGGGTGGAAGACGGAGATGAGGGAGGAGATGTATGGAGGTGCAGCACTGTGGAGAGCCTTGTGGGTGAGGGTGAGAAGTTTGAACTGTATTCTGTGGTGGATGGGCAACCAATGAAGTGACTGGCACAGGCTAGTAGCATCAGTGTAGCGGTGGGTTAGCTAGATGAGCAATTGGAAATTGGAGCAGAGACATAGGTGAGAGATTGTCAGGGCTGGGAAAGATGTCCAGACCTGTCAATCAAGAGGCAAGGGGAGCATCCTCAGCTTCGGGGAAAAGCGGGTAAAAAACCTGCTAGAGAAGATACATTTACAAACAATTTTGGTCGAAAAAAAACCTTTTTGCAACTTTTTAAATGCCCACGTGGCAATATCTTTACACATGGATGTTTTTACACTGTTCTCTCCACTTGGGAGTGGTAGGGGAATAGTGGGGGTCAGGACTTCAACTGTGGCAAATTTACAATCAGGCGTACAAGAGGAGTGAAAACTACTCCAATCTGGGGCATGGAGTGCTGGAGCTAAGCTTAATTTATGAGGATGAACACGCCTCGACATAAATTAGGCAAATCCTCTGGCAGTGTAGGGTGGATCAAAGACCAGCATAAAAAGCCAGTCTTTGTAAATGACCTCCATGCCTCTTTCTCCTCCATTGCCATTGATGTAAAACAATTAGGGCATTTGGCTTGTTTCAATGCGTTTCTCTAATAAAGACTTTTTTGATTTTGTATATTTGTTTTTGTCAGGCTTCTGTGTGGAAAAACTGCTGGGTAAGGACCGTTTGCCAGCTGGGCCCGTATTGCAGCCCGAAATTCACTTATTGTGGCTTTCCATTAACTTGGAAGGTCCTGTGCGGAACCTTGGCAGGTGACCTTAGACTCTTGATAAATCTCCCCAAAGTATATTGGAAATAAAAACTTAAAGGGGTTGTACAAGTTATATTTATTGATGACCTATGCTCAGGAGAGGTCATCAGTATGAGATCAGCGGGGGTCCGACACCCGGCACCCCCGCCGATCAGCTGTTTGAAGAGGAGGCATGCGCCGTGCCAGCTCTGCCTCCTCTTCATTGTTTACCTGCTCGCCGTAACGCCGTAACAGGTGTAATTACACCCAAGCCGCCCCATTCATTTCAATGAGACGGATCGTTCCTATACAACAATAGGTCATCAATAAATAAGACTAGGACAACCCCTTTAAAGGGGCTGTCCAGGATTAGAAAACATGGCTGCTTTTTCCAAAAACAGCACCACCCCTGTCCATGGGTTGTATTTGGTATTGCAGCTTGGCTCCATTGGAGTGAATGGGGCAGAACTGCAATACCGCACCCAACCTGTGGACAGAGATGGTGCTGTTCTTTTTAAGAAAGCAGCCATGTTTTCTAATTATGGACAACCGCTTTAAAAAAATCTGCTGTGTAGCCCAGACCTAAAGCTGCCCTATACTAAAATGTCCTAATATTTTTACCATTGACTTTCACTGCCGTCTTTGAGATGGTGTCTATTCCTTGTATAAGTGACACTGTCACCAGGGACCCCACTTCTCCATAGCCCCACACAACCGCCTGGGCTGGCTTCTGCTGCAAAACCATGTGGTCTCCATAATAGGATGCGAATCGGAATACAGCATCTGGAAAAGACAGAAACACAAAGTATCATGTTATTATACCGTCCCATGCCGCTGGTTTACCACTTGTTACTGCAAGAGTTAATCATTAGTTTTCAGCCCCAGCAAACCTGTTTATCAGACTCGTTTTCCAACTGCAGTCACAAAGGCAGAAGTGTTTCACGGGCGGCTGCGTTCCAATAAACTTTTTTTTTTTAGGTCATATGGAAATCCTCCTCTATTAGCTCAAGTTTGGGACCGCTGCCAGCCTCATGACCGCCCCATTTATCAAAATGAAAATGTTTTTAATGATTTTTTTGCAGGATAAACATTGTAGCCTCTCACTGCAAACGTTGTGTGGGAGGCATAAAACAGTGGGGGTCATTTACAAAGATGAGCTTTTACATCGTTGTTTGTGAATGCTGTCTAAGACCTCGTCCACATTTTCATGTCAGTGACACGTCCGTTAAAAAAAAGCGTACGTGTTTCATCCATGAAGATGTCCGTGAAGGATCCGTGTTTTTACCATCCATGTGTCATCCGTAATTCACAGACATTGCTAAGCTGAAAATTAATTTTCAACGAATCTCCTATAAGTCTTCAGTGAAAAACGGACGCACCACGGATGCCATCCATGGTGTGTCCGTGATTTTCACAGACCCATAGATTTCTATGGGCGTGTTTGGTCAGCATCATGGCTCAAAGTAATGAATGTCTCCGTCAGTCCCACAGTCAGTAAAAAAAATACTGAAATGTGAACAGACACATTTAAATCAATGGGTACGTGTGCTGTCCGTGGAAAATGCGGACAGCACACATCAGTGAAAAACGGAAATGTGGACGAGACCTCAGGCTATGTTCACATAGCTGATTTTGACATTGCCTATTCCATGGTGGAAACCACGCATAAATAATCTGCGGCCACAGTGGTTTACGTATTGCATTGCATTGAAATCCACGGCTCAGTCCACATCGTGGGATTTTCCTGCAGAGTCCGATCCACATATTTGTGGGCAGTAAAAATACTTGATGTGTGAAGCAATGGAGCTGCAATGTGAAAACAGGTTATCTTAATGACACGTGTCACTGCGGGGAGGCGTCTGAATGCCGTATAAAGGAGCATGGGACTTAAAGAGTTAAATCTATAAGAGGAGGCCAATGGTATAAATGAGGTTAATTATTATAACATGTTATAATCCCATTAGAGGCAATGATCTGGTCACTGGCTATAACCAGGCAGGAGCCGGAAGGGTTAACAACGATCATGTGATCTTCCCCGTCTGTCATATGACCCGGGCTGTGACTTTTCTTCACAGCAACAAACCCAATCGAAACCAGAGACACTTTCCAGTGACTTTACTCCTTCCTGCAGAAGAGCTTACCGTCTATCTTTCCCTTTCCGACTCTAATTACAGGAAAATCCCTATCCAAGCACTGCAGGCAAGGTTTACCAGCAGTCTACAAACTGCAGCTCTCGGGCTGTTGTCAGACTACAACTCCCATCATGTTCTGACAGCTGCATGGTCACGTGACTGTGGGATATAATTCTGGATACATGCAGTGCTGTGTGCCTGACTGAGCCCCAGGGATCCCCAAGATTTGCTGTAATCCTGTATCTCGCAGGAGACGGCGCGGTACCTGCACTTGTGAGCAGCAGCAGCAGTGGCAGCAGATGCATTGCAGTCATGTCACCAGCACTGCTGCTACATCAGGAAGTGCAGCCTTATAAGCAGAGATAAGAGGTGGGGCCCCAGCACAGGGACACAGTCCAGGATGCTAAACTATGAGGATACTCATAAAGATGCCTTCACCACTGGGGGTGTGTCCTTCACTTCATCTGCATACAATAGCAGAGCTCCAGCAATTAAAGGGACAGCAGCCCTGCCACTTCTTCATGTGCCTCTCCCTGAATACAATCTCTTGTACCCTGAGAGGACAGACTGACTGTAGGGCAGATGAATACGATTACCTTACTAAGGGGACATTGCTACTGTGTGGAGACACTAAGGGGACATAACTACTGTGTGGGGACACTAAAAGGATGTCACTTCTGTGTGGGAGCACTAAGGGGGCATAACTACTGTGTGGAGACATTAAGCGGCCATAACTACTGTGTGGGGGTAATAAGAAGACGTCGCTACTGTGTGGGGACACTAAAGGGCCGTCACTTCTCTGTGGGGACACTAAGGGGACCTAACTACTTTGTGGGGACACTAAAGGGACGTCACTTCTGTGTGGGGGCACTAAGGGGGCATAACTACTATGTGGGGCACTAAGAGAACATAACTACTGTGTGGTACACTAAAGGGACATAACAGCTGTGTGGTGGCACTGAGGGAGGATTGGGCATGTATAGGTAGGCATTGGATGGAGTTAGAGGCATGGCTTGGTGTAAGAAAAATTGTAGAGACATTGCTGCTGTTGTCCCTGTTGCTCCTCCTTGTGTTTCACAAGTTGGGAGGTCTTGGAAAAGTGAATACAATCTGTTGCTCCCGTTATCATCCACTTCAGGCCGGGGAGTGGATCAATATAGCGCTATTCAATGAGACAGAGGAAAGGATTTGCGTTGTTCTGTCACTTGGCAAGTGAGTGTTCACACTAGTGGAGTGCGGACGCCGCATAAAACCCCTCCCGTCACCCAATTTCGCTAGGAAATCCAGGGTGAAGCAGGGGGGCAGGGGCTTTGATTCTAAAAATGAAAGTGGTTTTCCAAGATTCAGATATTGATGACCTGTCCTCAGGATTAGTGTTGAGTGGATAGAAGAATTCGATGAGGAATTTGGTTTGTAGTTTGGGAAAACTTCAATTCACAATAAAGTTGAATTTCCTCGGACTTCGTAGTAACAAATCAGTTTTTCCTAAAATGGCGGCTGCATGTGTTACAAAGTGAAAGTAAGAAGCCTGGGAACGCGAGATCACCCATAGTGCCGTGCAGCCAGCCAATCCGCAGATCCGCCATCCATCAGCCCTATAAATGCCTCATCCTGCGTGGTCTCCACCATTGTCCTGTGAGCTGAGCATAGGGAAAGACATGACAAGTGTGCATGCGCTAGGGACAGTGTAGGGACAGCGTAGGGACAGCTGCAAACTGTTGAAAGGACAGTTTTGGAGAGGGAGAGTGTAATCTGTTATTTTAGTAATACAGTTAGTGTACCTCAGTATTAGAGTACATTCACACGGCTGTATTTCTGGGTCAGCAATTTAGTGGAACGGATGCGGACCCATTCATTTCAATGGGGTCACAAAAGGATGCAGACAGCACACCATGCAGCATTAAACTATATACATTGCAAAGAGGGATAATATGTGTGGCGTGCATCGCCACAATTTTTTCATACTAGGCCACGCCTCTAGCTCCACTCCAAAGCTTAATTACTGAACAGTAATTTTTTCTTGCACTTCAATATCCATTTAAATATTAAAATAATCGGATTATATGTATTTTAAGGTCCAAATTGCACCAAATAATGACATTATGGTCTAATATACAGGTAGATAACAAACAGATAGTTTAGTAAAGAGCAATTTAGTAAATGTATTAATGCACATTTATGCATTCATTCCCCAGGTCAAAAAGAAGGACATTTAAGGCTATCCCCACAAAAGAGGGACACTTGGGAGGTGTATATATACATATATATATATATATATATATATATATATATATATATATATAAAACCTGCACCAGTGCTGAGTTATACTATATATAAAATGTACCTTTAGTGCAGGATTATAATTTAATAATGTCTAGTTATAACATCAGCAGGAACATCTCACAGTTTGAAAGCAAGCAAAGCCGTCAGTGAATCCTTTTTTGAGCCATGTGCCGCCCCATACACCAGTCACGTGATCTCCCGGTTGTCTTGGAAACGGATAGTAACAAGGAAGAGGCTTTCGCCTGAGTAATAACTGACTATAAGCAGAAGGACTCGGAGAGCAGGTACCGGAAACCCTGTATCATGTATACAGTATAGTTTTATGTGTAGAAGCCTAGTGCTATATTACCTAATGCATACACCACGTATTACTCTGCAGTTCTCTCATGATATCTTATACTATACTATTATATTATGTTGTAGTACATATCATAGAAGGTAGATGCCATTTAATATGGTAAAGCTGTGTATATATATGCATTATTGTGTGTTATTACATAATACACGTTTATGTTATTATGCTATTATTGATTTGTATTTTCACAATATATTATTATTATTCATAATAGTATGCAGTCTATCAACAGTACTGATTTATAAAGAGTATGTGAGTAACATTTTGCAGATTTATAAGAGACTGGCATCTGGCACAGACCTTGTCATATATTTAGGGGGCGATTTATCATTCCCCATACGCCATGAATTTGGTGTTAAAAAGTTGCAAAACATGGTTTTGTGACTTTTAAAATGCCATTGTGACTGGATTTAGTTGCAACTAGAGATGAGCGAGCATGCTCGGCCGAGCATACTCGGGAGCAATTTTCGAGTAGTAGCGTACGCATTTTATAATCTGTACGCTAATGCATACGCATTTTATAATCTGTACGCTAATGTGTACGCATCTTATAAATTTGTACGCTAATGTGTACAAATTACAAGATGCGTACACATTAGCGCACAGATTAGAAGATGCGTACGCTACTACTCGAAAATTGCTGTCAAGTACGCTTGGCCGAGCATGCTCGCTCATCTCTAGTTGCAACTGGTATTTTAATGCCATTATCCATAGAATGGGGGGGGGGGGGTGCAAAGGGGGGACCATCAGCCACAGAACATTAAGGCCCCTTTCAGACAAGCGAATCTCATGCATCGGACTCGCAGCGCGAGTATGCGGCAGCTCCTGTCCTGACCTCGAAGGAACTGACAAGGTCGCATAGTATTATATTGATTTATGATGCTATGTAACCCTTAGGGCTCTTTCACATGAGCGGATCCTGTGCGTGGAATCCGCTGCGTGAAAGAGTGTCAAGCCCTGTTCCGGACTGCAGAGACACGGAGCATTAAAATGATTGATAATGCTCTGTGCCTCTCTGTGACCTTTTTACTACAAAATCACAGTGACAACTTTACCTCACTGTGATTTTATAGTAAAAAGATCACAGAGAGGCGCAGAGCATTATTAATCCGTGTCTCTGCTGTCTGGAACGGGGCTTGACACTCTTTCACGCAGAGGATTCCACGCACACTTGTGGAATTTATTGGATAACACTAACAGCATTATGTCAGTGTTATCCAATACATTCTAGAACTGTAAGGGTTACATAGCATCATAAATCAATATAATACTATGCGACCACGTCAGTACTGGGAGGTCAGGACAGGAGCTGCCGCATACTTACGCTGCGAATCCGATGCATGAGACTCACTCGTCTGAAAGGGGCCTTATGCCAGACGTTGGTGTAAATGATGACTGACATCTATGGAGAATGCACTTCATTTATAATGAGGCCTGCGCTTTTTCGTTAATGAAATGCCTACTCCGTCAGTGCAGGGCCCATCAAAACTAGAGAAGCACGCACCAGTCTTAATAATTCGGCATAAATGCCTCCTCCGGCCGTCTGTGCGCCCGACTCAAGTCTACTCCAGCTCAGTTCAGAGGTAGGTTTCAGGCATCATTTATGCCAGTTTCTGGAGTAAATGATAAATGTGCTGGAGACTATGGCCTCACTCACACTCCAATATCGCCATGCCCCCTTTTGGGAAACTGGCGACAGTGACGTAAAAGCACCAGTTGTGACAAAATTTAGTAACAACAACTGTGTTTAAAAAGTTGCAAAACTGTGTTGTGGCAATTTCTTATGCTAAAAACACAGTGTAAAGGGATGATCAGCATTGGACTGGCCAACCAGAGCAGCGGAGGATCCGGTGGGCCATCTGTCACAGGACCTCCTGTCCGCTGCCCATTTACAGTGCTGTGAGCGCAGTGCCGATTAGTTATAATGCCCAGGCCCTCCAGCGGTGCGGCGTATGTGTTTTTGCGCTGTCTCTGCTCTGCTCACTGAGAGTAAGCAGTGAGGGCCGGACGGATGCAGAGCTAGGTCAGCCTCAGGCAGGACTAAGTTACTTCTGTGTGTGTGATCACTTTAAAAAGGGTTATATCTGCAATGAAATCCACAGCATAAATTGACACGCTGTAGATTTAAAATCTGCAGTACCGCAGCTTTTCTGCTGCATTTTTTTATGCAGCATGTGGACGAGAATTCTGAAATTCTCTCCACATTGCTTGTACTATACAACGCTGCGGACATGCCTCACAAAAATCAGCAACAAATCCGCAGCTAATCAGTTGCGCGTAAACCCAACCTTAGGGCTCATTTCCATAGTCATCTGTATCGCCATCCTCAGGACGGCGATACAGATGCCTGTGCTGAGGAGGGAGAGGCGTCTGCCCAGCCCGTTCCTCTGATAGGCACTAGACCTGTAGCCTATCAGAGGCTGTCTCAGGTGGTGTGATGGCACCATTGCGCCGCCTGAGCTGTACAGCGCAGGACACAGGCCGGAAGAGGCCTGCATCGCATCGCTGAAAGAGGCATGGAGGTAAGTATAAAGGTTTTTTTTGTACAATACAGGAGAGGAGCACTGTGGGGGTATCTATGGGGGCACTTGGTACTGGCATGTTATTGGGGGGCACTGTGGGGGCATCTATAAGGGCTCTTGGTACTGGCACATTATTGGGGGGCACTGTGGGGGCATCTATAGGGGCTCTTAGTACTGGCACATTATTGGGGGCACTGTGGAGGCATCTATGAGGGCACTTGGTACAGGCACATTATTGGGGGGCACTGTGGGGGCATCTATAGGGGCACTTGGTACTGGCACATTATTGGAGGGCATCTATGGGGGCACTTGGTACTGGCACATTATTGGGGGACACTGTGGGGGCATCTATGGGGGCTCTTGGTACTGGCACATTATTGGGGGGCACTGTGGGGGCATCTATGGGGGCACTTGGTACTGGCACATTATTGGGGCATCTACTGAGGCCACAAAGAAGGGGTATTTTATATGGGGGGCACTGTATAGGGGCATTTTATGTTATATTTATATATTTTATTATGCACTTTGCGTGAATCAGTTAGCGTTGACCAGCAAACCGCCTGAGCCCCTGGCCCCCCCTAACTCCCCCCCTCCCCTTGAGCCCCGTCATCACCACCCCCTCCTCCCACACCGGTCCCTGGGAAATTGTCTTGCGAGAAACCGGTCCTTGGTGGAAAAAAGGTTGGGGACCACTGGGATAGAACATATGATGCACATAAACTGTATTATAACAGAACACAGGGACGCTCACCTCTGATGTGGATATTGTGTAGTGTTTTTCCCTTTAAAGGGAACCTGTCATCACCTTTACACTGCCCATACTAACAGCAGAATAAAGTACAGACAGGTGGGTTGATTTCAGAGGTCTGTCATTTATAAGTTAAAAGTAAATGGTTGCCGAGAACCAACATCACAATCATTGCAGATGAGGCCTGGAAAAAAGTCATGGCCACCTGAGAAGAGTCCTGGTTATTCATGGATTCCTGCTCTCCCCGCCCACCTGCTGCTGATTGACAGCCTTCTACCTAGTGTTCTCCATATAAGAGAACTGTCAACCATTCGCACATGGGCAGGAGGAGCAGGAGATTTTGAATAACCATGACTCTTCTCAGGTAGATTTGACTCTTTTCAAGGCCTGAGTTGTAATGATTAATATGGTTCTCAGCAACCACTTAATTTTAGCTCATAAGTAACACACCACTGAAATCAGTGTGTCTGTCACTACTTTATGCTGCTCTGATTGAGGGCAGCATAAAGTTGATGACAGGTTCCCTTTAATGATCGGTATAGGAGCCTGTGACAGAGCATTCTGGAGCACAGCCACAGCACAAGTGAAGATAGTGATACCCAGCTTCCTAAACTCAACTGAGAAGCTTATATTTACTGGAGATTTTTTAATTTTTAAGAAGTTTTGCTTAAATTGTGGCTAATTACTTGCAATTTACATTAGTACCACTAGAGGGAAACATTTTATCACATTTATATGTTTTCCTTTTCTTTTAATCATTACAAATGCATCTCTTATACAACTGGAGCCCCTGTAAGCCCTGACAAAAAGAAGCCCATTCAGCCCAGACAACTAGAGCACCTCTCAGCCCCCTACAACTAGAGCCCCTGTTAACCCACTACAACTAGAAGCCCATTCATCCCAGACAACTAGAGCACCTGTCAGCCCCCTACAACTAGAAGCCCATTCAGCCCCTACAACTAGAGCCCCTGTTAACCCACTACAACTAGAAGCCCATTCATCCCAGACAACTAGAGCACCTGTCAGCCCCCTACAACTAGAAGCCCATTCAGCCCCTACAACTAGAGCCCCTGTTAACCCACTACAACTAGAAGCCCATTCATCCCAGACAACTAGAGCACCTGTCAGCCCCCTACAACTAGAAGCCCATTCAGCCCCTACAACTAGAGCCCCTGTTAACCCACTACAACTAGAAGCCCATTCATCCCAGACAACTAGAGCCGCTGTCAGCCCCCTACAACTAAAAGATCATTCAACCCCTACAACTAGAGCCCCTGTCAGCCCCCTGTAACTAGAAGCCTATTCAGCCCAGACAACTAGAGCACCCGTCAGCCCCCTACAACAAGAGCCCCTGTCACCCTCCTACAACTAGAGCACCTGTTAGGCCTGTACAACTAGAGCACCCGTCAGCCCTCTACAACTAGAGCCCATGTCATCCCCCTACAACTAGAGCCCCCGTCAGCCCCCTACAACTAGAGTCCATGTCAGTCCCCTACAACTATAAGCCCAATCATCCCCTAAAACTAGAACCCGTCAACCTCCTACAACTAGAGCCCCTGTCAGCCCCATACAACTAGAGTCCCTGTCCCCCTTACTGCTAGAGCTCTTGTCAGTTCCTTTCTACTAGAGCTCCTGTCACCTCCTTACTACTAGAGCTCCTGTCACCTCCTTACTACTAGAGCTCCTGTCACCTCCTTACTACTAGAGCTCTTGTCAGCTCCTTTCTACTAGAGCTCCTGTCACCTCCTTACTATTAGAGCTCCTGTCACCTCCTTATACTAGAGCTCCTCTCACCTCCTTACTACCAGAGCTCCTGTCACCTCCTTACTACTAGAGCTCCTGTCACCTCCTTACTATTAGAGCTCCTGTCACCTCCTTACTACTAGAGCTCCTGTCACCTCCTTACTACTAGAGCTCTTGTCAGCTCCTTTCTACTAGAGCTCCTGTCACCTCCTTACTACTAGAGCTCCTGTCACCTCCTTACTATTAGAGCTCCTGTCACCTCCTTATACTAGAGCTCCTCTCACCTCCTTACTACCAGAGCTCCTGTCACCTCCTTACTATTAGAGCTCCTGTCACCTCCTTACTAATAGAGCTCCTGTCACCTCCTTACTATTAGAGCTCCTGTCACCTCCTTACTACTAGACCTCCTGTCACCTCCTTAATACTAGGGCTCCTGTCAGCTCCTTACTACTAGACCTCCTGTCAGCTCCTTACTACTAGAGCTCCTGTCAGCTCTCTACTACTAGAGATCCTGGTACCTCCTTACTAATAGAGCTCCTGTCACCTCCTTACTATTAGAGCTCCTGTCACCTCCTTACTACTAGACCTCCTGTCACCTCCTTAATACTAGGGCTCCTGTCAGCTCCTTACTACTAGACCTCCTGTCACCTCCTTAATACTAGGGCTCCTGTCAGCTCCTTACTACTAGACCTCCTGTCAGCTCCTTACTACTAGAGCTCCTGTCAGCTCTCTACTACTAGAGCTCCTGGTACCTCCTTACTAATAGAGCTCCTGTCACCTCCTTACTATTAGAGCTCCTGTCACCTCCTTACTACTAGACCTCCTGTCACCTCCTTAATACTAGGGCTCCTGTCAGCTCCTTACTACTAGACCTCCTGTCAGCTCCTTACTACTAGAGCTCCTGTCAGCTCTCTACTACTAGAGCTCCTGGTACCTCCTTACTACTAGAGCTCCTGTCACCTTCTTACTACTAGAGCTCCTTTTAGCTCCTTACTACTAGAGCTCCTGTGACCTCCTTACTACTAGACCTCATGTCAGCTCCTTACTAATAGAGCTCCTGTCAGCTCCTTACTAATAGAGCTCCTGTCAGCTCCTTACTACTAGACCTCCTGTCAGCTCCTTACTAATAGAGCTCCTGTCACCTCCTTACTACTAGACCTCCTGTCAGCTCCTTACTACTAGAGCTCCTGTCACCTCCTTACTACTAGACCTCCTGTCAGCTTCTTACTACCAGAGCTCCTGTCACCTCCTTACTACTAGACCTCCTGTCAGCTCCTTACTACTAGACCTCCTGTCACCTCCTTACTACCAGAGCTCCTTACTACTAGAGCTCCTGTCACCTCCTTACTACCAGAGTTCCTTACTACTAGAGCTCCTGTCACCTCCTTACTACCAGAGCTCCTTACTACTAGAGCTCCTGTCACCTCCTTACTACTAGAGCTCCTGCCAGCTTCTTATTACTACTAGACCTCCTGTCAGCTCCTTACTACTAGAGCTCCTGTCACCTCCTTACTACCAGAGCTCCTGTCACCTCCTTATACTAGAGCTCCTTACTACTAGAGCTCCTATCACCTCCTTACTACCAGAGCTCCTTACTACTAGAGCTCCTGTCACCTCCTTACTACCAGAGCTCCTTACTACTAGAGCTCCTGTCACCTCCTTACTACCAGAGCTCCTTACTACTAGAGCTCATGTCAGCTCCTTACTAATAGAGCTCCTGTCAGCTCCTTACTAATAGAGCTCCTGTCACCTCCTTACTACCAGAGCTCCTGTCACCTCCTTACTACTAGACCTCCTGTCAGCTCCTTACTACTAGAGCTCCTGTCACCTCCTTACTACTAGACCTCCTGTCACCTCCTTACTACCAGAGCTCCTTACTACTAGAGCTCCTGTCACCTCCTTACTACCAGAGCTCCTTACTACTAGAGCTCCTGTCACCTCCTTACTACCAGAGCTCCTTACTACTAGACCTCCTGTCACCTCCTTACTACCAAAGCTCCTTACTACTAGAGCTCCTGTCACCTCCTTACTACCAAAGCTCCTTACTACTAGAGCTCCTGTCACCTCCTTACTACCAAAGCTCCTTACTACTAGAGCTCCTGTCACCTCCTTACTACCAGAGCTCCTTACTACTAGAGCTCATGTCAGCTCCTTACTAACAGAGCTCCTGTCAGCTCCTTACTAATAGAGCTCCTTCAGCTCCTTACTACTAGATCTCCTGTCAGCTCCTTACTACTAGACCTCCTGTCAGCTCCTTACTACTAGGGCTCCTGTCATCTCCTTAGGGAATGCACTTGCAGCTCCAACATTGTGAACCTGAGCATTTACTAATTAATGCAGTGTACCAGGAATCCTCAGTTGCGTCCGTTCTGCATTTGCTGTTTGTTTCTGACTGTGATGTCTTGTGTGTTGATGCAGCGTCTTCCATGATATTCTATGTTTTGCATTTTGTGTTTCCAGGAAGGTGCTCAACACTAGAAAGATGTCCATTCCTTTCTCCAATACACATTATCGTATCCCGCGAGGCTTTGCTAATCTCCTGGAAGGACTGACCAGGGAGGTGCTGAGGGAGCAGCCACAGGATATTCCACACTTTGCTGCCAGATATTTTGCAGAACTTCTTAAAAAGAGACAGGGTGAGTTCCCTTCCACCGCGCCCCAAAACAATGGCTGCAAAATGTTCTTACTGCAAACTTACTAGCCTAAACCTATACTCAATCCCCTGAGGAGCCGCCGATCTGTGGTATAAGACACTGAATAGAATGCAGTTTACTTGTAGCCATTAAAGGGGTTATCCCATGATTAATGTAAAAAAAAACTACAGACATCATGAAGTACTTAATAATCTCTTTCTAACAAAGCTAGAACCAGCCCTGTATCACACATGGATCCAGATATCTCTCCATTCCTTGTTCCAGATGCTCTGCAAGATTTATATCAAACTGGCAGCTCAGAGGGTGTGTCCTTTTTGCTGCAGCTCAGGCGGCATGTCCTTTCTGCTGCAGCTCAGGCGGCATGTCCTTTCTGCTGCAGCTCTCCCTCTATCCCAGCTCAGGAGGCAGTTGAAGGATGGAATTGAACTTGTGCTTCTATCTCAGTGAGATGGACTGAGAAATAAGAAAAAGAAATTGGATTGTAGCTGGTCGAAGAGGGAGCAGGAAGAGAGGTGTGAAGACAGTTCAAGGTGGACATGTTCAAGTAGCTTTGAGGCATATGGGAGTAGTAATATGGGGTGATAGTATATTCGTGTACATAGGGGGCAGTATTATAGTAGTTATATTCTCGTATATAGGAGGCAATATTATAGTATTTATATTTTTGTACATAGAGGCAGTATTATAGTAGTTATATTTTTGTACTTAGGCCAGTGTTATAGTAGCCATGGGGGTCATTTACTAAGCTGGATTACGCATAAATTAGGCTTTTTTTAGGCACAGATGGCGGCGCAACAGTTAGTTGCACAGTTATCTGCGAATTCACCTTGCTCGTGCCAGTTCTAAAATTGTGATAAATAAATAAATAATTCCCAACAGGCTTGTCAGCCATTACCAGATCGCGCTCCAGCCGCCTATATTATATGATACCTACAGTCCCACACAACACGCTCCAAAACAGCACATTGATAAAGGCCATAGGCCGAAAACGTTCTGTATAGTGAGCTGTTTTTGGAAAACCCATGAATAAAAAATTATAAGATTTCAAGCAACTCTTGAAGCACAGGAATCATTCTTTATTGCTATACCTGGCGTGGGAGCCATTTCCTGTGATACTTCCATCACATTTGGAGGCGTGACCTAATTTGCCTTTACAGTTCTAAAATTGTGGACATGGTGTGGGCAGGAAAGGTGGACGGGCTGGTGGGTCCTTCTCATTCATCATTTTCTACACCCGTTTTAGGCGTAGAAAATGGCCTAAATGTAAGACAGCTAGGAAGCTGTCTTACAGTTAGAACTCGCACTGGATGCACCAAAGTTATTGAGAGGCCTGCACCTCTACATTACTTTGACGGATCCTCTGCCAGCTATGAGGCTTTATTAAGACCAGGGTCTAAAACGCCGGTCTTAATAAATGTGCCCCTATATTGTATTAGGGGCGGTATTATAGTAGTTTTATTCTTCTATATAAGAGCAGTATTATAGTAGTTATATTCTTATACATGGGGTCAGAGGCGTAGCTAGAGGTTCAGCACAGGGGGGGCGAAACATACTTGAGTGGGCCCCCACTTATTGGCTTCCCAAACGCACGTTTCCAACTTCACAGGCACATACTACTAGTTGTGGTTATAATACTGTATTAGCAAGATGACTATATAAACTGCTAGATCATCTATGCTGTTAAGTACAGTACAATAGACTTTCTACCTACCCTACTCTAAATACTCTACCATATAATGCAGTAAAATATAGGAGTAATAGGATTAAAAAACAACGGGACTCCTATGTTAAAGGAAACCTGTCCCCAGTTTTTACATCACTAAATTAACAGTCCCCTGCCCCCATCAGACCTCAGATCAGCGTATTGTACCCCATCAGACCTCAGATCAGCAGAATGTGCCCCCATTAGTCCTCACATCAGCCTACTGTGCCCCCATCAGACCTCAGATCAGCGTATTGTGCCCCCATCAGACCTCAGATCAACAGAATGTGCCCCCATCAGACCTCAGATCAGCCTACTGTGCCCCCATCAGACCTCAGATCAGCGTATTGTGCCCCATCAGACCTCAGATCAGCATATTGTGCCCCCATCAGACCTCAGATCAGCAGAATGTGCCCCCATCAGACCTCAGATCAGCGTATTGTGCCCCATCAGACCTCAGATCAGCGTACTGTGCCCCCATCAGACCTCAGATCAGCGTATTGTGCCCCATCAGACCTCAGATCAGCATACTGTGCCCCATCAGACCTCAGATCAGCATATTGTGCCCCATCAGACCTCAGATCAGCAGAATGTGCCCCCATCAGACCTCACATCAGCCTACTGTGCCCCCATCAGACCTCAGATCAGCGTATTGTGCCCCCCACCAGACCTCAGATCAGCGTATTGTGCCCCCCACCAGACCTCAGATCAGCGTATTGTGCCCCATCAGACCTCAGATCAGCGTATTGTGCCCCCATCAGACCTCAGACCAGCTTATTGTGCCCCATTAGACCTCAGACCAGCGTATTGTGCCCCCATCAGACCTCAGATCAGCGTATTGTGCCCCCATCAGATCTCAGATCAGCGTATTGTGCCCCCATCAGACCTCGGATCAGCCTACTGTGCCCCCATCAGACCTCGGATCAGCCTACTGTGCCCACATCAGACCTCAGATCAGCGTATTGTGCCCCATCAGACCTCAGATCAGCATATTGTGCCCCCATCAGACCTCAGATCAGCAGAATGTGCCCCCATCAGACCTCACATCAGCCTACTGTGCCCCCATCAGACCTCACATCAGCGTATAGTGCCCCCCATCAGACCTCAGATCAGCGTATAGTGCCCCCCACCAGACCTCAGATCAGCGTATTGTGCCCCCATCAGACCTCAGACCAGCTTATTGTGCCCCATCAGACCTCAACCAGCGTATTGGCCCCCATCAGACCTCGGATCAGCCTACTGTGCCCCCATCAGACCTCATATCAGCCTACTGTGCCCCCATCAGACCTCACATCAGCCTACTGTGCCCCATCAGACTCACATCAGCGTATTGTGCCCCCATCAGACCTCAGATCAGCGTTTTGTGCCCCCATCAGACCTCAGATCAGCGTACTGTGTCCCCCATCAGACCTCAGATCAGCGTATTGAGCCCCCATCAGACCTCACATCAGCCTACTGTGCCCCCATCAGACCTCACATCAGCCTACTGTGTCCCCATCAGACCTCACATCAGCCTACTGTGCCCCCATCAGACCTCACATCAGCGTATTGTGCCCCCATCAGACCTCAGATCAGCTTAATGTGCTCCCATCAGACCTCAGATCAGCGTATTGTGCCTCCATCAGACCTCAGATCAGCGTATTGTGCCCCCATCAGACCTCATATCAGCCTACTGTGCCCCTATCAGACCTCAGATCAGCGTATTGTGCCCCCATCAGACCTCAGATCAGCCCACCCAGCCACATAGGATTAAAATAAAAAACCTTACTTACCTGTTCTGCGCTGCGGCTGCCCTCCGGTCCGCGCTCCGCTCTCTTCCCTGGCCCGCGCACACTATGACCTGACTCTGCATGCAGCGTCAGGTCATAGTGCGCGCCGCCAGGGAAGAGAGCAGAGCGCGGACCGGAGGGCAGCCGCAGCGCAGAACAGGTAAGTAAGGTTTTTTATTTTAATCCTATGTGGCTGGGTGGGCTGATCTGAGGTCTGATGGGGGTCCCTAAATACAAGTGAGCGCTTCCATAAAGGAAGCGCTCACTTGTATTCGTCTGATAGTAGGCAAGGTCATCCTTTCTGGGCCCCCCTGAGTCACTGGGCCCAGAGCCATCGCCCCCCCCTGCCCCCCCGGTAGCTACGCCACTGCATGGGGTAGTATTATAGTAGTTACGGTCTTCTACAGTCATGGCCAAAAGTTTTGAGAATGATACAAATATTAATTTTTACAAAGTCTACTGCTTCAGTTTTTATAATGGCAATTTGCATATACTCCAGAATGTTATAAAGAGTGATCAGCTTAACAGCAATTACTTGCAAAGTCAATATTTGCCTAGAAAATGAACTTTATCCCCCAAAACACATTTCAACATCATTGCAGCCCTGCCTTAAAAGGACCAGCTAACATGGTTTCAGTGATTGCTCCATTAACACAGGTGTGGGTGTTGATGAGGACAGGGCTGGAGATCAATCTGTCATGATTAAGTAAGAATGACACCACTGGACACTTTAAAAGGAGGCTGGTGCTTGGCATCATTGTTTCTCTTCTGTTAACCATGGTTATCTCTAAAGAAACACGTGCAGTCATCATTGCACTGCACAAAAATGGCCTAACAGGGAAGAGTATCGCAGCTAGAAAGATTGCACCTCAGTCAACAATCTATCGCATCATCAAGAACTTCAAGGAGAGAGGTTCCATTGTTGCCAAAAAGGCTCTAGGGCACCCAAGAAAGACCAGCAAGCGCCAGGACCGTCTCTTAAAAGTGTTTCAGCTGCGGGATCGGGCTACCGGCAGTGCAGAGCTTGCTCAGGAATGGCAGCAGGCAGGTGTGAGTGCATCTGCATGCACTGTGAGGCGGAGACTCTTGGAGCAAGGCCTGGTCTCAAGGAGGGCAGCAAAGAAGCCACTTCTCTCCAGAAAAAACATCAGGGACAAACTGATATTCTGCAAAAGGTACAGGGAGTGGACTGCTGAGGACTGGGGTAAAGTCATTTTCTCTGATGAATCCCCTTTTCGATTGTTTGGGACATCTGGAAAACAGCTTATTCGGAGAAGACGAGGTGAGCGCTACCACCAGTCTTGTCTCATGCCAACTGTAAAGCATCCTGAAACCATTCATGTGTGGGGTTGCTTCTCAGCCAAGGGAATCGGCTCTCTCACAGTCTTGCCTAAAAACACAGCCATGAATAAAGAATGGTACCAGAATGTCCTCCGAGAGCAACTTCTCCCAACCGTCCAAGAGCAGTTTGGCGATCAACAATGCCTTTTCCAGCATGATGGAGCACCTTTCCATAAAGCAAAGGTGATAACTAAATGGCTCAGGGAACAAAACATAGAGATTTTGGGTCCATGGCCTGGAAACTCCCCAGAACTTAATCCCATTGAGAACTTGTGGTCACTCATCAAGAGACGGGTGGACAAACAAAAACCTACAAATTCTGACAAAATGCAATCATTGATTGTGCAAGAATGGACTGCTATCAGTCAGGATTTGGTCCAGAAGTTGATTGAGAGCATGCCAGGGAGAATTGCAGAGGTCCTGAAGAAGAAGGGTCAACACTGCAAATATTGACTTGCTGCATTAACTCATTCTAACTGTCAATATAAGCTTTTGTTACTCATAATATGATTGCAATTATATTTCTGTATGTGATAAAAACATCTGACAAACACACATAAAAACCAGAGGGCAGCAGATCATGTGAAAATATAATATTTGTGTCATTCTCAAAACTTTTGGCCATGACTGTACATAGAGGCAGTATTATAGTAGTTATATTCTTCTACATAGGAGCAGTATTATAGTAGTTTTATACTTATACATAGGAGCAGTATTATAGTAGTTATATTTTTCTACATAGGAGCAGTATTATAGTAGTTTTATACTTATACATGGGGCAGTATCTTAGTGCCTATATTCTTGTCCATATGTGTCCATATTTACAGTACATAGGATTATATGTGTTGAGTACCTTTAATCAATTATGATTGCAGTTGCTGTTTTGTCATGGCTGTATGAGGCAGGAAGCATCTTATCTCTCAGCTGTCACTGAACTCTAGTGAAGTGACTGTCTGCACTTTCATGATTTATGGGTTGGCAAACAAGATGGCCGCCTACACTTGAAGTAGGTGACAGACTCATTGTAATGCAGTTTTCATAATTTTCGCTAATGATAGAAAAGCTTTATCTCAGAACCTGCTTCCCGTGTCTATGATTCTGAATTATTTCTCAGTGACAGAAATGAGTCATTAGTCACTTTAGGTAATTAGGGCTGAGAATGTTGTTTAGGATTTTAGTAATATTCCAACCTGGAGTTTACAGCAGAGCTGTAGGTCTATAAAGTGTCCTAAATGTTCTGGTTTCTCATGGAGAGACCGTGGTAGCCACTAGTTAGATCCTTCTTGACAAGTCTGTTTTTTTTCCTCTACAGAGTCAGGCTTTGATCCAGCAGAATGGGGCTCCGCCCTAGAGGACAGATACTACAACAACCATTCCTTCCAGGTAAATTATCCCCTTACTCCAGCAGGACAGGAATAAACTCGGTACTCTGCTTAAGTGTAGCTTTTGCATTGAGTTACATTTGGGATTTTGCAACAACTATTTGGCAATTGAGCTGTAAAAGTCCCACAATGTAACTGTACCATAAAGTGAGGCGCCACCTGGAGCCAGGCTCATTATTACATAAATGCACTATGGAAGTATTAGGTTACATTCACACGACAGTGAAAAAAAAAATGACCTTTAAAAAAATGGACACGCTGAGTTTTTCATGGCCATTTTGCATCCATGTGTGTATCTGGCCGTCTGTCTGTTATGCATCTGTTATAATGGCCATTAAAACAGATAAATGTAATTGTCTTTTTTTTAACATTGCAACCACTGCAGTGCCCTCACAGTATACACAGTGCCTCCTATAGTGCCCCCTGAACATCATATGGCCCTTTAGTGCCCCCCCCCAGTATAAATAATGGCCCCTATAGGCCCATTGACTTTAATTGGTTCTGAAAATGCCGTATGATGGCAGTTAAAAAAACAGCCGTCAGACAGCTCATGTGAATTTAGCCGTAGGTTCATCGCACTATGTGAATGTTTATGTATTAATAAGTCAGGCTGTCCAGGATATGTGGACAAAAATGTCACAGTATAAGCTGTCAGTAGCAGTAGTAGGACTGAATCTTGACGGTTTCCATGTAGCCACATATGTCCAATTAGGTCATATGGAAGGAAGTAATGAGGTCACAGCCCTCTGTTAGCTGTGGAGTAGGGATGCTACACGTTTGCTGGCAGGCAGCTCATTGGTTAACTAAGTTGAGTTACAGGTCCACAAACTCAGCATTAAAGACTTTTCTGTGATCAAACATCTTGTGCAGCCCCAACCCAAGATCTGCTGGGAGCTAAAGAGTCTGTAGATTGCTTGTTGTGTTCCCAACATCAGCAAACCCTGACATATGTCACGGAACGCGTTGCCCCCTCTTCTCTCCTGGCACAGCAGGAAGACGCTCCTGCTGAAAAATGACAAGAAAAGAAAAGTGAAAAATCTCACTGAAGAAATCACAGCAAAATTAGAATTAATTGTATTAACTCTCCATGTGCCTGAGAGATAATGTAGATACAAGCAAGCAATTGGTTGGGTTCGGATTAAGAAAAAGTTTCAATGTAGAACAGCTGCCAATGGAGGAAAGTCCCATATGCTGCAGGGGTGAGGTAGGACGTTGTTATTGTGTCATTGACAGAAATTCTGTGTGCTGCTTCTAAATTTTGCAAAATTGGAAGCTTGTACAACAGATATTGGCTGCCGTAGGCATATAACTATTGATATATGTATTTTAGATTGTCAGTTGTGCAGTGATTTTAGGTTATATATATATATATATATATATATATATATATATATATGTATAGTGCACATTGTGATTGGTATGTTTTCAGTTGTGTCATTTTTAATCAGATAGATACATAGGCCCTGATTTATCATACCTTCACTCTAGAATTCTGGTGTCACATAAATAAGGCTTTTGTGACTTTTTGCACTTGCTTGTGCAAAATTTTAGTGATTGCACAAAATTTTGCGACTTTTTGTACACCACTTACTCCAGTTTTGTAATGTGGGTGTAAGAGTGGGTGTGGGTAGCTATCATTGAGACTTTAAAAAAAAAATCACAAAAAAATCACAATCTCACTCCAGGAGGACGGTGGAGTGGGAAAATTGGAATAGCTTTTCTAGACAAAAGGGTTAGGTTTAAGGATGAGATAAATTTATCAAGTAACAAGACACATTTGATTAATGTGGCATAAAGTACGCCTATTCAAGCAAAACTGACTTCAAATTTCCCCCTCATGATAAATTCCCCCCATAAGGTTTTTTCTGTATAGTGCTGTATTCTTCTTCACTCTCCCCCGGTATGCTATATGTGTTGATGACTGATACAAGGAAGGAATGGTGTTTGTATCGTCTGCGCACAACCCTGGTGTTTCATCACCATCCCAATGAGATCAACTTGCAACACAGGGAAATTTTCCATCGCACTTAAAGCCCCACAGAGTTCAACATCCTGTTGTGTCTGTGTCACCTTCTGTTGGAAGTGTCTTGTTCGGAAAATACTGGTTTATTGCAGTAATTATGCCTTGTTGTGATTGTAGAACCCAGAGGATAAGATTTTCACTGGGCCCACACAAGATATCTTCTCCAGCGCAGCGGATGTTCAACTTTCTCAAGATCTCACCTCATCTGTCCAAGAAAAAGAGAAGGATGAATATCAGGTAGAGTAGTATCAGGAGACCTATAAATTGGTCAGTGTTCTGGGGTATGAACTTCTAGTCAGGAAATGTTCTAGAGTGTCATTCTCTAGTACAGGTCGGTGTTCTGGAGTGTTGTACTGTAGTACAGGTCAATGTTCTGGAGTGTCATAGTGACATTTTTTTGTGATTGTAGAGCACAGAGGATAAGATGTTCACTGCACGCACAGAAGATATCTTCTCCAGCGCACAGGATGTTCAGCTGTCTCAGGATCTCACCTCATCTGCAGAAGAAAAAGAGGAGGATGAACAAAAGGTAGAGTAGTAGCAGGAGCCCAATAAATTGGCCAGTGTTCTGAGGAGTCAACCTCTAGTCAGGTAAATGTTCTAGAGTGTCATTCTCTAGTACAGGTCATAATTCTGGACTGTCGTCCTCTAGTGCAAGTCATTGTTCTGGAGTGTTGTAGTGTAGTACAGAACAGTGTTCTGGAGTGTAATCCTCTTGTACAGGTCAATTTTCTGGAGTTGCATTCCGTAGTACAGGTCAGTGTTCTGGAGTGTCATCCTGTAGTACAGGTTATTGATCCTCAGTGTCAACCCGTAATGCAGGTTAGTATTCTGCAGTGTAAGACTATAGGACAGTTCAGCGAGTGTTGCCCTCTAGTATAGTTCAATATTCTGGAGTGTAAACCTGTCGGACAAGTCAGTGTTCCTGAGTGTCATGTTCTAGAACAAGGCAATTTCTGCAGTATCAGCCTCTAGTACAGGTCAAAGTTCCAGAATAATAGCCTCTAGTACAGGTCAAAGTTCCAGAATAATAGCCTCTAGTACAGGTCAAAGTTCTGGACTGTCAGCATCTAGTACAGGTCAATATTCGGCATTGTAAGCCTTTGGTACAAGTCTCTAGTACAGGTGAGTTTTTCAGAGAGTTAGCCTCTAGTACAGGTCAATGTTTTGGAGTGTCATCCTCTACTGCAGGTCAATGTTTTGGAGTGTCATCCTCTACTGCAGGTCAATGTTTTGGAGTGTCATCCTCTACTGCAGGTCAATGTTTTGGAATGTCAGCCTCTAGTACAGCCCAATATTCTAGGGGGTCAACTTGCAGTAGATGATAATGTTCTTGCTTCTAGTACATGCTGAAAGATTCAAATTCTCCATTTTTTTGGCTTTGCGTTGACTTTTTAGGTTGTTGAGGACAGCACCCTCCCTGCCCACATTGAGGATATAAGTGATAGAAAAGAAAGTGTCCCAGTCCTGGACAACTCTGAGGACACTCTGGAGTCACACGATCACCCATCATCCTCCCATTTAGCAGAGGTGGAACATGAGGTATGAAGACCTGAGATTTGTGGCGCTAATGTCCATAGGTGGCAGTTATATCATGGATTACCTAACAAATTAAGATTGGTGGCGGTGGACATCTCTTTGTTGTTTTCTATGCAGTATGAGGAGATTCAAACTTCTCAACAGAAGTGCTATAGAAACTTAGAAAGCAAACAATGGAAGTGTGCTATACAGGGAATTGTACAAGGGCATTTTTAAGCTTAAAGCATAAAAGAAAACTAGTAATAGGAAACAAAAAGTCTTATGAAATTTTTTTTTAAACTTTTCTACTAGAGCCATAAGACATGTTGCAGTCTCAGGGCTATTTAATTCATACAGATGCATAGTCACCAGAGCCTTCCCTTGTAACTGTATTCACGGCGCCAGATTGGGAACAAACTTATTCTCCATAATGGATTTTACACGTCTAGCACTCAGCGATCCTTCTCTAATGTCATTGCAGTTTAATGAAATGCACTTTCTAGCTCCTTATGAAATATGCATGGCACTGGCTGAATTAGACATCTTGAGATATGCTTTTTCATATGCACAAATTATATCAAGATACGAAAACGGGGTTTGTCCTAAAAATGGTGCTACTTAAAGGAACAGTGACATATAAAATATGGCTTAGTTTCATCTAGAATCCACACTAATGTGAGATTCTGTTGATTTCAACCATTTACCATTGGTTCAAAAATATTCTTTTCTCTAAAGATTAGTGGCACCAGAGGTAACTGGTAGCTGCTTATCCCCTACTCTACCGAAACCATATACCGTATTGACACCAATCAGCTATCTATAGATGAGTATAGAACACCTTCACATCATAGATAGAGCTTAACCAACAAATGTAGCCCACTACCCCCCAGAATGCAAGTATGAAAAACGGCTGATTATTTGGCCACACCCTTAATTGATCGAATTCCTCCCATGCTGAAGCTCCACCCAAAAATATCCTGTCCCCTCCTACCTTAGTATTCAATTTTATTCTTTAAGTGGGGATGCAGATCAGTCTCATCTGCATAACATTTCTATTCTGTTTCCCTCTTAAAGTAGGACACAACAAAAGGGACATATCCTATCTCACAGCTTGTAATTATATTAATTGTCCTCAGCATTTAATTAGTGACCTTTCAGGACTTGTACGGTGACACAGTAACGAGAAAATCTCACATTGCACAGTGTATGCTATTAATTCCTGCTGATCCAGGCGCTGATCTTAAAGAGGACCTTTCACCACTCCTGACATGCCTGTTTTAATAGCTTCATGCATTCCCCACGTACTAACAATTCTGGAGCATAAGAATAGATGCTCCAGAATTGTTATTACATGGGGAATGCATGAAGCTATTAAAACAGACATGTCAGGAGAGATGACAGGTCCCCTTTAAAGAGCACCCGTCTCCTACTTATCATGAACCTGAATGTGGGGTTTGATGGGAGGATCTGGAGTGGTGGAAACCTATAACTTATCATATCTCTAGATCATTAGGGTTAAAGGGACTATGCCCCCAGATCTAATGTGGCACGTTCCCAAAAAGTTCAGGTGAAATTCCAGATCCTCTATGAGAGGTCAGAAGACCTGGAATAGAGACCCTGCCACATGCAGCCGCAGTTTGGCATATACACTGATGTCAGTATACTTGTCTACAGCTGCTCATGGGATTTTGGGAAAATCTGCACTTATTTATGAATTACTTGTCTGGTGGTTATTTATGCAGCAGCAGGAGGCAAACAACACGGACAATCTGCTCCAGGAACAGTCCGCCACTGTGATACAAGCTGCGTTCCGAGGTCATCAAGTCAGAGGAAGAGTCCAGCAAATGAAGGAAGAGTCTGGAGAAAAGTGAGTGTAGTGTGAAGGATGACGTAAGGACTGTGAAGAGCAGGACCAAGAGCAATCACACTGTTACTATACTACTCTACTACTATACTATTACTGCCTTTAGAAACCACTGCGTTCAAATAAAACTCTTCTCTTTCTGTGATTCTGCTTGTGCTGCCTTTCTTTCACATTTCATGCTATCTCCAGAAATCTCCAGTCACAAATGAAAGCTTCTGTCACCTGTTTATTCCTCCTGCATGCCTTCCTTACAAATGATTAATGCTTTGTGTGTTCCACAGTGGTTGTTACAGTATGGTTTCTACATTGTAGCACATTGTGGTTATTATCTCCACAACACCTACTTTCCTACACCAGCAAATAGATGGCAGGCTCACTTACACAAGTAGCGTCACATGGCTAGTTCACACAGTGATGTGACAAGTAAGCTCCATCCAAGGTGAGAAAGATCTAAGCTGGAAGTGATGCTTTAAAGAAAATGTTAATGTGTTCTGCTTTTTTAAAATTTGCCATTCCACATATGACCAGCAGATGGCACCAGCCTTTATTGTGGTTTGCAAACTACTCTAAAGACAGATAAGTCTATACCATATAATTACTTGGGCTGGATGACTATGCAGTAGAACTCAGAAGAACAGTTCTAATACTGCTTACTACTTGTATCAGGATGCCATGTGCCTCTTTCACATATTTACAGATTTGATCTCGGGCTGCCGTTGCATGACTGAGGCTATTAGGGTGGGTTCACACGTAGGTTTTCCCTGGCGTTTCTCGGCACTTTTGCATTTTACTGGCATTTTTTGCACCAGCGATTTTTGGTGTATTTTTTGAGGTAAAAATGTCAACTCTAGATATTAGCTGAAAATCTAAGGGAAATACGAACTGCAGAATACAAAAGGGCTTGTTTGCCTCTGCCATTTTTGTTCATTAGGTGGCAAAAAATCTCCTAAAAGCATAACAACTAAAGTAGCAAAAAAACAAATGTGAAGACTTTATCTGGTGTTTTTTTACTGTAAAAAAAAAAAAGCCAGACAAAAGTTTTTTGAAAAATGCCTCAGTCTTTGTGGCCATTTTATGCAGATTATCAAGTCAGAAGTGGATTTGAAAGGAATTGGAAATTTAGAACTATTTTGGTTTTTTGTTTTGGTTCAAAAAATGCATAAAACTGCTGAAAAAATTGATGCTTTTTTCTAAAAAAAAAAATTGCCATGTGTGAAAACACTCTTAATTCTGCAGAATGAAATTTATAGATCATTGTGAAAGAGAATGTGACAGATTAAACGTATCCGCTTCAAGCTATTGGGATTGCGCATATTTGCAGGGCAGTTTTTGCAGGGCACGCACGTCAGTCGCAGTCTGTTCATACTTTCA
This sequence comes from Rhinella marina, assembly GCA_900303285.1. Lineage (NCBI taxonomy): Eukaryota > Metazoa > Chordata > Amphibia > Anura > Bufonidae > Rhinella > Rhinella marina. The sequence continues at coordinate 36,370 of ONZH01019777.1, read as the reverse complement.
TTATTCTGGAAGATCAATAGGGTAAAAAAAAAGAAATGTTGCCAAATAAAACATAATGTAGAATAGTGACAATGAGACAACGGCAGCCATAACATTAGAAGTGATAAGGGATTCATAAAAGAACAGGAAAATTCAGGGTTTATTTTTAGGATTTCTGTAGGCAGATCAGGAAGGCCTGCATGGGGCAGCACAAAGATCGGAGGGCGGAGAGCTTGGTGAGTCTGCAGCCGTGTTTAGTGACTTCAAGCACTTTCTCTACTGTGGTATTTAGTTTCTGCATCCAGATGTACATAGTAACATAGTTTGTAGACATTGTTACACTTACAGCCTATAAGAATCCAAGGGAAAGATTGTGTGTTAACCTCTGCATCCAGTAATGGCTATGACATTAAATTAGAATTATTGCACCTAGGAGCAGAGACAATTGTCACCACCAGACACTAGAGGGAGCTGCAGTGAATGTGCAACAGGGTAGACAAGACTGGAATGTACCACTGTCATCTCAGGGAGGTGTGGGAATGTATACTAATACATGGGTGCAACTATAGAGTTTACAGTCCCAGGTTGGCCCTGGAATCTCTGCGCCATATGAGACCAGGACTTTAGATAGGACCATTTACAGATATTGCATTGGACACAAGAGCTTTACACATCTGCATATATACATCTAATTTTTTATACACCATTCTTCCCATGGACTTAGAAATATTTGGAGAGCGTTTTATTAGTGCAATGTTCCTTTCTCGACAATTGACTAGAGGCTTTTAAGATTACCACTGCCTTCATGTTGCCTAGCAACAGTAGAAACAGTACCTTAGGCTTAGTAGACTGTGTCACTGACACCAGGGAAGGGGTGTCCAACATCTAGCATTTGTCTAGTGATTGCCTAGCAACGGAGCAGAGAGTGCATTCCCTAACTGTACAGTTGTGCAGTGGTGTTCTAGATCTCCATCGCCATCATGTTGCCTAGCAACAGATTATACAATCTTTGGTGGATTGTACCATTATAAGCATAGTGAAGAGGTGTTTTACATTCCTCAATTTAGACTTTGCCTATGAACCACAATAAGAGAGAGATTTATCAAAACTATTGCAAAGGAAAGCCATAGTTGCCCATAGCAACCAATCAGATTGATCCTTTGATTTTCCAAAGGTGATCTGAAAAATGAAAGGTGGAATCTGATTGGTTGCTATGGTTTTCCTTTGCACCAGTTCTGATAAATTTCGCCCTTTATCTTTTCTGACTGTACTGTTGTCAGACAGTGAAGAGGTGATGTTTATTGCCTGGCAACAAACCACAGGACCATACTGCCTAGCAACTGCCCAGGAAATTGGACCGTATCACTGTCACCTGATGTCTTGTCTATGGACATTACAGCCGAATGAACCAAGATCTATGAAGGGGGAAGATGGGGTGATGCTGTATATGGTGTATGTAACTGCTGCCATTTATATATATATTGAATGGTTTACATTTCGCCCATGTGAATTTATGGCAATATCAATACTACTGGAATAAAGAGTAATTCTGTCTTCTCCATTCACATCCAGGGCTGCATTCAGTATTATGCTGCGTTTCTGCTACCTCTCTGGTTTCTGGACCCCATGTGTCCGTCCACCTGTGTGAACAAGCTGCTGTGTTACATTATGGGAGACAGACTATAGATACCATACAGTACAGTGTATAGGTGTGATGGTAAAGAAAAGATAAAAAATCTACCAGAATACAGTGCGTCAAGGTGCATTTTATCACAGGAGCTAAGCTTCTAGTCAGGGGCGTAGCTAAAGGCTCTGGGCCACGGTGCAAAAGTTTAGCTTGGGTCCCCCTTCCCTCAGTGCTTTGTAGCCAGTAGCAGGGAGGCACATAGCCTTCATGATACCTGAGGAAAATTGAAACAGCACCCCCCCATGCCAAATTCTTGATCTTCCCTTCAGCCAGAGGTGCTCCTAGGCCCTGTGCCTGTGTGTCCTTCTGCAGAATGTTAAATCATACTTAAATCATACTGAACCATAAAGCATAAGGTATCAAGTGATCATTCAAACAATATCCACATCATAATTATAACATTTTTATTTTATTTCAGCAACAAGTTGTCTCTCCAAGAGTATCCAGCTTCAGATGTGACTTCAGAAGAAACTGCCCCACATCAAGAAAAAGATGGAAGAAAGATGGAGAGTTTGGAAGAAACAGGTGCAGGTCATCCAGAAGACCTAACAGAGACCCCACAAAAAAACTCCACTCCAGTGCAATCTCATGACAGCCTCAAAGAAACAAGACCGTTACTGAATGATGCTGCAACAACAGAGGATATATTTGGTGGAGATACCACCGTGGATGAAGACCTAGAGGGTCAGTCCAAACAAACACAAGGTCTTCAGGATGAAGAACAGAATGAAGACAATTCAGAAAACCTGCTCATAAAAGACGAGGCTGAAGATCACGATGGAATTCGGTTTCAGGGTGAAGAAGACAAGGAAGACAACCTGGTCATAAAAGAACACTTGGAAGATCATGATGTTCAGCAGATTCACAATGAAAATGAATTCAGAGAAGATAGCTCAGATAATAAAGTAGATGTAGAAAGTCAGGTCATGGCACAGACTGACATCCCTAGAGAAGACATGCAAGAAAACCTGGATAAAATGGCCACAGAAGAGGATAGTGAAGATCATGATGTGCAAGTTCATGAAGAAGTAAAGAGTGTATTGGAATCTCAGGGACTTGACGCTGCAGAAGGCCCTTCCTATACTGACGGACCAGATACCAGTGTGACAAAGGACACCCAGAGCCATGAAAATAATACTGAGGAACAAGAGTCAGCAAACAATCAGGACATTGAGATGGATGGGCAACTAGAGGATGAAGGGGATACATCTGCAGATGCCACACTCATGATCCCTGGAGAGCAGCAAGAAGATGGAGAAGATACAAGAGAAGAGGTAACATCATAGAATATTTTCATCACCCTGTCACTTCTCCAGAAGACTTTCCGTGACTTAGGAAACAATTCACAAGTAACAACTGATAGGACCTTGTACAATATAAATCCTTGAGTTTTCTTCAGTTTTGTGGCTCTGTTTGTTCATGAAAAGCTTGGTGACAATTTACTTGGCCACCTTTACGTCTCTCATAGAGGGCAACCCAAGGACTTATATGTAATGTTATTTTCTCATTTTTGGAGGCAAAGTTCTTTAATATTACAGTCTATCTATCTATCTATCTATCTATCTATCTATCTATCTATCTATCTATCTATCTATCTATCTATCTATCATCATTTATCTTTCTCATGTCAATATACCTTTTTTTCCTCCATAACAATCTACTATTTGATTCTGTTTCTTAAATTCTCATATTCTTTTCAAAGAATCACACCAATAAGATTATTTTTTCAAAATAAAAATAAATTGTACATAACTATCCCTCATTCCCTCATTTGTGATGTACACATATAACAGTAGTCACATCTATATAACCACTGTACTGTTCATATTCTGCCTCCCATCAGACAGTGAGGTCCCTGATCAGTAAGCTAATGCCGAATTCTCGCTCATTCCTTCAGTTCTGTAAGCCTTCCCGGTTTCTCACTTCTTGTCAGTTATGTAACAGACAATATGTTACTTGAGGTTCGGGGAGGCAGCAAAGTTGCATTTCCCGGTTATTAATTTAATTGGCAGCAGTGGGAATTGAAGCTGTGAGAGACGCTAAATTTGGGAGCATGTTACATGATTGTAGATGTTTGTTGGGAACATATTGAGGGTGGAAGTGATGAGCTGTCAGTCATCGAAAAAGTTACAGAAATGAAAAATCGTGTGGAGATTAAATACATTGGGGCAATTTTTTTCTTCTTTCGACTTAAAAACCCTACATACAGAAACATTGCATAATTGCTTTGTCAGGATGGGGACAGAGGATCTTGTGCCTTCAATTCATGGATTGAGAGCTTAACCTTAAAACCTATAACATTATGGTGCATTTTATATCCTACCAAACTCAACACCTTACAAAAATAGTTGAATTACAAACCAGAAAAGTGGGCCCCTCCACTGTGTCCAGGGGTAACTGGTTCATTGGTTTCAGCTGTGCCTCTATTTAAGCATTATTAGGGCATCTGAAGGATAATATCATGGTTTGGGGATTTATGGCTCAGCCCAGTCATCTGAGTCTTCAGGATAGAATTGACATCTCCATGGAGACATAGGTTACACATTTCATGCCTTTCTTTTCTGACTTCATAGTTTTTAGTTTTTGGTTCAGTCAATTCTGGAGTCTTCAGAAGCACCAGAAGGCAGAAAAAGACAATCATTCAACCTCTGCATAGCAGCCAGAACAGCAAATCTTCTCAGCCTATGGAACTTTTTTTTCACTTATATCGGGTAGACTAGACATTCTTGATGAGTGTAAATCTGAGACCACATGGCAAAAAAGAGATAACGGTACTCTCCTTCTTCTCCTGCCGGGCCAGCTCCATTGTTCTTCTTTACATGTTCTTCAGAAACCTATAATATCTGTGAAATTCCTTTAAAAGGACTCTGTCACTTCAGATCACCCCTATTACCTAGAGTAATGCATGAATAGAACACCTGAATCTGATTTTACATCTCTGGTTTTTATTCCTACACTCCGCTTCCTCTTCCATGTGCCTCAAGCTGACCATTCAATATGTGCGTGCTCTCTAGAATGTTCTCTGTGTGTTGCATGACCACTTTGTGGGCATTCGTCGGGGTAACTGGAGTGAGTATAAAGATAAAATTTACTGATGTGGGCTCAGTTTAAGGTTTACTTTTTATGCATTACTGCAGTCTCTTTAAAAGGCTTTTCCATGTATTTAACAAATTATGGCTCCCATCTCCCTGCTCTATTCTGGCTCCTTGGGACCACCGCTGCATTTGCCGCTCTCCAGTCCCCTCTTGATTCCGGATCCGTTTAAAAGATGTTAAAGATAATACAACTGGATCCGTTCATTACGGATCCACAAGGTTGTATTATCACTACGGATCCGGCGGGCCCCTTCAACCGCCAGATCCGTAGTAAAGGCTAGTGTGAAAGTAGCCTAAGACAACTAGAGCGTCCTGTTCTAGCTTAGATAAGGGTATATTGAGACAATGAGGCTGTTGCTTGGGGAGTAAATTGGAGGTCATACCGGGTGTCAATCCAGGTTTGCCTGATATCTCCTGTCTGTCCTGGAGAATAGAGGTAAAATCTTGTTGAATATATACCATGACAGGCAGAGAAGTCTGGGGTAATTTTTTTCCAAGTAGTTCCTATAGTTTGCTTACTGGCCAGGAAGACAACGGAGATAAGGGTTTGGGCTACTTTGGGAATTTGGGGTGGGTCTGTTTAACATGGCCTCTCAGAGGTGCTTTATCCATATAAGAATAAGTGTATGGGTACAACCACATGGTGCAGTCATATCGCGGTCATGCTATGGTTAGGAAACTCACGTGGTTACTGCATGCTTTTAGGGTGCATTTTTTGACCGTGGTCGTTCATGGAATGTTGTTTGAACTGTTGTGAAGTTTTTCCATTCTTTAGCATTCTGATTAACTTTAAATATTGATACATGTGGTAAAATATGTTAACCATATACTGCAAAACAGATGATCAACTGTGGTCAGCAGTTGCAAGTGGGTGGGCATGTTTTATGTGTGGTCGATCGCATGTACAGGTGCAGTCATGAGAACTTGCGAGGACCTATTTCCTCATCGATTTCTATTGGGAAATGAGGTGCTGTGGTTCCCAACTGTAGCATGACCGCATCATGACCGTGCCGTGTGGTCGCACCCTATAGCAGGACTGCCATAAGAAATTTCAGGGCCCCATACAGGGAGATTTTGTGGGACCCCCCTGTGGCCCCGCCCAGGCTCCATGCCTCAGCCCACAGTTTCATCCACTCTCAAACTCCCACTTTCACAGATCCACATCCTCCTCGCCCAATCACACATTAAAGGTTTACATCCTACACCATATCACATACATAACCATTAGCATTTGTTTTGGCTAAAAGATTCTTTAAGCAACCAATCAGATTCCACCTTTAATTTTTCAGAGCTCCTTTGGAAAATGACAGGTGGAATCCGATTGGTTGCTATGGGCAACTAAGTCAGTTTTCCTTTCCACCAGTTTTGATAAATTTCCACCACTGAGTTCTTCAAAGTTATGAGAAAATTTACTAATCAGCTAAATGACAGGTTTCTATTTTATGATCTAATAACGATTAATGGCTTATATGATAAAAATAAGTTGTATCCCAGTAGCCAGAAATGCCATCTGCTGCAGCCTTGACTTCTTGCGCCTTCTTCTAGGTCAGTTCCCAGTAACCCTGAAGAAGGTGCAAGAGGTCAAGGCTGCAGCAGATGGCATTTCTGGCTATTGGGATACAACTTATTTCATATAAGCCATTAACTGTGTGGGTGTATTATTTATTTGGCACCATGAAGATAGCACTACTAAATACCGGCAGAAGGAATAGGCTCTGTCCTGATCCACTAATCTCTGGATTGGATGTAGGCAGGCTATAGCTAAATGATAAAGTACAAGGAAGATATCCTATATGGGACTGTAGTATTCAGTTTAAATTGCCATGTACTTTGCAATAAATAAGTGGATTTTGGGTTGCAGTTTTGGCACGTGGTCTCTAAAAGGTTCACCATCACTGATATAGGGTTTTTCTGGTGGATCTTTATTTGGGGGTATGCTTGTAGATAAAGGGTGCCACAGGCAGAGTTATTTACTCGAGGCCCCCTCCATAATTTATTGGAGAGATCTTGGAATTATCCACAAAGCAGCTTTACATTACTGTATATATTTATTAGACCTAATAGAATACTGTAAGGCTGCTTTTTGGTCCCAGATACTATAATTTCAAGATCATTCGAATCTAATATGGAGGGAGTGTGGAGCGAATTACATTTGCCTGTAGGGATCACTCTCCCCATCCATCCAAAGTTAAGTGAGTGTAGCCCGCATCGTTTCCATAACCTTCCCCCTGGAATGTGCAGTAGCCATCCCAAAGCTGGTGTCTTGATGCCGGGGCTCAAACCCAGAATGTTTTGACATGGCAATGCCACTGGTGATAGTTATCTAACACCTCCTCTGGGCCTCCTTAAAGAGCCTAATTGCCAGGCCCCTGACGGCAGTACTACCAGTACTGCTCTGATGACGTCCCTGCCCTATAGGTGCGTATCCAGAGGCAAGCAATTTTTAGGCATGTTCACCAGGTGTGGGGCATATCATCTGGAGTCAAGCAGCCTCGTAAACAATGAGGGGAATATTTGGGTATTGCTCAAGCCTCCTGGGACAGAGTTAGGTACCAGAGCTTTAGCACTCTGTAGTTTGTTTGGATTAGGAGACCTGGATACTATTTTATAACGCTTCTTGCCAACTTTGTCAGTACTAGCTGGTGTTTTCTCCTAGAGATAACAAATTCCTTCTTCTGTCTCTTCATTTTTTGCTTTGTTCAAAATAAAAATCTTTACAAAACGGTGTGACCCTGTAGGTTATGGTTGAATCCTACACCATTATTGAACATGTTCCTCCAGAATAATCCCCTACTGCAGGAGCAGTGGCCACCACAATGTCCCTCTTGCATACATATGTCATTGACACTTTAATTTTACATTTTTCTCTGCCTTGTTTCCACTCCTGCTTTCAGTGTAGTCCTATGTTCTTAGGCTCCTTAATCTGGATCCTTCATCTGACATAAAAAACACGAACTTCTATAATTAGTAAGATGTGTGTTATAAGCCCATACTGTCTTCACACTCTACTCCTACTATTCAACATGTCTGAGTGAAAATGTAACGGATTACATATACGGTATGTTTACTCTGCTGTGCTATACATATTGTGATAACGGCCCCCATTCACAGTTCTAATAGTGGGAAAGGAGAGAACTTGAGGAACGGACTAGCTAAAACTCAGCTTCCTATCTGCTCTTGACATAGGTGGAGGAAGAACCTGTTTGCTCAGTGACCTTATTAACCTGTTTGTGGGACTATATATATATAGGTTTGACATCTTAGGCTGTATTTATGTGCTTGTTCTTTTGTCACTAGTTACCTCATGTTTTCAGTGGCACGTGTACCTCAATCTTCTAAGGGCTCATACACATGACTACCGGTATATTACGGGTTTGTACAGTTTCTGAGTTGTATAGATCCATAATACGTGTCATCTATGGAGGTTTTACTGAGTGGTGCAGTATGCTTGTATGGCTTTTTGTCAAATTGTGCATGGTGATTTTCTTGATGACGGTAATGAAAATAAAAAGTAGACGCTATGAGGAAACTACCATCTAAGCTGCTTAATGTTCCTGATGTTCATATGGTTGTGTGTTTGTGGCCTTAGTGTTAATTTTTGCCCTAGTGGTATAAAATCATTCAGGCAGGATGACGCTTTTCACCACAACTAACTGATGACACAATATTGTGGATGATCTGACGAAGAAGGTTGGGGCAGTAGTATTCACATGTGTTTCCACCCAGTAGTGATTTGTTCTGTCACTCAGGGGCAAAGCTGTGCAGACTGGGCCTAGGAGCCTCAGGTGGTGCATAAGAAGACACCGGTGTTATAGAAAGTGCATGCTGGTCAAGTTACACCTCTGGCTGGCGGGAAGGGGTTAGGTTAAGAATTTGGCATTGGGGTTTGGTGCCATTTCAATTTTTGCCTCAGGCAGCACGAAGGCTATGTGCTTCCCCTGGCCACAAAGCACTGAGGGAAGGGGGGGGGCCCAAGCTGAACTCTTGCACCAGGGCCCATGAGCCTTTAGTAACAAATCTCTGTTCTCATCAGGGGGTGCTATTATTTTATCAATATTGGAAGGCACTCTATTCATGTACATGAAACTCGTAAGAAAAATCTTCCATTGTTCAATGCTATAATAGTAGCTATTATTGTAACACTGGGGCAAAATTTTTTATGCAGTCAATACAAAAAATGGACTCTTTATGATTATGACCTACAATCGGAAGGGGGTTTAATTGTCTGTGGATATTTGGATCATGGTTGAACATCCCCAATATTGAAAAAATATAAGAACCCTCGGCTGGTCGTCTGAACTGGAGAACGCCGCCGTAAATGTGTTTTGTTTAAGCAGATCATAACTCCTTGTGTGAACCCACAACTCCCAAATCAATGTTACAATTCACTTGAAATGGTAAGGTAGAAAAACAAGTCAAAGGCGGCAGCAGCAGCACATGATGTGTTTGGAGTAGGAGGCTCTCACAGATCCCAAGTGATGTGAGTCTGCAGCTCCTAGGAAAAACAATCAGGAGATCTCAGCACTTAGCTCTGCTGCCTGGTCCTGTGGATTTCAGAATGAAAGCGACGTTCTGCTGAGCAGGCTGCGTGAAGGATGGGAATTTAGCAATACCAATTCAAGACAACGCAGTGCTAAAGACTCCAGAAGAAACTCCAGGAAAGGAGCACATAAGATTTTTGTATCAAGACCGAAGCTACTTGGAAATCCTATACACCATGGACTGCTGTCATGTATGTAGCCACCACAGCACATGATACAAACGCTTTAGATGTTTGCATGAGATATGAACGTAATGAAGTTTTTGCTGCTGCTGTCGATGACACAAGTCATGTCAAGTATATTGTCCCTATTCTTGCACCCCCTCTTGGCATTATTTGTGCTTTAGGCTTAAGCTGTTTTAAGTGGAATTGATTTTGTTGCTGTGGTTATGTTGGTGTGTGGGTGGATGTGGCTTGTAACACAATTAAAATCACTGAGAGAAGCTGGGCACAGCTCCGGTACCTGCTGATAGATCTTGTAGCGGGTCAGGTAATTCCTCACATTATATGAGTCCTTATTGTAGCCATTTGCCAAAATATATTTTTTTTTTAAGTAAAACTGTCATAGAGGATGAGATTTATCTGCTGAGTGCAATGTGTTCACCTGGTCACTGGTTCCAATCACTGGAGGGGTAAAAATCATTTTGGAAGATGGTTCTTGATTATTTGGTTGGGTGTATGGTTTGAATTGGGTGACCTGGTTGGGGTTGGTGTGATGTGACACAGAGATAAGGTTGACTGTTTAGGGGTGATCTGAGAAGAAGGTTGCTCAGAATTGTGTGGGTGAAGAATGATTTTGGTTGGTTTGATCTGAGTATGTAGGGATTGGTGGTTTGGTTCACTTGTTATTTGGGCAGTGAGTTGTGGGTGATTTGATTTTGCATGGTTTGACACCCAGACATTGCTGTTGGTGATTTTGTTGTTTTGAGGTCTGAGAAGATTTAGTAGGGGTGGGTTACAGTTTGGGGAATACATTGCACTTGATTATATTGGGAGTGATCTGTTCTTTATTTGGTGAACTGGTGGTTGTAGGTGAATGTTTGGCGGTTGGTGGTAATTTGCTTTCTTCTAATTTGGCAGTAGACTGATTGTTGATGGTTTCCTTAGTGTCTGTGTGTTTTTGGCAGTAAAAAATGTAATGTGTTTTTGCATGCAGGGTTTTTTCAAATTCTATATACGTACATGAGGGAGAAACAGCTGAAAAAAATATATGTTGTGTGTTGCTTTTTTACAAAAATGCCTAAAACACTGAAAATGCATAAATGCAACACAAAAACACCTTGCAAAACAAAAATTCACGATAAATTTTAAAGAAACATCTGAACACAAACAAATCTGCAAAAAAAAGATCATAGAAAAATTCTAGAATGGCAAAAATAACTACTATAACACTGCCCCTATACACAAGAATGTACCGCAACTACTATAATACATCTGCCTACCTACAAGATTATAACTACTATAATACTGCCCCCCATATACAAGAATACAGCTACTATAGAACTGTTCCATTGTACAAGAATATAACTACTATAATACTGTTCCCATGTAAAAGTATATGACTACTATAATATTGTCTTCTGTGTACAGGAATATAACTACTATAATACTGTCTCTTACATACAAGAATATAACTACTATAATACTACCCTCTATATACAATAATATAACTACTATAATACTGCCTTCTATGTACAAGAATATAACTACTATAATACTGCCTCTTACATACAAGAATATAACTACTATAATACTGCCTCTATGTACAAGTATATAACTACTATAATACTGCCCTCTATGTACAGTCATGGCCAAAAGTTTTGAGAATGACACAAATATTATATTTTCACATGATCTGCTGCCCTCTGGTTTTTATGTGTGTTTGTCAGATGTTTTTATCACATGCAGAAATATAATTGCAATCATATTATGAGTAACAAAAGCTTATATTGACAGTTAGAATGAGTTAATGCAGCAAGTCAATATTTGCAGTGTTGACCCTTCTTCTTCAGGACCTCTGCAATTCTCCCTGGCATGCTCTCAATCAACTTCTGGACCAAATCCTGACTGATAGCAGTCCATTCTTGCACAATCAATGCTTGCATTTTGTCAGAATTTGTAGGTTTTTGTTTGTCCACCCGTCTCTTGATGATTGACCACAAGTTCTCAATGGGATTAAGATCTGGGCAGTTTCCAGGCCATGGACCCAAAATCTCTATGTTTTGTTCCCTGAGCCATTTAGTTATCACCTTTGCTTTATGGCAAGGTGCTCCATCATGCTGGAAAAGGCATTGTTGATCGCCAAACTGCTCTTGGACGGTTGGGAGAAGTTGCTCTCGGAGGACATTCTGGTACCATTCTTTATTCATGGCTGTGTTTTTAGGCAAGACTGTGAGAGAGCCGATTCCCTTGGCTGAGAAGCAACCCCACACATGAATGGTTTCAGGATGCTTTACAGTTGGCATGAGACAAGACTGGTGGTAGCGCTCACCTCGTCTTCTCCGAATAAGCTGTTTTCCAGATGTCCCAAACAATCGAAAAGGGGATTCATCAGAGAAAATGTCTTTACCCCAGTCCTCAGCAGTCCACTCCCTGTACCTTTTGCAGAATATCAGTCTGTCCCTGATGTTTTTTCTGGAGAGAAGTGGCTTCTTTGCTGCCCTCCTTGAGACCTGGCCTTGCTCCAAGAGTCTCCGCCTCACAATGCGTGCAGATGGACTCACACCTGCCTGCTGCCATTCCTGAGCAAGCTCTGCACTGCTGGTAGCCCGATCCCGCAGCTGAAACACTTTTAAGAGATGGTCCTGGTGCTTCCTGGTCTTTCTTGGGCGCCCTGGAGCCTTTTTGGCAACAATGGAACCTCTCTCCTTGAAGTTCTTGATGATGCGATAGATTGTTGACTGAGGTGCAATCTTTCTAGCTGCGATACTCTTCCCTGTTAGGCCATTTTTGTGCAGTGCAATGATGACTGCACGTGTTTCTTTAGAGATAACCATGGTTAACAGAAGAGAAACAATGATGCCAAGCACCAGCCTCCTTTTAAAGTGTCCAGTGGTGTCATTGTTACTTAATCATGACAGATTGATCTCCAGCCCTATCCTCATCAACACCCACACCTGTGTTAATGGAGCAATCACTGAAATGATGTTAGCTGGTCCTTTTAAGGCAGGGCTGCAATGATGTTGAAATGTGTTTTGGGGGATAAAGTTCATTTTCTAGGCATATATTGACTTTGCAAGTAATTGCTGTTAAGCTGATCACTCTTTATAACATTCTGGAGTATATACAAATTGCCATTATAAAAACTGAAGCAATAGACTTTGTAAAAATTAATATTTGTATCATTCTCAAAACTTTTGGCCATGACTGTACAAGTATATAACTACTATAATACAGCTTTCTGTGTACAAGAATATAACTACTATAATACTGCCCCCTTTGTACAAGGATAAAAAATACTATAATACTACCCTCAGTGTACAAAAATATAACTACTATAATACTGCCTTCAATGTACAAGAATATCACTACTATAATACTGCCTTCAATGTAAAAGAAGATAACTACTATAATGCTGCCCTCTATGTAAAAGAATAAAACTACTATAATACTGCCATCAATGTACAATAATATAACTACTATAATACTGCCCTCTATGTACAAGAATATGACTACTATAATACTACCCTCTAGGTACAAGAATATGACTACTATAATACTGCCCTCTATGTACAAGAATATAAGTACTATAATACTACCCTCTATGTACAAGAATATGACTACTATAATACTACCCTCTAGGTACAAGAATATGACTACTATAATACTGCCCCCTATGTACAAGAATATAACTACTATAATACTGCCCTCTATGTACAAGAATATAACTACTATAATACTGCTCCCTATGTACAAGAATATAACTACTATAATACTGCTCCCTATGTACAAGAATATAACTGCTATAATACTGCTCCTATGTACAAGAATATAACTACTATAATACTGCTCCCTATGTACAAGAATATAACTACTATAACACTGCTCCTATGTACAAGAATATAACTACTAAAATACTGACCCTATGTATAGTAATATAACTACTATGCCCTCATATACAAGAATACAACTAAAATGCTGCCCCCCTACGGACAGGAATATGGAACTGAGTACGTTATTTTTATGTGAGTAGAGCAGGTGTTACATGCACTTGCACTGGGGTCTCAGTCATGGGGAACCATATAGCTTCTCCCACCGGTATAACCCAGGCACAGACAGCATGATGTTTGAGAAGTGAAGTGTCTCCTGCAGACTGTGATCTCGGTAGATGTTAAGTGTTACCGCTGAACAGTATAATCAGGACGTATTCATGTGAAATACACAAAATAGTTGCACAGAATTGCCGTACGCTGATGTGAAAGCCGTTCCTGCACAAAGGAAATATAATGTGTGTCATTCTTCAGCTTCAGAACTGTTTAATTACAGTTGGCTTTGCACTCTTAGCTTCATGCCGAGAACCTTTCAATGGTTTTGTTTGTGAAATTACATTTCGTATGTAAAGTCAGTGGCTAATGGTGAAAAAGACTGTGGCAAAGAGCTGAGGGAAAGGTGGGCGAATTGTGCCTCCATGTACTGTATGACGGGGCCTGGCCTCAGCATTAAAGGGCATCTATCAGCAGATTTGTACCTATGTCAGATGTGACAGATGCCCTTTATGTGTCCCAAAATATGGAACAACATAGCTCCAGCATCCCAGATGTCTCCTCTCCTGAACCAGCGGTGTCTACACAATCCCCAAGATTAATACACTTATTTTTGGGAAGGGAAGGGGGTCATATAATAATCTCTGGTATACATTAATATGCAGGTAATAGAAGAATAAAAACCCAGAAATATTCCAATAATCTGGATCTGATTGAACCTGGTAAGAGCAAGATTATGAAACATTCTGGATTATTGGACAGTTTCTTGTGCTCTTGTGATCAGACATTTGCCATGTTATAAGCTGATCAGGTTCTGACTGGTTCTTTTACCATAATTTACTAAATTTCACTGGTGATGCGCTTCACCCAGCAGTAGTTGTGTTATATGGTTGTGTTGTACTGTGAGAATAGAAGATTGTATGGTTGTGGTAACTTTTAGCTGTATTACTTGAGGGCGAGTCCCCTGTCGTACCCCCCGCCCCCCCACTGATATTAAAGAAGTATGAGCAGATATTACTCTGAGACTCTGAAGTAAAGGCTTCAGCTCATTAAGCTGCATGAAATGCGTCACGCTGGCCAGGAGTTATTTAAAATCTCAGTGTGAAACAAAGGACGAGGGGTCTTTGATCTATATTACAGAACTCTATTCAATCGCACTTTAGCAATTAAGCTTCTGTATACCGTCTCTACGATGTGTTTTAGGGTCTTTCACTCATTTTATAGATTTTATTCCATTTTATTTCATAATCTTTCATCCATCTTATGTCATGACTACCTCTCTTGTGAAGTATGAAATCCAACCTACTTGTGCACCCCAAAACTAGGATGCAGCTAGCTTTTCTGCTGCCTGAGGTGAAAACTGAAACTGCCCCCCCAACCCAATGCCAATTTCTTACCCTAAACCATTTGCCACAATGAAAGCGCTCATTGCCCATGGCCCTTCTGCTAACCCCCTCTTGCCCCTACCTGGTGCTACCTGAGGCACCCCTGCCTGAGCCCACATATCTCCCACTTGAGCAGCCTAGGCTTGCAGAACTAGTATCTTCTCTGCCCACCTTTTGTGCATTTTCCATGCTCAATTCCCCCAACACCTGACCATCATGTCATTCGTACTGCACAATGTGGGTAACTAGAAGAAGATAGGGGCCACATATAGGGAGGTAGGGGCAGGAGGAGAGCTGTAGAGGATGCTATCATTGAATTCATCAATACAGCATTGACCATCCTATGCCCGCCATACAGTCTTGAACATGCCGAGCAAGTACATTTGTTGCTCTTGCTCTTATGACTATGGACTGACCCTTTGATTAATTTCCTTTACAGAAGGAAGCTTGCAGGAAGCAGCCAGAAGAAGCTCTGGATATTGACTTGGATGACCCCGATGCCAACGCAGCCGCCGCTAAAATCCAGGCCGGTTTCCGTGGTCACATGACAAGGAAGAAAATGAAAAGTGGCGATAAAGATGTAAAGCACAAAGAGGGTAAAGAAGGCAGCAGTGCGCAGGGAGAGCATGACGGGGATTAGACCAGGATTATATGAGGTCAGTATCTGCAGGATCTATGCACTGTAGGTACCATAATAATAATAATCTTTATCTAGCTCCACTATATTACGCAGCTCAGCAGCCATGTCTGATTCTAGAGCCCAAACTTTTCAGGGTATCATGAGTGTTCAGTAGTTACAACCACAAATGGGTTGTTAACCTTCAGGAGGCCTTTCTGCCAGACCCTCCTATGTAGCCGGACCTGCAGAGGAAAGCATATTCACCTATTGCCCCCTCGTTCTGCTCTTCGCATGTCAACATCCTGTTTGACGCGGGTTTCGTGGCCACTGCAGCCAATGACTGGCCACAGCGGTGATGTGTGACCCAGTGACGTGACACATAGGTGCATGTCACCACTGCGGTCAGTCATTGGCTGCAGTAGCCACGAGACCCCTATCAAACAGGATGTTGATATGTGAAGACCAGAGTGACAGCAGCGGTTGGGGAACGAAGGGCCCAGAACCCAGCTGCGGGAAGCAAGGGACTGTCATGGGCTACATTGCGATTTATGGTCCCAGTACAATTATGGGTTATCATAACCCCAATGTTTCTGTATATGGGAAAAGTTGTGCAACATTTAAAAAGATTCAGACATGGTCAGATTTCTTGTAATCAACACAAAACGCCTGTGACCGTCTACCCGATGGCCATACGTCAGCGTTCAGGATCTGTAAAAAGTCAGGCTGTTCTGCGACAGTAGCCGAACCACTAAAGTGAGCAGCAGGGACCTGGAGACCAGAACCTCCAATTACAAAAAAATCTAAAGCTCTCCGAGCAGTCACTGTACTCTGTAACGGTTTGTATTCACGCATGGTGTGAAAGAAGGTTTTTTTTTTCAACTTTTTTTAACGAAAATTAATGCAAATCGCAACAAAAATCCTGAACTTGTAAATGCAGCCTTATAAGTATCCTTATACAAAACAATGAAAATGCGGACACCATCAGCAGGTAGGGAATAATTCCCAGAGGCAGCAGCCAAACAGTGATATCTTCTCAATTTTTTTTAATCTTTCCTTTTCTCCTGTACATCAATTTCCACTTATCAACCAACGCGAGGGACTTTCTCAGATTGTACTGGTGGTGTCTGGTATACAAGATGCTGGCAAACTCCTTTTACTTTACAAGTATCCGAGGAGGGAGTATTATTATACTGCAGTATTATTTATACTGCAGGGAGGTAGAGCCACCCTTCCTATGTACATCCGGGCACTCTCTTGCCATACAGACACTCCCATGACATAATCATGCAGATATCAGAATTCTTCTGGCGGATGGGAGTCAGCAACATATTTCATTATTAAACTACATAAAATTAACCAACGTTTATAATGGTCCTTTTACCCAGAACAATAGTCGGGCCAATTATTGGGGTTGATCGTTTGTACAAACATTTGCTGGCCTGCTGCGATCGCTCGTCCCCATACAGCGGAGGTGATTGATGCATGTAAATACAGTCGTCATCTCTGCTGATGATCATGCAATTATTGGGAACAATTGATTTGTTCCCAATAATTGCCTGAAACATTGGTCTGTGTGAAATGACCCTAAGGCCTCATGCACGCAATCACATCCGCTTTTCGCTCTGCAAATCGTCGATCCACAAAATACAGATGCGATTCATGAGCCGTTGGCATTTCTTTTTGCGGACCCAATGACTTCAATGGGTCCGTGTTCTACATTTTGCATCTTTTCTGCAGAAGATAGAACATGTCCTATACTTGGCTGCAAAATGCGGACAATGGACCTATTGAAGTCAATGGGCCTGCACCACGGACGATATCGGCATTATGCGGATCTTCAATTTGCGGACTGCAAAATACGGTCGTGTGCATGAGGCCTAAGGCTCATCACTATGGCTATGAAAGTCCGCCTTCGAGGTGTCTTCTCCAGATAACCACACAGTTCTGACTGTCAGTTATGACTTAGTTTTGGAGCACAACAGTACCATATACTGAACTTTGTTAAAGGGAGCCTGTCATCAACTTTATGATGCCCTTACTGAGGGCATCGTCAGCACAAAGTAGTGACAGACGCAGATTTTATCAGCCTGTGTAATCTGCTAGTGTTCCATGCTTGTACGTCATTTGCTGTATAATCCTTGCATCCAGTCTGAAGAAGAGTCACAGGCTGCCATACAAGAGTCCGGCTTATTCATGAGTGCCCGCAAACCTCGCCCACCCGCACATCCTTTCCCTAGGAGAAAACTGTCAAACAGCGGCAGGTGAGTGGGAGGCAAATTCTTCTCCGACACGCACTGCAAGGATTTTACAGTAAGGGCTGCGCAGGCATGTAACATTAGCAGATAAAGTGACAGACTACTTAGCATGTCTGCCACTATTTTATGTTGCCCCCAGTAAGGCCAACTCAAAATTAATGACAGGCTAGCTTTAAATACATGCAACATTGATAAATATATCTGAGGTAAAAATTCTCAAAGGAGGGATGGAGGTGGAAAAGACAAAAAAAGAGTCTTATATTCACCTCACTGAGCCCCCATCTCTGCTGTTCCGACAGTGCTGGCGTCCCCTCTGTGCTCCACTTCCTGCTCCTCGGAATGACATTCAGCCAATCACTGGCTGAGGCGGGTCATTGAAGCAGCCAGTGATTGGCTGAGCGGCATTCCCAGCCATTTCCCGCCATGCAAAGAGCAGGAAGTAAAGCGTGACATGGACCCAGACACTATTGGAACAGCACTGGCTTGGATCTTGGCAAGGTGAATATAAGATCCTTTCTATAACCATTTGCAGGCCATTTAGTATTGCCTTAATAGTCGGCAAATACACCTTTAAAAGGGCACACTCTAGGCTTCATTCACACGACCGTATGTGTTTTGTTCCGTATGGCATCCGTTTTTCCGGGGTTTTTTTGCGGATCCATTGTAACAATGCCTATAATTGTCAGCAAAACGGACAAGAATAGGACATGTTCTATCTTTTTTGCAGAACAGAAATACGGACATACGGAAACGGAATGCACACGGAGTACCTTCCGTTTTTTTTTGCGGACCCATTGAAATGAATGGTTCCGCATTCCCCGTCCCCCAAAAAATGGAATGGACACGGAAACAAAATACGGTCGTGTGAATGAAGCCTAAATGACGGTAAAGACCTGAGCTATGTGAGAAATATCAGATTAGGAAGTGTTTTCAGCCACTGGATGTAAATAATGTTTCCATTCAATGGCAGCAAACAGAGATGTTGAAAATCTGAAGCAATTGAAATGTTATTATGTCAGGCGCTGCTGCTGCTAGTCCGTCTGCCCGGTCACTGATTATATACCTAGTGCTTCCTGGATTCATACTTATTCCATACTCTTTATGTCAGATTAGTCTATAAATACGTAAAACCGATAACTGGAGACTTATGTCTTCCTGTCTGGATGACTGCCAAGGAATCGTCTCCTACTAGACTAATGAGGAAAGTCATGACAGACATATGCTGCTGTGAGTGTTCTTACAGCGAGGAGGCTCGACGGTGCTCGTATCGGCATCTGCGCCATCTTTTACGCCTACATTTTATATCTTCAGGTTAGTTAAAGCTTAAAGAGTAGCCATTATTTCAATTTTTCGTAGATAGTTCAAGTGAAGCTAGGAAACTTTGTACATACATCTTATTGTAGAAAATGCCTCTACCTATCAGTCTGTACTTCTGCTGCCCCCTTAGGCCCCTTTCACACGGGCGAGATTTCCGCGCGGGTGCAATGCGTGATGCGAACGCATTGCACCCGCACTGAATCCTGACCCATTCATTTCAATGGAGCTTTTCACATGAGCGATGTTTTTCACGCATCAGTTCGCCGTTGCGTGAAAATCGCAGCATGTTCTATATTCTGCGTTTTTCACGCAGCCCTGGCCCCATTGAAGTGAATGGGTCTGCGTGAATAACGCATTGCATCTGCACGCAAGTGCGGATGCAATGCATGATTCACTGATGGTTGCTAAGCTATGTTGTTTGTAAACATTCAGTTTTTTATCATGCGCGTGAAAAACGCATCAAAACGCTTCGCACCCGCGCGGAAAAAACTGAACAAACGTACGCAATCGCAGTCAAAACTGACTACGATTGCGTGCGGATAGGTGCGGATGCGTGCAGATTTTCCGGAACGCATCCGGACTGAATCTAAGACGCCCGTGTGAAAGAGGCCTTATAATTCACTTTTCAAAAAAGTCAGCAGGTCACTGAAGGATCAGGTTACATCAGCAGCCCACAGATGTCTAAGTGGGTCAGTTATTAAAAAGAAATACACCTATATTAGGTGTATTTCTGGCACAGATTGCAGCGCAAGGGTCCTTTGCGTCGCAGTCTGCGACTTTTTTCTGCTCACGCCAGGTCTAAAAAAGTGGGCGTGGACAGGAAAGGGGATGGGCCGGCAGGACAGTCTCATTTACCCTTTTCTACGTCTGTTTTAGGCATAGAAAAGGGTGTAAATGTAAGACAGCTAGGAAGCCGGCTTACATTTAGAAGCGGTAGTGGATCCGCCGAAGTTATGTAGAGGATGGCGCCTGTACATAACTTCATTGATCCCCGCCAGCACAGAGCCTTATTAACACCGGCATCTAGAAAAATGCCAGTCTTAATAAATGTGCCCCTAAGGGTATGTCCACATGCTACAGAAAAACAATGGAAAATACCGCTTCAGATTTCATTTTGCAGTGGATCCACAACAAAAACCATGGGGGGGTCATTTATTAATCTGATATACGGCTAAATTAGGCATATTTCAAGCGCAGATGGCAGCACAATGGTAAGTTACGCCGCTATCTGCGACTTTTCCCCACTCATGCCAGGTCTAAAATTGTGGGCGTGGCGTGACATGGGCTGGGAAGGGGCTGGGCCGGCAGGCCTGTCTTATTCATCATTTTGTACGCGTAGAAAATGGTCTAAATGTAAGACAGCTAGGAAGCTATCTTATATTTAGAGCTGCCGCTGGATTCGCAGAAGTTTTGGAGAGGCCTGTGCATTTTGCTGCAAAATGGCTTTGGATTTCATCCTCTGAAAAATCTGGAAATCCACAGCAGGGTGTTTAAAATCTGCACCACAGGTCAATTTTTTTTACGGTGGATTTTTTTCAGCAGTGTATGTCAATAAGCATTAATAAAAACTAATTAGCGTTTTGCCAGTACTGTATAATGCTGTGGATTTGCTGCATTAAAAATACATGAAGACCACTGTGCAGCATTTCAGTCACATCTGAACATACGCTAAGTTTGAGGCTACACACAACAGATGGGGTCATTTATCAAACTGGTGTAACGTAGCACTAGCTTAGTTGCCCATAGCAACCAATCAGATTCCACCTTTCATTTTTCACAGCTCCTTTGGAAAATGAAAGATGGAATCTGATTGGTTGCTATGGGCAAGTAAGCTAGTTCTACTTTACACCAGTTTGATAAATGACCCCAAGAGTTTTTGCGATATTTTTCCAGTTTTATCTATCAAGCTACAGTTGTTTTCCTTAGGCACAAATTGAGGGACCTTTATTAAAAGTGTGGCGTGTATTGTGGCGTAAGAAAAGGTGCACATAATCGCTCGGGCCATAATTTTACAATAATTTGCAACTTTTCACATCTCGTCCCTTTTTAAAATTGTTGAGAAAAGTGGGGCTTAGCAGGAGGGGATATGGCCTCCAGGGGCCCACCGGATTTACATTTGTAATTCCAATCTTGTATCTGCACATTAAGATACTTGATGCCACATTGATCAACGTAATGCTATTCTTGTCCACAAGTTAACCAAAAATAGTTAAAGTTAAAGGGGTTATCCAAGACTAACAAATGCCCTCCCATATGCCGGGCCCCTCACACACAATATACTTACCTAGCTCCCCGCGTCGCTCTTGGTCCTTGCACTGCTGCAGCTGCTTCTCCTCGTGCACGGATGAAAACATCTGTCTGTGGGGGTGGGGGGGACAACAAATGGCAGGCGGTACCCATCACTGCCTGCCATTGGCTGCTCCCCCGACTCCGGATGTTTTCATCAATGCACGAGGAGAAGCAGCAGTTAAACAGCAATTTGATGATACCAATTATTTTTTATTTTTATATAATAAATGGGGAAGGTTTTTTTTTAATTTGTAGTATTTACAGTATTTATATGTATACCTGTGTGATTGCTTATACAATACACTGCAATACTTCTGTATTGTAGTGTATTGTGATAATTTATATAGGAGGGTGTAATAGGAGTGCTGACATGGCTGGTCTGTGAGTGCTAATTGGCTGAGGTGATCAGATGCCGCGGTCAAGCAACTTTGTAGTAGACTTTGTGTCTCATTCCTCATCATTTTCAACATCTCTGCTTACTGGCAGTAAATGCAAATGTTATTTACATCCAAAGGCTAAAACTTGTCCTAGCTTAAAACCTCTCACAGCTGATGGTTTGTTACACTGTATCAGGCTAGACAATCCTCTTTAACACACATCAGCAGCACAATTTCTGTCATATCCAGATAATTTTTTTACAGTGTATCAGTTAAGGTAAAATTTGTTACTTTAGAGTCACAGCGGTTTAAAGGGGTTTTCCATGTGTCTTATACACATGCCCTATCCTCAGGATAGATGATCAGATCTGATCAGTGGGGGTCCAACTCCTGGGACCCTTGCCAATAAGCTGCTCGAAGAGGCCGCTGCATGTGAATAGGTCTGAGCTGCGATACAATGCACTGTCCCATATAATGATACTTATAAAAGAGGAGTGAAAACTACTCCAGCCAGTGGCATGGATTGCTGGAGGTACGCCAAATTTATGACAAGAAGCATGCCTCATCATAAAGCAGACAAATCCTCCAGCAGTGCAGGGGGAAAGCAAAGACCGGCGTAAAAAAGCCCATCTTTGTAAATGACCCTATCTGTTCCACCTAAAATTAGCTGCATCATAGTAGTCAATTAGCCGGGCACACTGTCCCTGAGAGCCTCCCCCTTTTCTCTAATGGCTCAGGCGTCCCAGTTTTGTGCAGATTCTAACGAGGTCATTAATTATCATGGAATTTCTGTGCTTCCCAAGTGGTTGGAAATTCCACTTCCAAATTTAGGTTCTCCCTTAGCAACATTATTTAATTGCTTGTTTCCAAGCAGGTTCTTATTCCACAGAGCGCACACGCCTCACGATAAAGCACAGGGAGCAGCGACCTGGTATCAAGTGCTAGAATAACACCATATATACACTTATCTCATTACACTGTTATTCTATATGTATATACTGTACCCTGTCCTCTACATTATAAGGCTATTGTCAGCATGGAAGTCTATGGTGACATCCCATACTTAAAGAGAATCAGAGACTCCCTTATCCATCTCTTTGCTTAGACACATAACTGTGGTTCTTCTGATTAAAACGCTGTTTTTCTTTAGTTGATCCAAGGCTTTATTCCCGAGTTATGATACTTTTTCTTAATATCCAAATTAGGCATCACAATTGCTCTTGTTGCACCCAAGCTTCGCTCCTTTCTGTGACCAGCCCCTCCATGTCTGCTTTGATTGACAGGGACAGACAGTGGTGATGGAAACCTTTGTGCATGAAAAATCAACAAAAGCATATCTTACTAAAATGCAGCAGAAAATAAAATTGCACTTCTTTGTTTTTTGGATTCAGCTTCACGTATTTTGCACTCAGCAATTCTCATACCTGATTTTCCACCACTTCTCTATTCTCAAATGAACAAGCTCAGCAGCTCTGCTCCCCCTCCCTTCTCTCTGTATGTTTACAAGACTCCTTCCACACACTGTCATTGAAGGAAAGCCTATGGGGGTCATTTACGAACAGTTTTATGTCTCTTTTTGGCATACAATTGTCATAGTACTCCTTTTTTGCAAATTTTTAACAGCCAGAGCGACAATATTTGATGCCAGGAAAAAGGTGTCTTAAAACTAGAGATGAGCGAATCATTCAAAATTTTATTCGCCAAACATAATCTGCGTACAAATCATACGTTATTATGTGGCGTTTTGCGAACATTCGCACACTAATAACGAACGTTCAGTTTTAAAAGGTACGCAACTTCTTTGATTACGTACGCATGAGCGTACAAATTGCTTACAAAAATGACAGGCTTTGCTGGAGCGGAATGGTGGAGCAGGAGGAACGCTCTGAGACTGACCCCTGGCTGCATATGGATACTGTATTAGCAGATGACAGCAGATAATCCGGCTGAAACTGAGATGAGCGTGCCATCCACTCCACTACCTCATCCGCTTTCTCCTCCACTACAATTTTGCGCCTTGGTGGGTTAGCCCGGTGGAACACCGGCCAAGTATTGCGAATACTACAAGTAGAAGCTCCGGCTACAGGTCCTTTGGCACTGCTGCCCTGTGCCACCTTCTACTTTTTTTTAGAGCTCGAGGTCTGGCTGGAACTGGACCCCTATTGTTTATCCATTCCAGACATTTTTCACTTGACTCTGTGGCCCTGCAGCTGGTCTTTATCTTTGTCCCTGTCTCTCTCCCTGCCTGATTAATTATTAGCCCTGCACTGGCCCTGCACTTGCCCTGCAGTATCCCTGATGTGTAATATGGATTCCCTGAACAATTACACCCCAATTTCAACAACACAGGTCTCAGTGTCTCCGAACTTCATACACAGTGCTTCTGCTCATCTCAGCAGTCGCAGCAGAAGTGATGCGTCACTGGCTTAACGAGCCTGAGCCAATCAGAGCAAGCCCTGCCCACTAGGTCAGGTGACCGCTTTCTTCCCGGGCTTTTGCGCACGAATAACAAACTAAGGCCCCATTCAGACGACCGTATGATATCCGCAAAAATGCGGATCCGTTTTTTTGCGGATTACATACTGACCCATTCACTTCTATGGGGCCTTTTCTTCCATTCCATGTCTCCGCAAAACAAATGAAACATGTCCTATACTTGTCCGTGAAAATCAGGACATAGCCCCATTGAAGTCTATGGGTCCGCAAAAAAACGGAATACTATCCGTTTTTTTGTGGACATCCGCAAAAAAACGGATCCGTATTTTTGCGGACATCATACGGCCGTCTGAATGAGCCCTAACAGTAAAAGTTTTCTAAGTAATTGAATTCGTACGCAACAGCGTATAGAGTAACTTATACGTAGCATTAGCGTACAATTTATCGGACAAGTACGTAGCGTTTGCGTAGAAAGCCTTAGGAACATTTTCGAATTTTAACGGAGCGAATCTCCAAATATTCGGATTCGCTTCGCAGCTGAAAATTTCCAAGATTCGATACGAATCAGCGAATAGATTCGCTCATCTCTACTTAAAACCAGCCCCTGGATTTTCTGGCAGGCGCAAGGTCTACCTAAGATGCACCTAATTTATGACTAAGCGCATGCCCAGTCATAAATTTGGGGCACCTTCTGGCATCAAGACCGGCATAAAAGGTACAAAAAAGATTGCCAAGAAATTACGGTCTTAATAATTGACCCCCTATGTTCACATGATGGATTTTGACAATGTCAAATATGCCGCATATTCAGATGCATTATCAATATCTGCCATATAAACAGCCTTCAGCAAGTTATATTTTTATATGGGTGAGTTCACACAGCTGGTTTCTAAAATACATGTGTAAAAAACGTGGAAAGCTTGGTGATCACCAGTATGACTAAGAATACAGCTCTCACAAGGTTTCTTACTGAGCTTTCCTACAGTCCTGAATGACAAATCCATTTGTTCTAAATCTAATTAATTTCCATTTATTGTTTTTTTTTCTCATTGATCTTTTTAGACAAACTGAATGAGACACAACTTGGGCCACAAACAAGAACTATCTCTGCAGTGAGGTGAACCTTACACCACCCACAAGGTGCCCTCCTGTAAGCCCCTCCCCTGAGGAATGACCGCCCACTCTCTGGTCACTGGAAGATTGTGTATGTTGCTTCCCTTTATGCAGTCATGTTTCTTGCGTTTCGTTTATCTTAAATTTACTTTTCATGAAAAAAAAAAAAAGAAAAAAATCAGTCACTATTGATTGTGGTGTGGTGCGACCTCCTTTCGCTTGCTCCTGATTTGTGACGGTGTTTGCATGCTCCTCTTAGAACACAGAATGTCCCTTTATTGATGAATCTTCTGTTTCCTTCAAGCTGCAATAAAGAAATCTACAGATGACTAATCCCCTCCCCCGTTCCCCATCCCATCGCTCTGTGACCCTCTGCTCTGTAATCATGTATTTTGTTATATGATATTTTCTCAAGTTGGAAAAAAAATTAGAATAAAATCCAAAAATGGCTTCATCATGACTTTTCTAAGTTGGCTCTTATGGCATCCATTGCAAAAAAGTCACATGGTTCACGGTGTATTATTTTAACTGGTAACAAGAGGAAAAATGTGCCTTTCGTCGCCACTATTACAGACTTTCATGCGTTAAATCTAGATACAACATAAAGGAATGTTGTTTTGAGTGCTATTGTGTCTTATACTCCTGTCA
Source organism: Rhinella marina (assembly GCA_900303285.1). Classification (NCBI taxonomy): domain Eukaryota; kingdom Metazoa; phylum Chordata; class Amphibia; order Anura; family Bufonidae; genus Rhinella; species Rhinella marina. The sequence goes on along the minus strand of ONZH01019777.1, from coordinate 10,428 downwards.
AATCCAAAGCTGCAACTGAAAGATGGTAATATTATATACGTTTCCATGTTGTATTTTATTCCCATTGAAATTAGTCTAGAAAGATACCACAGAGGAGACATAGATAGGACATGCTGGTGAAAAGTGCAATTGAAGCACTAGATTTTACTGGAGTATAACACATAATGTAATGGTACATCTGTGAATGCACCTGTAGGTGTGACTGGATTATAAGGGCCCATTCACATGACCATAGTCTGCAAAAATGCAGACCCGCAATACTACGGGTGCCGCCCGTCATTTTCAACACACGGCCGGGCGCCCCATTGAAAATGCCTATACTTGTCTGCTGTTGCGGACAAGTATAGGGCATGTTCTATTTTTTCATGCATAGCTGCGGCACGGAGCTGGCTCAGTAGAAGCCCGCTCTCATAGAAGTGAATGGGGCCGCATCTATTCCTCAATATTGCAGAATATATGTGGACCCATTCACAAGGTCGTGTGAATGGGCCCTAAGGCATGACATAACAGTTGTGAATGTAGCTTTGGATGTGACTAGTGTGTAAGACATCATGTAACTGTAGCTATAAATGCAGATGCTCTGGGCATGACTGGAAAATAAGACATGATGTAAAAGTACATTTAAAGGGGTTGGCCACTTTCTGGCTACTTGTGACCAAGGTATAGGCAAGATGATTATATGACACTTACTAATATAGTCTTTTTTGAAATTATGTGCCATTTTCTATATTTCATAAGATATGCCCCCTTGTTTGCTATGTCTTTTGTGCTGTCCACACAGAGATCCTGTCCACAAGATGGCTGCTTATGGAGAGTCATGTGAGCGCACACATGACTCAGCCTCCTCCAGTCAAACACCTGCACCTGCACTAAACTCCAAACAGAACAAGTGCTAAGGTCAGGTGCAATGTATTTAAATGGAGGAGGCTGAGTTATGTCTCTGGTCACATGACCCTCCATCAGCAGCCATCTTATGGACAGGACCTCTGTGTGGACAGCACAAAAAATTTGGCAAACAAGGGGACACACCTTAAGCAATATAGATAGATGGCATATAATTTCAGCAAAGGCTATATCAGTAAATGTCATATAATCGTCTTACCAACACATTGGTCAGCAGTAACCCAAAAGTGGCCAACCCCTTTAAAAAAGATATAACTAAGAGGGCAGAAATGCTTTTACAAATTAACAGAGGAGGACAATGTCAGAACTTGATTTTGTTGTTTATTTAGTTTTTTTTTGTTGGAGGGGCATGAGAAATGCCAGTATATAACAATACATAATATACAGTACATGCCAGTAATAATCAGTTAGACCTGTGACACGTCAATACTTTGAGGGAGATTTAAAGGGGTATTCCCATCTCACAAATGTAGTTTGTATAGTTAGATATAGCCATACCAGTATTATTACTAATAGAATGTATTTATATAAAATGTACCGTTTAGAAGATTTGCCTATTTGTATATCCATTGTCCCACACACATCAGTCAGGCCGTTGCCCCTGGTTACGGCCACCGCAGCCATGTAGTAGTGGTGATCGGCTTGCTCTTGTTCAAACCCGCTCTGAGGTAACTGCTGTATTGTGAACGCACATTGCATGAGCATGCGGAGACACACTTATGGTACTTTCACATCTGCATTTTGGACGCTACCAGTCCAAAACGCAATGGTCAGAATCCGTCCAAAACGCAGGCTTTATAAACGGATTCTGCTCCATAGAGATACATTGATCTTGGAACTGGATACGTTTCTCTACGTTTTGGAAGCGCAGACACAAATGCTACAACCCTAAGATGTGTCTCCGCATGCTCATGCAATGTGCGTTCACAATACAGCAGTTACCTCAGAGCGGGTTTGAACAAGAGCAAGCTGACCACCACTACTACATGGCCCCGGTGGCCGTAACCAGGGGCAACGACCTGACTGATGTATGTGGGACAATGGAAATACAAATAGGCAAATCTTCTAAACGGTACATTTTATATAAATACATTCTATTACTAATAATATTGGTATGGCTATATCTAACTATACAAACTATATTTGTGAGATGGGAACACCCCTTTAACAAAACGTATGTACAGTCATGGCCAAAAGCTTTGAGAATGATACAAATATTAATTTTTACAAAGTCTACTGCTTCAGTTTTTATAATGGCAATTTGCATATACTCCAGAATGTTATAAAGAGTGATCAGCTTAACAGCAATTACTTGCAAAGTCAATATTTGCCTAGAAAATGAACTTTATCCCCCAAAACACATTTCAACATCATTGCAGCCCTGCCTTAAAAGGACCAGCTAACATCGTTGCAGTGATTGCTCCATTAACACAGGTGTGGGTGTTGATGAGGACAGGGCTGGAGATCAATCTGTCATGATTAAGTAAGAATGACACCACTGGACACTTTAAAAGGAGGCTGGTGCTTGGCATCATTGTTTCTCTTCTCTATCTCTAAAGAAACACGTGCAGTCATCATTGCACTGCACAAAAATGGCCTAACAGGGAAGAGTATCGCAGCTAGAAAGATTGCACCTCAGTCAATAATCTATCGCATCATCAAGAACTTCAAGGAGAGAGGTTCCATTGTTGCCAAAAAGGCTCTAGGGCGCCCAAGAAAGACCAGCAAGCGCTAGGACCGTCTCTTAAAAGTGTTTCAGCTGCGGGATCGGGCTACCAGCAGTGCAGAGCTTGCTCAGGAATGGCAGCAGGCAGGTGTGAGTGCATCTGCACGCATTGTGAGGCGGAGACTCTTGGAGCAAGGCCTGGTCTCAAGGAGGGCAGCAAAGAAGCCACTTCTCTCCAGAAAAAACATCAGGGACAGACTGATATTCTGCAAAAGGTAGAGGGAGTGGACTGCTGAGGACTGGGGTAAAGTCATTTTCTCTGATGAATCCCCTTTTCGATTGTTTGGGACATCTGGAAAACAGCTTATTCGGAGAAGACGAGGTGAGCGCTACCACCAGTCTTGTCTCATGCCAACTGTAAAGCATCCTGAAGCCATTCATGTGTGGGGTTGCTTCTCAGCCAAGGGAATCGGCTCTCTCACAGTCTTGCCTAAAAACACAGCCATGAATAAAGAATGGTACCAGAATGTCCTCCGAGAGCAACTTCTCCCAACCGTCCAAGAGCAGTTTAGCGATCAACAATGCCTTTTCCAGCATGATGGAGCACCTTTCCATAAAGCAAAGGTGATAACTAAATGGCTCAGGGAACAAAACATAGAGATTTTGGGTCCATGGCCTGGAAACTCCCCAGAACTTAATCCTATTGAGAACTTGTGGTCACTCATCAAGAGACGGGTGGACAAACAAAAACCTACAAATTCTGACAAAATGCAATCATTGATTGTGCAAGAATGGACTGCTATCAGTCAGGATTTGGTCCAGAAGTTGATTGAGAGCATGCCAGGGAGAATTGCAGAGGTCCTGAAGAAGAAGGGTCAACACTGCAAATATTGACTTGCTGCATTAACTCATTCTAACTGTCAATATAAGCTTTTGTTACTCATAATATGATTGCAATTATATTTCTGTATGTGATAAAAACATCTGACAAACACACATAAAAACCAGAGGGCAGCAGATCATGTGAAAATATAATATTTGTGTCATTCTCAAAACTTTTGGCCATGACTGTATGTAAAGCAAAACTGGATGAGTTGCCCATAGCAACCAATCAGATTCTACCTTTCATTTTCCAAAGGAGAGCTGAAAAATGAAAGGTGGAATCTGATTGGTTGCTATGGGCAACTAAGCTAGTTCTACTTTACACCAGTTTTGATAAACCTCCCCCCTTTGTGTTTGTATCCACCACTGCCGCCTGCACCTAAGGCAAATAAGACAGATCTTGGATACGCACAAAAACGATAAGTATCTGCTGAATCCTCTGTTCACTTCTCAACCAGCCAAGGGCAATTATGCAAGATGGTCATAGAAAATAGACAATTAAAGGAACCTTCACTTTAAATGAGAATTTTACGAGGGTGGTGGAGCAGGAATACCTCCCGCAAGACTGACAATGGGATGGGACACTGTGTGGAAGCAGCACTGGGCTGTGATGTGGTTGTGATGGGGACACTGTAGCTGCCATTGTGAGGGCATGTTCAGAGAATTGGATAGTGGAGCTTTATGTATATGTTTGCATACGTGCACTACACCAAAATTCTCCCTGATAACATGTATCTTCATATCACATATATAATCTCCATATATCAGACTATGAGGTGAAGGAGACACTTTGCTATCTGTCAGGCTGGTATTTCAGATTTAAAGGGGTTGTGTCACTTCAGAAAGTGGGATTTATCATGTAGAGAAAGTTAATACAAGGCACTTACTAATGTATTGTGATTGTCCATAAGATATGTAGAAGAGAACTGGCTCGCACATCCACATGCTATGCTTTGATCTCATCCCTACTTACTAAGCAGAAGACAGCGCTCCTTGGCACATGTGTACCGCCCAGGGTTGCCAACCGTCCGTAAATTTACGGACAGACCGCAAACACCGTCCATAAAGACTGTTCCCAAACCAGAATTCTGCACTGCGCATGCGTGCGCAGTGCCAGGAGTTGTATTCCGATGCTACGTAGGGCTAGGAGAGTAGAAGAACCATAGGGAACCATAGGGGACCATTTAAACTGCTGGGGGTGCTAAAGGGGGCTGTTTAAGCTGTGCTGGCCACTACAGAGGAGCATTTAAAGGAGTTTTCTAGCCCCTAATATTTATAACCCATCCTCAGGATAGATAATCAGTATGTAATCGGCGGAGGTCCAACACCCAGGAGGTCCAACACTTGTGAGACAAGTAGGCGGCGTGTCGTCTCCAATGGAGCGGCAGTGTAGTGTAATTGCAAGCAGCCATTCACTTGAATGGAGCCGGTGTCTGTATTACGCCGCACTTACAAGACAAAGTGTGGTGTAATGTAGAGGAAGCATCGCTCATAAGGCGCACCGCCTCCTCTTAAAACAGCTGATCGGTGGGTGTGTCGGACCTCCACCGATCAGATATTGATGACCTATTGGTCATAAATATTAGGGGCTAGACCTTTAAGCTTCTCGGGGCACTGTAGGGGAGCATTTAAGTTACTGGGTGCATTATAATTACTGGGGGCACTATAAGGAACCATGATAACTACTGGGAACACTATAGAGGGGTGATCTCTAAAAAGGGGCGGGGTATATGTCTGTAGAAATTTTAGGCTGTCTGTGATTTTTGGCTAAGTTGTCCAGAAAAATTTCAAAGGAAGGTTGGCAACCCTGGTACCGCCTTACTGAGGCATTAGTGTACATTTTGATCAAAAGGCATAAGCCCACTCACCATGCCAAGGTTGCCTCTTAGTGGGACCAACTCTAAATTTTGGCGCAGCACTGCCCGGCGACCACCGACACTGCAGCACCGATCCAGTAGGCGGTGGGAGCCAGCAGCCACGCAGCACCACTGCTGCAATGCCAAACCCAGCACTGCCCCCCCCCCCCACAGCACAGAGACAATGGCCTTCGTACAGCACCGCACCATGTGAACAGTTGTCAAAAGCTCACCTTAAGCCTCATTCAAACGTCCATGTCCATGCTCAAATCCGTGAGCAGGTGGTCAGGGAGGCATCCGTGAAGCTGTCCGTGAAGGATCCGTGGGTCTGTTTTTTGCTGTCCGTGTTGCATCCGTGTTTCACTGACACTGAACAGCTGAAAAATCATTTTCAAAGCATCTCTTCTTAATGATCCGTGAAACACGATGACATCCGTGTTGCATCCGTGGTTTTCACGGACCCATAGACTATAATGGGCGTGAGGGATCGGGGAACACGGATCAAGATAGGACATGCATCCGTGCTAAAAACACTGACTCACAGACTGTGATGAAAAACTGATGAACACACACATTCAAATGAATGGGGACGTGTGCTGTCCGTGGAGAACACGTACAGCACACGTCCGTGAAACACTGATGTGTGAATGAGGCTTTATCCACAGCTCTCAGGAACTCCAACTGAGAGCACGGTAGGTTCATTTAAACCCTTATGTAGAAATTTGCTAATTAAAAACTTCTGGTGCGGTGCTGTGCGGGGGGCCATTGTTGCTGTGCTGGTGGGTGGTGGGGCCCAGTGCTGGGTTTGGCATTGCCAGGCAGCAGTGGTGCTGCATGGCTGCTGGGTCCCGCTGCCTACTGGATCGGCACTGCAGTGTCGGTGGTTGCCGGGCAGCGCTGCGCCAAAATTTAGAGTAGGTCCCACTCAAAGAGGCAACCTTGGCATGGTGAGTGGGTTTATGCCTTTTGATCAAAATGTACACTAATGCCTCAGTAAGGCGGTACACATGCGCCAAGTAGCGCTGTCTTCTGCTTAGTAAGTAGGGATGAGATCAAAGCATAGCATGTGGATGTGCGAGCCACTTCTTTTCTACATATTTGATTGTTATTATCCATATTGTTTCCTTTGCTGGCTGGATTACTTTTTTCATCACATTATACACTGCTCGTTTCCATGGTTACGACCACCCTGCAATTCATCAGCTGTGGCCGTGATTGCATGCTATAGAAAAAAAATTGCCAGCCTCTCTGGTAGTCGGGACCCTAGGAGCTCACATAGGCCATTGCTTTTTTTATACAGTGTGCGAGCAGGGCCACCGCTGATGGATTGCTGGGTGGTCGTAACCATGAAAACGAGCAGTGTATAATGCAATGGAAAAATGAATCCAGCCTGTAAAGGAGACAATATGGACAATCAAAAAACTTTAGTAAGTGACTTGTATTAACTTTCTCTACATGATAAATGCTATTTGCTGAAGTGAGACAACACCTTTAAGGCCCCCATGGGTCCTTCCTCACCCCAGTGATAACCAGTGATAAAATATTCCTCATCTCCTTTTCAGTAGGATTGGGTGTAGAAATTGCAGTGGTGAAGAATGTCTCCAGTCAGTGAACTGTGAGCTCTACAGACAAATTAACCCTTTAAAGCAACAATGTCAGTTGGAAGAAGGCACTATGTAAAAATGTGATCATGTAAAGTACATTGTCTAATACACAAGAGTTGCAATAGAGGATACATCAGGGACCCCAGGGCAGGGGGCTCACCACTGTACAGACCCTGACCATCCTGTCTGAAGAGGTTATTACAGTATCATCATCATCATTTATATACAGCAGATTCCCTGTCTGATGTGACTGCAGGATCTCAGGATGATACACCAGTTATGGCTCATCCCTACGCGTTTCATTGTCCACACACATCACTTTTTATATATTACACAACCCGTGCTCGGTTCTCGCTTCTGTCTTGGGATCCTCGGGAATGATAAGACTCCCTGGGACGCCTCTGCTCGTCACTCATCATTGGAGACACAGCATCCTCCCTGGGAGAATAAAGAGGAGAAAATGTGTCACTCCTAGTGTCCTGGAAACAGCAGAGAGGAAAAACAGAAGTGGCAAGAGAACAGCACAGTCCTTAAAGGGACGTATGAAACGTATTCTACAGTTTTCAAACAAGGATCTGAATAGTTTTGTAATTGCATGTAATTAAAAATTTAGCATAGCCACTGAGTTATTCAATAAAATGTATCCATATAGCGCCACCTGCTGTCTGTTATTTTCCCTATTTTTATGTCCATCTCACTGAGCTGGTCGAATAAGCTCAGTTCAACTGTAACGGGGAGCCGGCGGCGCGCTTCCCCTCTGCCATGCCGCCGGTCTCCCAGGAGTGCGCCGGAGCGAGGACGCAGGATGCGTCCTCGTCTCCATGACGACACTCACAGGAGAGGGTCCGGCACGCGCTGATACAGCGCGTCCGGCGTCCTCCCCGCCCCCCTAGTAAACGAGCAGGCGGGGACATCTGAGCGCTGGTCTGGGCAACCAGCGCTCAGAACATTTATTATATACCTGGTTTTGGGTCATGTGGCGCTGGCCACGCCACATGACCAAATTTGGTGCATATTTGAGCGCTGGTCACGTTTGGCCAGCGCTCGGTATGCAATGAGGTCATGTGACGGCTGGCCCCGTCACATGACCCAGTGGAGGGCTATTTAAAGCCACTAGTTGTCCTCCCTAATTGCCTGTGATTAGCGTTACTACTTTGATCAGTGCTTGTGCGACCTTGTGTTTGATTTGCTGTTTGACCCTGACCTTGGACTTGGACTTCGACCTCTCTTTGCTTCACCCCTGGTATTGACGTTATCTCCTGTGTATGACCCGGCTTGCTGACTATTCTTATATTGTGTCTGTTTCGTCTGTGTTTGTCTCTCCAATTGTTCCCTGTTCCTCCCTGTGCACTTATACAGAGCAGGGACCGTCACCGTGGTTGTCCGCGGCCGCCTAGGGCCGACTGAGGCAAGCAGGCAGGGAGAGAACGGGGGGTATTCAGTACAGGGCGCACCTTCCCTTGTCTCCCCCGTGACAGAATCACAGGCCATACTAAATGGAGCCGTTGCGAGTTCTCACGGATCATATAGGTGACATGGCTCAGATGATCCAGGATCTGGCCGAGAGAATCCAACACCAGGAGCAGCTGCAAACTGCACCCGCAGCCGCTCCCTCCATTATTGAACCCCATATAAGGTTGCCCGATCGGTTTGTGGGTAACCGAAAAACTTTCCGTTCTTTCCAGGAAAGTTGTAAATTATATTTTCGTTTACGCCCACACTCCTCGGGTTCTGAGCAGCAGCGGGTAGGAATTATTATTTCCTTGCTGCAAGGGGATCCGCAGGAGTGGGCTTTCTCATTGCCATCTGACTCCCCATGTCTGTTGTCTGTGGAGGCCTTTTTCCAGGCCTTAGGTCTTTTGTATGAAGAACCAGACTGGGCCACTGTAGCAGAAACTCAGCTCAGGAACATTCAGCAGGGGAACCGCCCAGTAGAGGATTACTGTGCAGAGTTCAGGAGGTGGTGTGTCTCCTCTGGGTGGAATGACCCAGCTTTGAGAAGCCAGTTTAGGGTGGGGCTGTCAGACCAACTCAAGGATCTTCTGGTTAGTTATCCTACTCCTGACTCCCTAGAGACGAGCATGACTTTAGCTACTAAGCTGGATCGACGGGTGAGAGAAAGACAGAGGGAACGATCAAGGACTCCTCAAGCTGTCGTCCTGCCTGAGTTTCCTCCTCTGAGTCCACCTCCTGCCAAGGTCCCGGAGTCCATGCAGTTAGGAGGTATCCTGAAAAACCAAAGACGTTTAAAGGGAGCCTGCTTCTACTGCGGTGAGGTGAACCACTGGCTCCAGCAGTGTCCAAAACTTCCGCCCTCTAGGAGATCTCCGGTGGGAAGTAAGGTAACCCCAGCAGTGGTAAGGAGAAAGATTTTAGTACCCATCTCCATTGCATATGATCAATTCAGGGGTTCTGGAAAGGCTTTTGTTGACTCTGGTTCTGCTGCTAATTTTATTAATTTTGATTTTGTACAGTCTGTGGGTTTACCGATGGTCCCTTTAAGGGAGGGTATTCAAATTATCGCCCTCGACTCCACTCCCCTAAATAATGGGAGGATCGAGTTCTGTACTCCTAGTGTGACCCTGACGGTTGGGATTTCGCATTCCGAAAAATGTGTTTTTTGGTCTTAAAGAATTTACCTGCTGACCTAGTTCTTGGTTTACCTTGGTTGCAGGACCACAATCCTGTATCAATTGGTCAACAGGTGAATTAGAAAAATGGGGCCTGAATTGTGACAAGTGTTGCAAATCTGTATTGCAGTTGGGAGGTACTACTGAGTCTCTTTTCTTACCTGAGTACATCAACGATTTTTCGGACGTTTTCTCCATGTCCGAGACTGAGTTCTCCCTCCTCACCGGCAATATGATTGTGCCATCGATATTATTGAGGGCGTCCAGATATCCCAAGGGCCGTATCTATAATCTCTCTACTCCAGAGCGTCAGTCTATGAGGGATTATCTCAAGGAGAGTCTGGCCAAGCGGTCACATCCGGCCTTCTGTTTCTCCCATGGGGGGCAGGATTTTTCTTTGTCGGAAAAAAGGATGGAGGGTTGAGGCCCTGTATTGATTACAGGGAACTCAATAAAATTACTGTTTAAAAACAGGTACCCGCTGCCCCTTATTCCTGATTTGTTGAATCAGGTTCAGGGTGCTTGTTGGTTTACTAAGCTAGATCTGAAGGGGGCGTACAACCTGATCAGAATCCGTGAGGGTGATGAATGGAAAACTGCCTTTAATACCCCGGAGGGTCATTATGAGTACCGTAGTAATGCCCTTCGGGTTAAGTAATGCTCCTGCGGTGTTCCAAAATTTTGTCAATGACATTTTTAGACCATTTATTGGAAAATTTGTAATTGTCTATATTGATGACATCTTGATTTTTTCTACAGACTGGGAAAGTCACGTATCCCACACCAGGCAAGTGCTGGAGGTGTTGCGTGAGAACAAGTTGTTTGTCAAAGGGGAGAAGTGTATCTTTGGTGTTCAGGAAGTGACCTTTTTGGGATACATTCTCACC